>JANAVB010026400.1:12660502-13077322 GCA_029216955.1 Iris pallida
TTCGAGCAAATTGTTGCATAGCCAAATCCAAACACCGATGTGTTTTGATTCCTCTTACTGAACTGAGTGGGATGGGGACTACATGTATCCTACTATTTATGGACCAGGGATGGGTACAGGTTATCTGCTAGGGCTTAGAGATTGAGTCAGATGAGTTTCCCTGATCCAGGGATATGGAGATTGATTAGAGCGATGGATATTTTATCTAGTTAGCTATGTCCTGGCTATTTTGTTATTTTAGTTATTTTCTATCTTTCAGCATTGTACTTTTATTTTTGTGGATATATTTTCACAAGACTTTGATTATTTCAGACAAATCTTTGTATTAGATATTCAGATATTTTATTATATATTTTTGTCTCTGTGTCATCATTATTCTGTGTTGAGATTATAGTGGTTATGATATTATTGTGGAGCTATTAAATTACATGTGACTATTTTATTGTCGATGTAGGATTTCAGCATACTATAATTAGAATAAATGTATTAAGTTGGGATACTTATTCTAACCATACAGCTGGCACATTCATGTCTTGGGTTCCTATGTATTTTGGTACTAGGGCTTGACACTTTTGGAAAGATAATGACCCATGAGCTAGATCTCAAGGAATTTGAAGATCCCACATCAAAGGAAAAGACGAATGCATTCAATGCACATCATAAGAAGGTCTCCAATAATGACTCCGACGATGATAAATCTCAAAAAAAATTACTCTGATCACCAGAAACGTCAAGAAATTTTTGAAGTTGGAGAGATCAAAGAAAAAGAAGTATAACGATAACTGTGATGAAGAACCTGTGTGCTACAACTGCAAGAAAACATGTCATATAAAGAGGGGCGGCCCAATAACAATGAAAGAGAATCGAGGGCCTCTCAGTGAGAAGGGCATTATCAAACAAGTATGCAAATCCAAGCATATGGTGTGAAAGCGATGCAAGCGACTCCGAAAAAAGAAAAAAGCCCTCTTCAAACTACAATCCATGCCTTATGGCAGTAGATACAAATAAGGTACAAGATAATCCTTTATTTAAAGAGAATGAATTTTCTTATGATGAATTGTCTGATGCTTTCATGATTTGTTTGATGAGTACAAGAAGCTTAGAAATAAGTATAAACAAGCAAAAAAAGGTATTATATCTTACAAGCTTGAGAATGAAAAAGCTTACTTGCTTATAAGATAATGCTAGAGATGTTAGGGTTATATACTAAAAGCATCACTTTTGTATTAACTTTATTTCCTTAAATTTTGAATGAGAATCATATGGGCAAATATTTGTATATTATATTTGATGCAAGTGTTAATGCAAGTGTCTGATATTCTATATTATTGATAATATGGTGTGTGGTGTCACACAAAAGATCATATTATCAGTTCTCTATATATATATAAACAGTTCACAACCTAGATGGACTTGGACAATCCATTAGAAATATTGTAGTGTAATTTGGTCTTAGTCTATCTTGACTATAGGTTTACACTAGTACACTTTGTGTATATTGAATATGACCACTTGAGATTGTTCACTTTGTACTGACTACATAAGAGAACAAATGCCTTGTTATTATGGATGCTTGTGCACTTAATCCGGATATAATAACATACATGTATATGTAGTGTGTTTACTTTGACTCATAAAAGAGTGAGATTCATTATGGGTCAACAACATCTATGAATTGGGTAATAACATTCTATGTATGATGGACTGTTGATTATAAAAAGAATCCATATTCCGATACATCGGGTTGATAATGTCCCCTTAAGGAGCTCATAAGGATTGTCAAGTAAACCCTGCAGGTGGATTATATCTGACATGAAAAATAAAGTTGAGTGGTACTACTTAAGGATAAAAAGATGTCGCTAAATATAGTTGTCAGTAACTTAATTTGATCTATGGACATTCGATATCTTAACATGGGAAACCAAACGAGCATATAATAAAAGGAGCCCATAATCATAATTTAGGATTAGGAAGGTAGTGCAACAGTAGCTTTCTAGTGGACGGAGCTATTGTTAATAGGCCTGGGTTGTGTGTTCGGGCTAAAAACGGGATACATAGATCCGTTAGGAGACCTAACCTTAATTTCTCTGCATGGTCCCTGCCGTAGCCTTATATATATCCTCTATTCTCCGGCCATCATAATCTTATCAGAAAATAAGAAGCTTTCTCTAAATTCATGATTCACGTAAGGAGAGAAAGGAGGGCTTCCAAGGAGAAGAAAATGTTGGAAGATTATCGTCCACACGACGTCCAACCCGAGGAAGGAATACATGCAGAAGATCTTGGGGTCATGACTGCTCGAGATTACTAGGAACTGTTGTCTTCTTTCTACCCCAGGTATAATTCGTGAACCCTAGTTTCTGCATATGAAAGGTTAAAACACGTTTATTTCTGTTTACCATTCTATCGATCAATACGCACACCAAACTACGATCCTGGAAATCTCTAGTTCCATCAAGAGATACTTCTACTTCTGATAATTCTACTGATATTTCCATACTTGAGTTTGGATTGCATGAGGTACTTAAATGCATTGAGAAAAGCACTCAAGAAAATGCTGAACCTAAAATAAACTAGAATCAGGAAAGAAGAATTACTTTATTACTTTATGTAGAATTGATGCCCTTTATGCAAAATATGATGAGATCTATACTAAATGTAAAAAGTTAGAGATTAGACAAAAAAATAGATAATACAACCTACAACTCAGTCTAACACAAAATATATGATACATAACAAAGTTACATACGATAGATCTTTTACAAAAGAAACAAGTAAAGCTAAAGCTTCACACGATCACGCATTCGATTACAAGTATCCACGCAAGAAATATCACACCACATCAAGTTTATATATTGTTGCACCGAGCAGTAATGTCCATACTACATGTCACTACTGTGGACAGAAAGGACATATTTCACATAAGTGCAGAATTGGAAAGATGGTTGGTATGAAAGTATATAGCTGTAGAAGCATAGAATTTCAGGCACATCTATAGGCCATAATTCCTATGCGCTTAACACTATGCGGTTAGACTCAAACATGCGTTAGGGAGTTCAAACAAAGTACTTGGCACAGTAAAGGACAGCAAAAGTATAGAAATCAAAAGAAGGCTTTTATTTCATATGAAAGTCTATTACATGTCTAAAAAAGGCTTTACAAAGGAGAACTTCTACAAAAAGAAAGATCCTAAAGCTATAGCTAGGCGCAGCAACTGCCATACGCCCCATGTCAGGTGCATCATTCGTCGGGTGCATCACTCTGACGTCTCATCCAGGCACATCGTCTCGTCATTATGGCACAGGTGCATCAGAGCCAATTATCCCTTGTCTAGAAGGAGGAGGAGCTCTTCTAGCCCGACAAAGATCGTGACACGATGCCCCGGTCTTCGGAAGCAACAAGCACACTCGGCAGCCTGTGGAGCTTTAAGCATAACAAAAGATGGAGTACAGCCGCCCCGATCTTTGGATGTAACAGGCACCATCGGCCTGTGTCGGGACTCAATGATCCTGATATTTGGATGTAACAGACACTATCACGGAAGCTCAGAGGGACGAAAAGATAGGGGCAGCGCATCATCACCCTCGGGAAGAGCTCATCATCAAGACTTCTATAAAATCTGAGTTCGGCAGTTTTCCAGCGGAGCTCCGACCATGTCCATCTTCATGTCAAAATAAAGAATGGAAGCAAAGCTTTCCTTCATGCTGCTATTTATTAGCACGGGCAGCCTACACCCGAGTGCCAAATGGCCAACTTTCTAAAATCCATGTAATGAATTTGCATTAATAGCAAATGAATCTGTCTTCTCGTATTTAGCTAAATCCCAGCCTCGAAGAACTCAACAGACAGGCCAAAGATGATGCGACACCTGGCTGATGAGCCATCAACATCATACGCTCCTTAGGATGTACCCAAATGGGCCAGAGACCCATGCGCCCAAAGGGGCACTAACCGATGCACCCTCTTCAAACTGATCATCATCAAGCATTCAATACTGAATGACAAAGGTCATAACACATTCCAAGAGCCGTCCAATCAGCAGTCCTTTGTAGAAAATAAAGAGCCGCTGATGTCAGCACCATCATCACACC
The DNA here is from genome assembly GCA_029216955.1 of Iris pallida. Classification (NCBI taxonomy): domain Eukaryota; kingdom Viridiplantae; phylum Streptophyta; class Magnoliopsida; order Asparagales; family Iridaceae; genus Iris; species Iris pallida. Next base: position 12,664,594 of record JANAVB010026400.1, read on the forward strand.
TTAGGTCGACAACAACTGGCACGTGGACAATCGATCGTTCGTATGCGCCTCGTGGCCATGTGCCCAGAAGATGGCATACGCCCCAGTGGTCATACGCCCCCTCAGATCACTTCTGATCTCAAGCAACAGAAGACTAAGCTCTGCATGCGCCTCAAAAGTCATACGCCTGGACTTGCTCATGGCTCCTAAATATCATGAGACTAAGTCACCTCCCAAGCCCGTGATCCTAGGCGCACCCTGATGTGAAGCTCTGTATGCGCCTCAAAAGCCGTGCACCCAGACTTGTCTATGATGCCTAAAAATCATAGGACTAATTCGCCTCCATGCGCCCGATCCTAGGCGCAGCACGACATATCACTCTCCTCCAAAACTGAGATATTTGAGCCACAGGCATACGCCTCCATGCACCCCTGCCAGCATCAGCCACGTAGCATTCCCACGTCCAGGCACATCCGACATATGCGCGCATGAGCAGCCAGCCTGCTATCTATAAATAGAAGGATCATTCTTTTATGACAGACGGACATAGAGAGAGATATATACAGATAGACTGTTATATCCACATATAGAGGCCAGAAGAGACACTTAACGTCCACTTCTTCTCGCAATGCACCGGCATCCAGAGCATTCCAGACCTTCAGAGAGTTCAAGATCGTCGTTCGATCGTCAACGGAGTCAACATATTACCACTCGCTCCATCGACACAGTGTCCAGATAAAAACAAAAGTGTACTCCTATAACTACATCCAAGTCCTACATTGTACTCTTTTCTGTATGTAATTAAAAACATCAATCATAAAGAGTTTTAATGGAAAACAAAAGTTGGGTTCCCAAAGCTAACCAATGTGGATCCAAGTATATTTCGATACCAAAATATTCCTCTATTATTGTAGGTGAAGCTTTCTGGGCTGAGCCTTAACCATGGAATATGGTGGTGATTGTAAAGCTACAAAGGTCATCTTTCATGCAATTGCACCAACATAAATGTGGTCATTAGAATCACTTTGCTAACATGCTAAACGATTCTTCCAAAATCATTTTATAAAACCTAGCATGTTTTGATGAATATTTTATTACTAGAAGTGCTTATTTCTTTCTTATATAACTTAGTGTGATATATGTTACTAGCATGCTTAGGTTCAGTGTTCTTGAAATACCATTGCATGGCTAGTTACTAATCTTAATATTATGTCACACCAATTATCCTTTCATTCATTTTTCTATTAGTCTGACATTTTTATATATACATTTCTTTTGTCTTAATTCAAAAAGGTATGCATATCACTTTAGTCTATTAGATCTTGTGTTTTTGTTTTTATCATTAGTGTATATTTTTATATATCTCTATAGTGCACTATGAAAGCTTTTTGAAAAGTATCTTGTTTAGCATCTTGATTTTGATATTTGATATTTGATATTTATTGTCACCTAATAATTTTTTAGCATATATAGATGTATATATAATTGATATTTTTTATACCATATACCTTATGCAACAATGGTTTGAGATTTTCCAAATCCAAAGAATATACTAGATTCATATTGCATAAATTCCTTTAAATCTTTGTTTATTAATATAGAGACTATTTTTGGGTATAAGCCGAAAGGGTCCTTCTGTCAACCGGATGTAAATAGATCTATGCGATACGGTACTTTAGTATCTTTGGACAACCCCTAGCTGGGATCTGTCCCCTAAAGCTAATCCAAGATTGATCGATACTTTATAAACTAAAGATTTGCTAAGGTCTATTTGCAGCTTTTGTATGATTCTGGACTTTGGACTTTATTTTGATAATATTTTCATAAAATGTAACATATATTGATCTATGAAATCTTTTATACGTTAATACATGTCATCTTTTTTATTTATATATGCTAAATTTAATTATATTTTTTATTGTTCATCTTTAAGCGTTTATTAATTGAGTATTCATTCTACTTGCCTAAACATGATAGTCTTGCTTTATGATAAGTTTGAAAATTTATATGCATCGATCAAAGTAAGAAAGATTCATATATTGGGCACCCCTTAGATCTTGTGATTATGTAATTTATCTATTTTTGCATGTAAATTGCTTTTGAATATATAGTTCATCATGGACCTATTATTTTATTTTATCTCATTGAATGTGTTCATGATATTTTTATTTATGTGTCCCTGATATTCTTAGCTATGGTCTTCATTAATGGTTTGTAGGTGATGTAATTATACTTGTGTTGGCTTTAGTGCCCTCCTCTATATCGGATGAGTATAATTATGGATCACCAGTACAAACTTCCTTAGGGATAATTATAGAAAGTTACACTTCTCCATCCGAAGGGACTCATTACAAGGTAATGGACTTAGTATTAAGTATGGTATACACTTAGATACAAATAATGTTATCCTCTCCATCGGAGTCACTGCTATTATTTTTTATGACCAAAGCAAGACCAGCATATTAATTTTATTTGTCATAAAGTTATGTTGATATGATAGTAAAAATTAATAAGAAAAATCTACTTGAACAAAGTTGAATTTGTATACGTCCACACTATCGTGGCATGCTAGATTCATGGTGTTCACGGTGTTGGTGAATTTCTTATTGCTGTTTTGAGAGAATCAATATTTAATTAATTTAAAAAGTTTTTTTCTATTAATTTTTATTTATGTGATTCTCAGGATTTCAAAAAAATAGGTTCTTTTAGTCCACTTATGGTGATTCTTAAAGAAAACAAACCTACTGAACCTAATTATATTGACAGAAAATATAATTTGGATATTGTCCTGACTGCTGAGGAGTACAAATATGTACATGTTCAGTAATGCCACCTAAGCATGATGCTAACTCTGATAAAGATGTCAAAGAGGCCTATAAGAAGTAGAAAAAGGCAGATGAGATGGAATGATGTTATATTATGGCATCTATGTCAAATGTACTGCAACATCAGCCTGAACAGGACGATGGTGAGCTCTTTGACTCCTACCCAACAGGGAATGTTTGTGGGCAAAATTCACCACAACGGACGCAGGGTTTAATATGTGCGGGCAGGGACTCCGTGAGTCGGACTGTGGTAGGGCTGCCCGGGTACTTTTGTGAACACAACCGGCCCTAATTTTTCCTTCACCCTAGCTGATACTTTTCTGAATCAGTTGCTCGCAAGGGTCTTATCCCATAGGCAGGTTGTCACTGCTGAATTGGATTAACCCTATTCCCACATGGACTAATCTTACCTCCTGGATTCTGAGGACGTACGGGGACTTCCTTCAGGAAATTGATCTTTACTACGCCGTCAGGGGTACCTGCTACGGATTGCCCATTAACAAGCCCTTGTTTATGGCTCTATTGGAGTTGTTAACCGGCGTACTGGGACTTTCTTTACCCGGAGGAGAACTGGGGCTTGCTCTTCACGAAATGAACACTGTATCCAGATTGTCGTGGGGAGACGAAGTTTGAAGTATACACGCCGACAAACGAAGCTCGGGGATTTGGATCAGCGGTTTCCTGGCTTCGTCGCCGTGTACCAAGAATTGTTGTGTCATCATAGCGCCTGCCATCAGATGGCTATTAAGAAGATAAATAGTTCAGAAGGGAACGCCCCTCATACCAGGGACTGGATTCTGTATCTTTTAAGTTGCGTTCCTTCTGGTCACGTTTCGTCTCGAGCTCCCCAAACCTCAGAGGAGGTTAAGGATATGATGTCGAAGGTTAAGAAGTCGAAGTCTACTCGTGACCGGTTTGGGAGTAGCACTGACTCCCTCAGTTATTTCCACTATGGTACCCGGGAGATGTCTAATAAAGCGATCTTGGCTGGGTTTTTGATGGTGTGGCTACGCAACTGTGTAGTCTCGGGCGGCACGGGTTCTATAGAAAGGATCAGTCGCCATTTCATTCTTCCTGCTGTAAAATTGGTCTTCAAAGTGAGGCTGGCGCTTCTTCCGGCCATGGTGTGTAGCATACACCACGGCCTTCATACCTTTACATCCAAAGTTATTGCTCGTGATGTGTCGGCGGACTTTAACCGGATAGAACTACCATACCACTACCTCATGGGGTGGGTTATTGATGCACTATCGGTCATTGATGAGGCCGGGACCCGATGAAAATGTCTCTGTTGATGATGCCTTCATTTTTCGATATCGTCATCAGCCTTGGGAACATGATACCATGCCGGTCTGCCGGAGGGTATTGGCGAGAATTGACGAGCTCGAATTCTTCATATCTCTTCCTGAGTTCACCCCTGGAGAAGTGAGGAGGGTACATGTTGACGGCGTTGATCCTCTCCAACTTTTAACTGAGAAGATGCTTCTTTGGTTACGCAACATCCGTCCCGCGCACCTGGTGTATCGTTACCGGAACAGGGTATACTTGGAGCCTTATCTGCCCAGTAGATTTTCTGTCAATTTGGGTATAGTCAATTGTTTCTGGATTGCCCTAGCGCTTGCTTAAGCTTCGAGGGCAGTGTACTTGATGGCATTCGGGCTTGGCATTATTATAATGCGACCCATACCCGAGCCAGCTTCTCACTCCCTGACGCCAAGGTGGAGGGTGATATTTTGTATATAGCGGCTCTTTATCATGTTGCAGCGAGCAAACCTCCTGTTGGTTTTGATACGAATACTAGCTTTATTGCTGGCACCAATTTGGCCGAGAAGCCAGAAGGGTCCAAGAAGAGGAAAAAAAGGGCGAATAGAGTTCCTGTGTCGGACTCAGAGTCTAATAGGGCGGATGAGGGGGACGACGAACAGGAAACTGATGACTTGTCCCATTCTTCGGGTGAGGAGGTTGGGACTCAACCTCCAGTCGTGGAGGCTGAAAGGGCCGTGGGTCAATCGTCTAGTCTGTCTGACGAGGTGGTGAAGGATCAACCATCTGCGATACCCGACCCCTCGCGTAACGGAGCAGACACGTGACTACCACTGACGACCGAACTTATTCTACGAAGCACGCTGCAGTATGACGTCGCAGGCTGCTTATTGATGATGTGGAGGATGTTCCTGAGGTGACTTGGGCTTCAGCTGTTTCCTTTCTTCTTCTTTTATGTTGTGACCTAATTACTTGTTTCTTCTGCTCTTTATAGGCGTCGGACGAGCTCGTCCCTCAGGACCCGATTACGGAGGCTAATCCAGTCCTGTCTATTTAGTCAGTAGGGTGTGTACGCTATCATTGCTGCTGGGGTGCTTCCGGTTGCGACCGAGGATTTTGTCCTGCTAGAACCTCAACCCAGGGGGATGGGAGCTTTACTGCGCCCGTTCCTGAAACATCTGAGCCCCTCATGATGGCTTTATGGGTGGGGAAACTAGTCGGTGGTGAACGAGCCGTCCTCCCACGCTCTTCCCCTGGTAATGCAAATTGAACTAAATTCGTGAATCAGCATACGTGTTCCTGTCATTCTTCAAATTCTTCGTCTAACGGTTGTTTTGGATGTTCAGATCCCAACCGTCATTGCCAGTGACTGATATTGCTGGATCACACCCTACCGGAGAGGGCCTGACGGAATCTCGTGTGTCGAGGGTCCTTCGTCTGGGTCGAGCTTGGGGCCTCAGGCAGCGGTACTGCCGGGACAAGGGACGATACCCCCTGTGTCCTCCCTTGCGAATGTGATTTCGGGGGTCAACCTTTCCTCCCTGCCGAGCATTCACGCTATCGGGCGGCGGAAGAGGAGTTAGCCGCCATTCAAGCCTCTTTTCGTACGGAATTTACCTCTTTGGTGGCGGGTGCGATAACTTCTGAAACTGCCCCCTGGTACCGTTTGCCACTCTCCCTCTGACGCCGTCATCCATAGAAGTCTTGGATGATGCGTTACAGGACGTAGTTGCTAGTTTCCATCGTCATCTGAAGAGGGGGATCGAAGCAGCGGTGGAAAGGGGGATCCCTTCACTCTGGCCCGTCGATGTGCTGGCGGCCAGATTAATACTCTTAAAACACTCCCTGGGGAGAGGAACTGGCTGCGCTCTTGGAGCCTAAGCTATTAGAGGCTGACCGTCTCGTTGCCCAGTTTCGCTCGTTGCAACAGACTAATTTACCTGCGGCCATAAATCGAGAACGCAACTTCCTCACTACCGTGGTGGAGAAGGTGATGGCTGCCCGAGAATCACTCAAACCGGCTATATTACAGGACCGTCGGAATCTGACTCAGTTGCACTGACCAGTGGAGCCGTCGGACTGAAAATTACACGACTCGGGAAGCGGATGCTTCTCGTGGGGTGGCCGATATTCGGGAATAGATCCTCGAGCTCCAGAGAAAACTGGCCTTCCTGGAGTCAGAGCTTGAGGCCGCTCGTGTTGAGAAAGAGATTGCTATTCAGGAGGCTGGCAAGTATAGTAGGGCTTCTGCTAATCTAGAGCTTGCCCTAAAGAAGGTAGGAGGACAACTGGCAGGCTTATTCACACTTGAATGACGCAGAGCAGCTATCCCAAGAGGCCGAGCGTCGAGCTAAGCAAAGGCTTGATCGGGGGACTGCTTTGGTAAAGGACCGTCTTTTGGAGTTGTGCAATGCCGAGCTATAATCGGCCTCTTGTTTTGTCCCCGTTTCTCCTTCTTCTCTTTTTTTTTTGAAAGGGACGTGGTCCCGAAATATGTAGTACTTCTTTTCTTTCCTTCAAATAAAGAGTATTTTCCATTCTACCCTTCATTTGTATTGCCTGTTGTGCCTGTGATATTGTGGTGATGTTCTTCCCCGCATAGAGGATATATTTGTGGACCTGTTATCCATGGCGTACCTTGGTTTTAGGTAGAGATAACAAGTTTCGGTCAGGATGCCTGAAGCAGCCATAGCAAAGTGGTCATGGGTGCTCTTGGTATTGAGAAAAGAATTGCCGTAGAGCAGCTGGGCTCCTGAGGGCATGATGAGGTGATAGGTTTGTGTTAAGAAATTTAGCTGAGGATATTTGTGGGCCTATTACCCTTGGCATACCCTGGTTTAGGATACGGGTAATAGGATGAAAGAGAACTGACATACTTGCTCAGAGGTAACGAGGACATGGTAAGTAGGAAAGTTCTTTGAACGTAGAGTCTTCCTACTCAGAGGTAATGAGTACATGGCAGGAGCGAACTCGACGGAGGGTATTGGTGGTCAACAGAGGACTTGTAGTCAAGAGGACATTTGTGGTCACAGAGGACATTTGTGGTCAACAGAGGACATTTGTGGACCCATTACCCTTGGCGTACTCCGGTGGTGGGTACAGGTAATAGGTCGAAAGGGGATCATCATACTTACTCAGAGGTAATGAGGACATGGCAAGTATGAAGGTTTCTTCGACGGAGCCTTCCATTCAGAGGTAATGACGACATGACAGGAGTGGGCTCAATGAAGGGGGGTACGTAGAATAACTCAGAGGTAATGAGGACATAGGAAATTCTATGTAGGGGTGATTTGTTTTTGGCAGGAAAATGGGACGACTCAGAGGTGATGAGGATATGGTCGTCTTGGAAATTTGTGGATCCGTTACCTTTGTTGTGCACTGGGAGTGCAGGTATTAGATCATGAGGGAGGATCTCTTGTAGGAAGAAAGTTCAGCGGTATGATTATACATGACCTTCTTTCAAAAGAGTGACCGGGATGTAAGTTCAGGGGTACCGATGGGCACATAACTCGACAATCCATGAATGTTGGAATCAAAGTGTAAGTTCAGATGTACCAGCAGGTACATGACTTAGGAATTTGGGATATGTTTATGGAAGAAGGGCATGAGTTCAGCGGTACACACGGGTACATGACTCAAAAATCTGCGAATGTTGGAATCAAAGTGTAAGTTCAGAGGTACCAGCAGGTACATGACTTGGGAATTTGGGATATGAGGTTCAGCGGTACAAGAGGGTACGTGACTCGAAAAATCTGTAAATGTTGGAATCAAAGTGTAAGTTCAGAGGTACCAGCAGGTACATGACTTGGGAATTTGGAATATGAGTTCAGCGGTACAAGAGGGTACGTGACTCAATAAGTTAGAAAATTAGGGGGTTGAGTTCAGTGGTACCAGCGGGGCACATAACTCGAAACTCTGGAAAATGTTGTTTAAACATAGTATTTCTTCAGGAACTTGCCGTTGACGGGACAACATGAGCAAGTCTCCGTTCTGCTTGGCGAGGCGGTAAGCACCATTGGAGAACACGGCCTCGATGATAAATGGGCCTTCCCATTTTGGCTGGAACTTACCGGTGGTCTTGTGAGTCATGACCATTGGCCTCCTGACTGCCAAAACAAGATCGCCCACTTGGAATGTTCTGACTTTGACCTTTTTGTTGAAGGCTCCTGAGATGCGTGCTTGGTATAATTCGATCCTTTGCTGAGCTAGGAGGCGTTTTTCATCTAAGGCCTCTAAATCTTGTAGTCGACATCGGTAGTTATCATTCGTTGTCAATTGATAAGTGAGGGCGACTCGGAGTGAGGGAATCTGAGTCTCTAATGGGAGAACTGTCCTCACTCCCGTACACCAGAGAGAATGGTGTATTCCCGGTGGCTGTTCGAACCGTGGTGCGATAAGCCCATAAGCACTCGCCGAGCTTCTCGTTCCAGTCACGTTTATTGGAGGAGACAAATTTCTTGAGGAGTTTGATGATTGTTTGTTGAATGCCTCTGCTAACCCGTTTGCTGCCGGGTGTACGGTGTCGAAGCGACATTATGAATGCTGGTGTTTGTCGCAGAATCAGTAGAATGCGTGGCTTATAAACTGCGGACCATTATCATGGATGATCCTTCGGGGTAGTCCAAAGCGGTAGATGACGTGGTGCTTCAGGAAGCTGATTACGTTCGAAGTCTTGACTTCGGCGAGTGGGACAGCTTCTGCCCACTTTGAGAAGTAATCAGTGATCGCCAGTATGAAGCGATATCCTCGGAAGGAAGGTGGGGTGATTGGACCAATGATATCCATTCCCCATGCTTCGAATGGCCAGGACGCCGCTGTCGGATGTAGGAATTCGGATGGTTGGTGAATGAAGTCTGCGTGGACTTGGCAGGCCTCGTATTTTCGGGCATAATCTATTGTATCAGCCACCATCGTGGTCCAGTAGTAGCCCATCCGGCGAAGGCAGTCTTGCAGCTTAGGGCCAGGCTGATGGGCCCCGCAGATACCGTCATGAGCCTCTCGTACGGCTTCTTTGGCTTCTGCATTTGACAAGCACTGAAGTAGTAATCTGTCGTAGGAGCGGCGATACAGCATTTTCGTCTCTGTATCGTAGAAGAATCTGAGAGAACGCCGTCTGATAGAAGTAGCCTCCTTCGGGTTCTCGGACAGGATGTCGTAGACCACGAAGTCTATGAATGGTTATCTCCAGTCTGGCGCTTCGTCGGTCATCTGAGCAGAATAACTCGCCATGGCTTGAACGTTGTTCTTGGGGCAGACCAGCTCATGGCCGATTACATCGACCGAATGATGAGAGTGGTTTGGCACTGCTAGGGAAGCAGCCAGGCCTGCTAGGGCATCAGCTTCGATATTTTGGAGTCTGGGGACGTATTCGATGAAGAATCCCTCGAATGATGAGATAATGTTGATCGCTATTTGGTGGTAGGGGATCATGTCTTCATGGCGGACTTCGTACGTCCCCCGAATCTGGTTGACGATTAATTGTGAATCGCCGTATGCTTCAAGGTATTCTACCCCCAGTTCTCTTGCGAGTTGGAGGCCAATGACCAAAGCGTTGTACTCGGCCACATTGTTAGAGCAGGGTTCCGTGAGAGAGTAGGCACGATTGATCACTAGCCCGGTAGGAGAGACCAATACTACTCCGACTCCGACGACGATGTTTCCCTTGGGTCCGGTTCTTGAAGCGCCATCGAAGAACATCCGCCATATGTTATCGTGGGTAGTTGTATTTGAATCGACGACCTCATCTGGTATTTCTTCGTATATTCTGGATGATTCCGATCCTGGATGGGCCGCCAAAAAGTCTGCCAGGGCTTGACCTTTGACAGCCTTCTGCGGGACGAAGATCATATGATAGGGGAACAGCAATATCGCCCATGTAGCGAGGCGGGAGCTGAGTGCCCCTGGTTTGGTATGAGGACCCTGAGAGGGTTGATTCGTGAGATCACATGTATGGTTTGCCCCGTGACATAGTGCCGCGTCTTTTGAATGGCGAATACCAGGGCGAGGCATTCTTTCTCCACAGCGGTGTATCGGTGTTCGGGCCCGACCATCATTCGGCTGAGATAGTAAATGGCCTGCTCGTGGCCTGCGTCGTAGTTTTGTGCCAGCAGGGTACCGAGGGAGTGTTCCATTGCTAATACATAGAGCAGGAATGGTTTTCCAGGGACCGGGGCCACCAGGACTGGAGGATTTGATAAATATTCTTTGATGTCATCGAAAGCGCGCTGGCATTCCTCGTCCCATACGAATGAGACTCCCTTCTTCATGAGGTGGGTGAACGGTCGGCATCGCCCGGAGAGATTGGAAATGAACCTCCTGATATAAGCTAGCCTCCCTTGGAGGCCTCTAAGTTCACGGAGATTTCTCGGGGGACCCATCTCCATGATTGCCCTCGTTTTCTCGGGGTCTACATGGATACCCCGTGCAGTGATGATGAAGCCCAAGAACTTCCTGCTGGATACGCCCAAGAACGATTTTGTAGGGTTCATCTTCAGATTGTGGGCTCGCATTAAGTTGAACACCATTCTCAGGTCTTGCAGATGATCCTCCTTACGGCGACTCTTGACGGCGATGTCGTCGACATAGCATTCTACTGTCTTGCGTAAATGTTCTCTGAAAATGATACTCATGGCTTGCTAATATGTAGCGCCAGTATTCTTTAGACCGAATGGCATGACTGTGTAGCAGTATGTGCCAATCGGGGTTCGAAATGAAGTGTGCTTTTCGTCGTCGGGAGACATCTTGATTTGATTGTACCCCGAGAATCCATCCATGAATGACATACGTTCAAAGCCGCATATATTGTCGATCAGTGATGTCTGTGATAGGAAGGGGGAATTCATCTTTGGGGCATGCCTCGTTCAGGTTGCGGAAAGTCGATGCAGATTCGAATCTTCCATTCTTCTTGAGGACGGGTACTATATTGGCGACCCAATCAGATGTTGCTCTTCACTGAATGAAGCTGCTGGCTATTAGCTTGTTGACTTCGGTTTCGATCGCGTCCATGACGCCTGGGACGGAAGCGTCGTTGTTGCTGCTTGACTGGCTTTGCATCTGGCCGTATATTGAGTTTGTGGAGAGCGATGTCAGGATTTAACCCCGGCATGTCTTATAGCTCCAGGCAAACACATCAATGTATTCTCTGACAAGTTCTAACAGCGACTCTCGTTCTTCGTCAGTTAGGCTTTTATTGATAAAGATCGGTTTTGGAGAAGATTCGCTGCCGAGATCCACTTGTATGACCTCATCTTCAGTAGGAGGTTCTCTCAGTTCGAACCGCTTTTCCCATTGTGTGTCTAATTGCTGGGCCCATGGCTCTAGCTCAAGGATTTCGGGGATGTCTTCGTCTTCCTCGTAAGCGTCGGTGAATGCCATGTTGACTGACATGACTTGTCTGAACACATCTCCGATGCTGGTATCTGAGTCGGAAGTCGGTGATCCGGTTGAATGTGACTGCCAGTCGCATTCTTCATCTGAGCTTTCAGGGGTCGTAGTAGGCAGTTACATACCCTAAACCGCATCGAGTTTTGTTATAGTAGTTCCGTGGTTTGCCTGCCGGGGCTGGCATCTTCAAAGGTAATCGTCGTCCAGTGCCATAGTTCAGTCCTGGCGTTGTCTCTAGATCATACCCCTGTTTCTGTATGAGATATTTGGATTGAGGGCTATAGAGATACAGAGGCAGTCTTCCAGCATCTGACCCGAAGTCGACTTCTTCCATGGCGAGGGGATGCGGGTTGTTCGTCCGACCGAAGATGATTGGGTGGTCCCCCTCCCTCGATTATTCGGTAAGCATCTTCTACTGGAGTAAGTTGGATAGCGGTGTACACATTTGTCACCCGTGTATGTAGGTGAGTGCCTATACCGTGTTCCATTAGCATAATTGTACATAGCTTATTGAGCTCGGTGTAGTTCAAAGATAACCCTTTATTGATGAAGTAAGGTATCTTTTCTAGAGGGATTACATCATCTGCGGAGGGAGCGTCAGTATGGGCAGCCACATACTTGGCTAGCTCTGATTCCTCTTCGGCTACCCCCTGTGTGAATGAAGATTGAGAGGGCGTCCTAGTCAGCTTGATCTTCAGAGGCTCAACTGACGGAGCGGAGCGTGGGGTTGTCGGTAGACTAGCAACCCCCAGTCTGGCACTTGATGTGGAGCGAGGGGTGGCTGGTTCGCTTGAAGTGTCAGACCTCGTATCGGGGTGACGACCTTTCTTAGGCAGGCGTATCGTCAGAGGTCTATCGGAGGGATTGAGCTTCTCTGTTTGGGATTGACCGACTCTCGGCAATCTGATGGTAAGTGGCCCTGTCGTGGGTCTCGGTACCTGGCCGGACCTTGGCAGCCGGATTCTCAACTGCTCTTCCTGTGCCGAGAGGCTGATCGCGTCCTTACGCAGCGTGGCCGTAAGGGGTGCGGAATTGCCTGGTTTACGAGCCTGGAGGTGGATTGTCAGAGGTTCTTCTGATCCCGTGGTTGCTTAACTATCAATTTGTTTATTTCCTCCTTCAAGGTGCCTCTTCAACTTTTCGTATAGGCAGGAGTCCGAGTAATAAGATTCGACCCCTTTGAAGGGATCGATGTCAGCAAATTCTGTCCTCACGAAGCCGTGCTTGTCGACATATTTGAAGCATTGGTGTAGCGTGGAAGGCACGATCATGTAATCGTGTATCCAAGGGCGTCCCAAAAGGATGTTGTATGAAGTGTCGGCATCTATGACGTAGCAAGTGACTTCTGATTGGAGATCGCCAATCTGACATTTCAGACGGATCTTCCGGATTGGGTAGCTCCTGCCCGAATTGAACCCGCTGATGGCGGTGTTTGTAGGGGTCAGGCGATGCATCGGGATACGAAGATGATGCAGTAGTCCTTTTGGAATGATGCTTATGGAAGACCCAGGGTCAATGTGCATACGGTCCACCTTTACATCGCCGATGTAGCCTGTGTAGTATAATGGGCGATCGTGTAGATTAGTCTTGATGAGCATGTCTTATGGAGTGAAGACGATGTTGGGCATTGCTCCCGTACAGGCACTGTCTTGGAGGTCTGCGGGCTGATTTTCTCCCGTGAGGTTGACCTGAGCCAGGTACGCGTCGGCATTTTGAAGTGCATCGCTCAAGGCTGTGCGGACATCCTTCGAGAGCCTCAGGAGTTCATATAAGGACAATTTGGCCGGTGTATTAGCCAATTACGCCAAGATGTCGAAGTTGTAGGGCCTCTCCAGCCCCTGAGATATTTTCTTTCGGAGGGATTTGTCGAAGCGAGTCTCCTTCGGCCTAGGCTTGTCGGTCGTCGAAGGCTGAGCCGGTCCCGGAGCATCCGTGGTAATGGGCGGATGATCATCAGTCGAGTTTTCAGCCACAGGTTGAGATTGTGCTACGGATCGAGTAACAACGGCCGTGACTTCCTCTTCATCTGCTGAGGTGGTACGGCAGGATCTGACTTTTCCACTTTTCTTTTTAGAAGATGGAGTGGACTGAGTTACCTCGTGGACTAGGTCCGGATGGACCCACATGATTTTCCCTCGTGATGTGGTGAGGGGTACTAGACCAGCAGCTTGAGCAGGCGGGAGATTAGCAATCTCCATTGTTGCCAGAGGGATGGGTATAACCCCATCCTGGGTCTCTGTTGGAGGGAAGCTGCCGAATTGTACGGACACCATGTTGGCTGCCACGGTTACCTCCTCAAAATCGATGGCCAGAGCGTTCGAATCGATGAGATTTTGGATATATCGTTTCAGTTGGTAGCAGTCGTGCGTAGCATGGTGGACGTAGTGGTGGTAATGGCAGAACTTTGGGTTCTCTAGATCAGCCGGCCGAGGCTCCCGTCTTGGTGGAGGAAGCTGAATCCTATCTCCTTGTATGAGCATGTCTAAGATAGGCTTGACGTGACCGTCTTCAAAAGAGTAAGTGATTTGAGGCCATTGTTTGTCCGCAGGTTGCGACTCAGGCTTCTGGGCTGTATCGGCCACCATAGCCTGCTTGTCTCTGTTGTCCCGGTTGTTGGAGGGGCTACCCCCATTGTCGTTGGTGGTGCTGGGACGCTTGCCCTTGTTCTCTTCCTCTGAGATATGTAATCCCAGTTGGCGGGCCTTCTTTAATCGTTCTTCGGCACTTGTAGCACTAATGATAAAAGCCTTCCAGTCCTTGAATTGACTCTCGCCCATCCAGAGACTGATTGTTGGGAGTAGTCTCTTTTGGCAAATTTCGATCAAGGAGGAGTCCGGGTTGCCAGATGGTAACTTTATTGCGGTTTGACGAAACCGCTCAATGTAATTCCTCGTCAGCTCTTTCTCTCCTTGAATGACGTCTATGAGGGTAGACATCGTGATGTCCTGCCCTACCTCATAGAACCTCTCCAAGAACAGACGTTTGAAGCCAGCGAAGGAATGGATGTAATTGTCCGGTAGGTTGCGGTACCAATCGAAGGCGACTCCTTCCAATGCCCCAATGAATAACCATGTGAGGATAGCGTCATCATGGGGCAGATGGTCGGTAGTGACCTCAAAGTAAGTGATGTACCGACTTGCTAAAATCTTGCCATCATATGGGTTGATATTGAACGGCTTATATCTTGGTGGAAGGGAACATCCCTCCATTCAGCAGGATATGGTTGTCGTATCCTGAGGTCTTGAGAGTTTTCTCGGGCATGGAACATTGCTCAGAGCTCCTGAACCTCTCTTCTTACTTCTCGGGCCTCATCTGTCGCGGTAGGGGCCGTTATCTCAGGAGGATTGTTGCCCCGGTTCGGTGCCGCTGAATTGAATCTACATTGATGGCGGGACCCGTGCTTGTCTGGCCAGGTGTCATCCCCCGCAGATTAGGAAGCGCCGCTTTGATCTCAGTCTACTAAACTTGACCAAGGCGTGCAATATGGCCTCCAAAGTGTCGATGCGCTAGCGATCACCGGAACCGCCTTGATTGCTGTCTGTCATGAACACCGTCTTCACATGAGGAGTGACGGAAGGAGTGGTGGAAGATGTACCCTCCGAGTCGTACCCGTACATCGAGAAATCATCAGGATATATGGGGATGTTCTCTTCAGGTTCGGACTCGGAAGGAACACTACCCCCAGCTTCGGAGCTTGCTTCGTCTAGGATGTCCTTGGGGACGTCGGTATCTGTTGTATCCGTCGAAGGATTTGCTTCCTCCAGTCCGTATTCCTGGAATGTCGGATTGTCATGGATGTTTGGAGGAGTGCTACCCCCAGTTCCGACGACCCCCAATGTTACAGACGACGAACTTCCTACTGCAGTAGTTTTCGTCTTCGAACGGGTGTGTTGAAATACTCCAGTGGAGGATAACCCTTTAGACGACGGTTTCTTAGCTGTAGTAGTTGACACCTTTGGGCTGGAGATGCTCGTTTTCTTCCCTCTTCCCTTGGCGAGAACTTTCTGCGCAGACTTGCAGGAGACAACAGGAGGTGCCTCGTCTTCTGAGCTCGGGTGATGTAGTCTTTGGAAGACGGATGGCCGGTCTTCCGTCACCGCCGCGTTGCTGCAATAGCGGTTGACGATGATCTGGGTGCATTGATGTCCGTGTGAGGGCTCTTTACACCCCGAAGCTCCTTCTCTTTTCCTTGCGTTTGTGGAGGATAACCTCACGCAGGTCAGAGGAACCACTTTGTCTGTTTGCCGCCGGGGGCTGGACTTGAGTGGTTTTATAAAACTTCCCATCAGAGGCCCGCGTGATAATCAGCGGGACGCCCCGATAGTCAGAGGTTGGGGCAGTCGTCTGGACTTGATAAGCCCGCGCTGCCCTAGACTTCCTCCTTTTAGCACTTGTGGGTGCGTAATAGGAGGAGTCTAAGTCGAATACCACAGAGTCTGGATTATCATCCACAGAATGATCAGAGTCAGGACCACATGAGAGCCGGTCGAAGACTGATCGAGAGAAGCGTGGGACGGATGCTATACGGCTAGCATTGGGTACCATGCAGGCTGTCTGCATGCGGCTGTCTTTTGTTGTAGGATGAGTCTTTATGCGGTTAGGAGTCACGACCGTGCAGGCTGACCGCATGCGGTTGGCATCTGTGGCCGCATAGGTTTTCTGCAAGCGATTGACTTTAATAGCCGCATGAGTCTCATCCGTGCGGTTGGCAACTGTAGCCGCATAAGTTATGCGGCTGACAGATGTGGCCGCATGAGTTTTCTTTATGCGGTCCGCGGTTGTAGCCGCATGGGTTTTCTTCCTGCGGTTAATACTCTTCTGCGGCTCGGATCGCGTAGAGTTCCTCTTTGCCCCTGCAAGTCCAGCATCATAGTGTTTTCTTCTGCCGGACTTGGGGACAGCAGAGTTGTCTACGGTCTGAAGTGGGGCCGCAGGGGAGTCTTTCTCGCCATCTTGAGCAATAGAGAGCACTCCATCAAGGGCTTGCGGAGGAACAAATGATTTTGGCCTCCCCTCTTTGCGAGCCTTTATGGCGCGGGTGCGCTTCTGGACCGGGCCAGTGCTACCTTCAGAGAGCATCTTTTCGAACGCCTGTTGGTCGAAGCGTACGACCATCTTCTGTTGTGTAGAGCCAAGTTTGGCTGCGTCCGATTGCGTCACCAACTCCTCAACCGTGGAGAAGCTAGTCTGCAAAACCAGAGATTCTGGGTTCGATCCCCAGCAGAGTCGCCATCGTGTTTGCCATTGATTGTAAAAGTACAGAACAATTATCGGAGGACTGAACTTAGACTCACAATACAAACTCGCTCGTACAAAGAAAGCCTAGGGACGAAAACCTAGGTACAGCAGTCTAAGTACGATTGTTTATTTTAGATTCTGGGGGGTGACGATAGAAGCTCGGAAAAGCGACGGCCGCTCTGCCTTACTCCTTGGACGATCGGTACGCAGCCTTGACTCGGGGAAGATCTGCTTGGTCGTTGAAGAAGAAATGCCTTCTTGCTCTCTCTCTGATTGCTCTCCGGGCTTCTCTCTCTCTCTGTGTATATTCTCTCTCTGACTATGGGAGAAGTCTCCCCGTGTATACGTATTCTTCTCTGATTCTTTTTTTTTGTATATCTCTCTATATCTCACAAGGAATGGCACCTTGCTATTTATAATAGTGGGATGTGATCGCTAGGGTTGCCAATGATTAGCTCTTGGAGATGGCGGCGGCCTGGGGATTGATCAATCCAGGCCGTTCGTTTCTGATTGTGACGAATCAGAACCATTAAGGGTAGATTACACCAAATCCCCATTAGCAATTAATGCTGATTGGCATAAATCTTCCTTATAATGATTCTCTCATATCTGCGAATAAATCAAATTTATTCTCCTGCCACGTGCCCAGATCATTGGGATTCGACCCGATCTTGGATTGCCATAAATCTGGGAGATTGATCGGCTGAGGACACGTGTCCTGAGAGCCAATGGTGAGACTAGAACCGCATGCAGATTGGGCCGCATGAGATTCGGGCCGCATGAATTTTGGGCCGCATAAGACTTGGGACACGTGTCAGGGCTGTCTGGGCAGTGGCCCCCTCCTTCAGACTTCTGAACCATATGATGAGCCGCATGAACCGCATAATGGTGTGTCTTCTTGAGCCGCATGGGCATGATCTTCTTGAGCCGCATAGGGATGATTCCACTCGAGCCGCATGGGACAGCTTCACTCTGAACCGCATGGGAAGTCTTCACTTCGAGCCGCATAAGCACACCCATGTGCCAGGGCCACGTGGCATTTTGTTGTTCTCGGGGGATCGTGTCCGAGATTTCTTTCTCTTCCCTAGAGACTCATCATCATGACAGAGTCATAATTACCTGCTTTGGTGTCAGGTCTGTCAACTTTTCAGAGGGGTCAGCCGTCAAAGCAATTAATGCAGCATGGATCGGAGGGGAGCACTGTCACGCCACGTGTCTTCTGAGCCGCATGGAATGCCTCCGGCCGCATAGCTCCTTATGCCGCATGACTCCCTGAGCCGCATGCGTTTTCTGAGCCGCATGGGTCTTTCTTGGCCGCATGAGTCAATTTCTTTAGTATTTTCCATGCTTCTACACAAACAACTATCGGCAGCATTTGTGATGCCAAACTGTTGTATCCCACCATTAGATGTTTAAGGCGAAAGCAACGTAACTTCAGCCACTATTTTAATCTTGCACTCATCTATTGTATCCTTCTGTGGACCACCAAGGGGAAATTACTGAGTATCCTTTTAATTAAGAGAGAATGAGCATAGTTAAGGTACCACATGGACAACAAATTGAGTTCCAAATAGGAAAAAACTCAAAAAAATTATTAAGACAAAATATTATCCTTTAATGATGAGAGAAATAGTAAAGGTAAGACATGGACATCGAATTGAGTTTCAAATAGGAAAAAATTAGAAAAAATGTTGAGGCGTAATATTATCCTTAAATGATGAGATAACCAACATACTCATGGTAAGGACATGGACAACAAATTGAGTTTCAAACAGGAAAAAAAAGATAAGAATATTGTTTAAGACATAATTTGGAAAGAGAAAAAAGTCAAATAGTCAGAAAATATAATTTGTTCAAATGAAAAACTAAAACTTGATTACACTCTTGGTTTTAGTAGCATAAAATATTCAGATTTGTTATGCTTGCAGAAGTTTAATGAAAGCATAAGTGGCTTTTTGGTTTGTTGATGTATGTTTTTTGCATAAAGTATATGTTGCTGAACTCAGATACTTGGAGTATTGTAACTGAAATATGTTAAAGGCGACTAATAAGTATCATCACCCCTATTCTCGAGAATATGAAAAAGACAATAACCGTAAACTTTCTGTGGACAGGTTCCACAAGGATATTACCAAATACTGAAAGACAAGCCTAAATTGTCGACAATTCTGTAGGGATAAAGAGTAATATGATGAAATTATAGTGCAAGATTGTGAAGTTACCCTTCTCTATATATGAATAATTGTAAACAAAATATCAATTAGTCGAGGACATTAGTAGGCGTTGATGTAACAAACTACTTGGTTTCATAATCGTAATAACTTGCATAAAAGAAACAAAAATAAAGAATAAGCAATGCTCAAGCATCTTGGTTCCAGCAAATATTACATTTTCCACATTGATACTAGTCTCGTGAAGAAGGGTACAAATACATGACAGATCCACTTCCCATCCCAGCATATCCCGAAGGAAAAGAAGAAATTTTTAAGATGACAATGGAATTACTACCCAAACTACAAGTCTCCGTTCTACTAAAGGCTATAAGTAACGTCATTCTGATTTCAAAGCAATATAACAGGATGGTATATTCCTATTTTAAATACTTGTTTGTACATGCTTTTGGTTCTGAAGTAAGACAATATCATCAAACTATTTCTTGAGACTAGTATATGTAGAATAGTAGCTAGTTTTTAAAAAAATTTAACAAACATATTATTGTGCAAAAATATTACCCTTTCCAAGATCATCGGGATCAACATGGACGACAACAGCCCTCCCAATGATGGAATTTGGTCCAGTGAGTGGAATCTGTGATAGAAAGATGATAAATAAATATATAAATAAATAAAGGCTTTTAAAGTAAAAGACCCACTAAGCATTCTATAAAAGATGTTATTTCAGGGTCAGAAAAAAATTGAAGGGTCAATATACCTAGCTGTCAACAATGGTAAATTTAGCAGTCCCTGAAGAATGACAAGAAAAGAAAGATACGTTACTAAATAAAAATATGAATTATAGATGAAAGTTGGCTTGGCCTATAGAGGAGCTACGAGGTGTAACGAGGGGGCTCAGTATCCACTCATAAAAAGACATTATCAAAAATAAAAAAGAAAAAAAATTATACCATCCTTTTCAGCCTTCACATTGCCAAGATCACCAGCATGGCGAACCTCCTCATCAGGAGTTCCATGCTCCTTTCCAGCAGGATTAAAATGAGCCCATGTATTACCAATGATCATTATTTACTGTGACAGAAAAAAATTTACTTACAACCAAAGGTTTTCTATGGAAGTTTCCTTTGAACCCAAAATAAAATCAAATTACTAGTGGACATGCAGCCATTTGTAGTATCGCTAAGGGCATGAACATGGAAGCCATGAAGCCCCGGCTTCAGCCCAGAGATACTCCCTGATACTATAGTTGGACATGAAAATAGTGAATACCACTCAATAATGTATATGTCGTATGTAGATGAAAAATACCAATTTTGGATCTGATTAAACAAAAGAAGTACCTTCACAATATTGTCTAAATATTGCATCAGTCAGGGCACGAGCAAGCTAGTTGATCCTAGATTTAGGACAACCAACCATGTCGTATCGTATATCCATTGAAGAAGCACTGCCACCAAGGACCTCTGTCAAAAATCCCACTCTAAAGGCATCCCGTAGTAACTATGCCATATTAAATATTCCTCCAAACCTGATACGGTATTTGGCATAAGAAAAAGAGTACAACTCATTTTGCTAACAATAAAGACATTTGTTTTCATTGAACTAAAAGAAGCCAAAGATAGTTAACATTAGTATAGTAATAACATTGAACATTATGCCGGTAAAGGTTGTCCATGTTCTTCGTCATGAGGTATTATGTATAAACTCCACAAAGAGAAGTAAAGATTGTCCCTATTTTCAGCTCCTATACAGTAATACATGCTAAAATTAATTATCTTGCTGGAATTATCAACTTTAAACCATAATTTCAAAGATCAAATACTTGATC
This sequence comes from Iris pallida, assembly GCA_029216955.1. Classification (NCBI taxonomy): domain Eukaryota; kingdom Viridiplantae; phylum Streptophyta; class Magnoliopsida; order Asparagales; family Iridaceae; genus Iris; species Iris pallida. Next base: position 12,685,284 of record JANAVB010026400.1, read on the forward strand.
TAGAGTAATATTAACATTACAGTTTATTCAAGTCACAGAACAACGCCTTCTCCAAAATCGACTAATTTTCGGAATCGATAAAACTCTAAAAAAACTAATCAACATTAAACAATAATTTCACAAAGTAAATTAAAGATCGGGACTTAAAACTCAAATTACAAAAGATTCTAAGCTAAAAGTTCCAAGAAATTAAGAAATCACCTATGGATCGTCTCTTTAGTCTTCTTATGCTCTTCCTATTTTCTCCTTGAAATCCTTAGTACCGATAGAATATCTCTGAATTCTTTGATTAAATGTAGATTTCTAGATCAATTTTAACAGAAAATAATAAATCAAACTCTAAATCGAGATAAAACCTTAATTTCAATGGAATAATAATATCTGACCTAGAGAGAATGGTGTTGGCTCGAGATAGGCGATGCCTCTCGCTTTTTTCTCCAATATGAGTGAGTCAGAGCCCTTTTTTCTTTGACTGTCACTCCCCTTTGTTGTCGAGGTCAACAAGGACTGGATCGGAGACTGGGAAGCTCAAAACCCTAATTTTTACGCTTCGATGTCCTAATTTTTTGTGGAGAAGAAGACATTTTTTTTACTCTCTGATGTCGAAAGCACTGCAGTGGAAACGAAAAGGAGGAGGAAGGCATAGGATTTCTCGTACTCAAGAGAGAGAGAGAGAAGGAATGCTGAAAAGGGGACGCTCGAAAGAGAGAGCGGGAGAGGGGGGGGTGGGGAGAGGGAATAATGAAAATTCGTGCGGGAAGGGATTTTTGTTAGTAACACTTTAGCTTTATTTTTAAATTTTGTATTAAATTATGTAACGGTTTTTAGGGTCACAAAATTATAAAAATAATAAAAATAAGAAACTAAGAATTTTAGTAACGATTTTTTAGTTATTGTAACAGTTATTACTGTTACAAGATTGTCACGATAATAACCGTTACTAATTGTAAAAAAAATTTGTTACAAATTGACTATTTTGGTGTAGTGATCAAGCAAAAATATATTGTTGATTCCACCATAGAAGCTAAGTATGTGGCAGCCTCTGAGGCAGCCAAAGAAGCGATTTGCCTCAGAAACTTCCTGTTGGACTTGGATGTCGTACATAGTTTGCCTAAGACTGTTACACTTTATTGTGATAATAGTGGTACAGTTGCAAACTCGAAGGAACCATGAGCCCAAAATACAGGTAAACACATTGAGCGCTAGTACCACCTTATACGAGATTTCGTAAAGAAAGAAAAAGTTGTTGTGACCAAGATAGCATTAGCCGACAACCTAGCTCATCCCTTTACAAAGAGCTTACCAGCTAAGGCTTTTGATAATCATGTTGAGGGAATGGGAGTCAGATGTGTAGCAGCATGGCTTTAAGTATAAGTGGGCGATTCGTAACAACATACTGAAAAGCAGTGCTCTGAGTATAAGTGAGAGATTTTTAGGTTTACACACTGAAAGCATCACTTTTGTATTAACTTTATTTCCTTAAATTTTGAATGAAAACCATATGGGCAAATGTTTGTATATTGTATTTGTTTGCAAGTGTTAATGCAAGTGTCTAATATTCTATATTGTAGATAATATGGTGTGTGGTGTCACACAGAAGGTCATATTATCAGTTCCCTATAGAATATAAAAATAGTTCACAACCTAGATGGACTTGGATAATCTAGTTGAAAGGTTGTAGTGTAATCTGATATTAGTCTATCTTGACTATAGGTTTACACTAGTATACTTTGTGTGTATTGAACAAGACCACTTGAGGTTGTTCTCTTTGTACTGACTACATAAGAAAACAAACACCTCTGTTATTATGGATGCTTGTGCTCTTAATCCGGATTTAATAACATACATGTATATGTAGTGTGCATTACTTTGAATCATAAAAGACTGAGATTAATTATGGGTCAACAAACTCAATGAATTGGGTAATAATATTGTATGTAGATGGGCTGTTGATTATAAAAGGAATTCACATCCCGATACATCGGGTTGATGATGTCCCCTTAAGGTGCTCATAAGGATTGTCATGTAAACCCTACAGGTGGATTATATCCGACGTGACAAATAAAGTTTAGTGGTACTACTTAAAGATAAAAGATGTCAATCAATATAGTTGTCAGTAACTTAATTTGATCGACGGACATTCGATATCTTAACATGGAAGCCAAATGAGCATATAATAAAAGGAGCCTATAATCATAATTTAGGATTAGGAAGGTAGTGCAACAATAGCTATCTAGTGGACCGAGCTATTGTTAATGGGCATGGCTTGTGTGTTCGGGCAGAACACGGGATATACAGATCCGTTAGGAAACATAATCCTAATTTTTTCGCATGGTCCCTGTCGTAGCCTTATATATATTCTCTATTCTCTGGTCGTCTTAATCTTATCAGAAATCAGAAGTTTTCTCTAAATTTGTGATTCATGTAAGGATAAAAAGGGAGGGCTGCCAAGGAAAAAAAAAGGTTGGGAGATTGTCGCCCACACGACGTCCAACCCGAGAAAGGAATACATGCAGAAGATCTTGGGGTTGTGACCTCTCGAGATTACTAGGAACTGTTGTCTTCTTCTCGTTGCAGGTATAATTTATGAACCCTAGTTTCCGTCTATTATAGGTTAGAACACATTTATATCTGTTTAACTTTCTATCGATCAATACATACACCAAACTAGGGTCTTGGTAATCGCCAATTCCATCAAGAGACACTTCTACTTCTGATAAGTCTACTGATATTTCCATACTTGAGTTTGCATTGCATGAGGTACTTGAATGCATTGAGAAAAGCACTTAAGAAAATGTTTAACTTAAAGAGAAACTATAATCAGAAAAGAAGAATTACTCTATTGCTTAATGTAGCATTCATGCCCTTCGTGCAAAATATGATGAGATCCATACTAACTCTAAAAAGTTAGAGATTAGACTGAAAAAATGGGTAATACAACCTACAATTCAGTCGAACACAAACACATGACACATCACAAAGTTACATATGATAGATCTTTTACAAAAGAAGCAAGTAAAGCTAAGGCTTCACACAATCACGCATTCGATTAAAAATATCCACGTAAGAAATATCACACCACATCAAGTTTATATATTGCTGCACAGAGCACTAATGTCCATACTACATGTCACTACTATGGACAAAAAGGACATATTTTACATAAGTGCATAATTGGAAAGATTGTTAGTATGAAGTATATAGCTAGGTTTCCAAAGCTAACCAATATGGATCCAAGTATATTTGGATACCAAAGTCTTCCTCTATTACTGTAGGTGGAGCTTCATGTGCTGAGCCTTAGAACCATGGAACATGGTGGTGATTATAGAGCTACAAAGGGCATCTTTCAAACAATTGCACCAACATAAGTGTGGTCATTAGAACCACTTTGGTAACATATGCTAAACGATTCTTCCAAAATCATTTTATAAAATCTATCATTTTCTATGAATATTTTACAAGTAGAATTGCTTATTTCTTTCATATAAAAATTAGTGTGATATATGTCACTATCATGTTTAGGTTTAGTATTCTTGAAATACAATTGCATGGCTAGTTACTAATCTTAATGTTATGTCAAACTAAGTATCGTTTCATTCATTTTTCTATTAGTCTGACATTTTTTTATATAAATTTCTTTTGTCTTAATTCAAAAAGGTATGCATATTACTTTAGTCTATTAGATCTTGTGTTTTTGTTTTTATTATTAGTGAATATTTTAATACATCTCTATAATGCACTATGAAAGCTTTTTGAAAAGTATCTTCTTTAGCATCTTGATTTTGATATTTGAAATTTATTGTCAACTAATAATTTTGTAGCATATATAGATGTATATATAATTGATGTTTCTTATATCTTATACCTTATGTTACAATTATTTGAGATTTTCCAAATCCAAAGAATATACTCGATTCATATTGCATAAATTCCTTTAAATCTTTGTTTATTAATGTATAGATTATTTTTGGGTATATGCCGAAAGGGTCTTTCTGTAAACCGGATGCAAATAGCTTTACACGACACAGTAATTAAGTGTCTTCGGACAACCACTAGCTAGGATCCGTCCCCTAAAGCTAACCCAAGATTGATCCATACTTTATAAACTAAAGATTTGCTAAGGTCTATTTGCAACTTTTGTTTGATTCTGGACTTTGGACTTTTATTTTGATAATATTTTCACAAAATGTAACATATATTGATCTATGAGATCTTTCATACGTTAATGCATGTCATCTATTTATTTTTATATGCTAAATTTAATTATATTTTTGATTGTTTATCTTTAAGCATTTATTAATTGAGCATTCATTCTACTTGCCTAAAGATGATAGTCTTGCTTTATGATAAGTTCGAAACTTTATATGCATCGATCAAGTAAGAAAGATTCATATATTGGGCATCCCTTAGATCTTGTGATTATTTAGTTTATCTAGTTTTGCATATAAATTGCTTTTGAATATCTAGTTCATCATGGACCTATAGTTTTTTATTTTATCTTGTTGAATGTGTTCATGATATTTTCATTTATGAGAGAATATGTGATTATCCTTTTTTTCCCTTTTTCACGATTTTTTTTAAGTTAGAATTTTCCTATATTGTCTTGATTTTCTTACCTTGATAATTATTGAGCTTTTATGTGTTTTGCTTTCTTTATAGATGTTTTATTCACGGTTCATGATTATCAATATTTAGATTGGTAATACCTTGCGGGGAAGCATTCAAAGTCGACTGAATATCTCCTTCTCAAGTATTTTTTTCTCTTTTAACTTCATCATTATCTAATAGATATTTACATATCATGCTAGGGTGATTGAGTCCAAATGCATGAACTTGGGTAGATATGAAGATTCTTGTATATCTAATCATTTTTTTCTCAATGATTATACTTTTATGGAATTGATTCACTAATTTATATGAAAAAACTATGAATCATATATATATATATATATATATATATATATATATATATATATATATATATATATATATATATATATATATATATATATATATATTCTTTTTTTCATTTTTTTCTTTTTTACAAATTCTTTTACTTTAGTTGTATAATTTTCTAAACTTGTCATTACGCTATTTTCCTTCCTTGATCTTAAGCATTTATGGCTTTCTCTGATATGTTTACTGAAGCTTTAACTATTTATAAGGGAGCTTATTTTTATCACGCCAATAAGGGAGAATAAGTTTAGGTAGAATTTTTTTATGATATATGCATCTATTTTTGATGTTATTGATATATGCCTTTATTATATATGTGTTGTTTCACTCTCTTTGCTCCTTGTCAAACATATTATTGCACCAATTTCGGGAGAGCACGCCATTTCGATCGAATGACAACGCGGGAGAGAATATGATACTTGAGGTACTTGACATTGTTGTATCAAATTGCTCCACAAGTTGCGAAGGAGCTATGCACATCCAAGAATTGATGTATGTTCATAGTTTGTAGATTATCAAAATGGCTAGATTTTTGTCCCATTCGATCTCAGTCAACTTGATTTTGATAGTTAACTAAAACATATTTTGATATATCATAATATGATACAACCATTCCAACTGATGACTCAATAATGCTGTGGTGATTGCTGATTGTGTTGTGTCTAAGCAATATAATCTTTTATTTTACTTTAGTCTAGGACTTATGTACATTGAGTCACACTAGAATACTCAAAAGTCTACTCAAAACAGCCTGAAACCCATCCACATATACAAACCCAAAACTGAACCAAAACTAAGCCCACACCAACACGTGGACCATACTGAAACAGACCAACCGAACTCGGACCGAGCTTTGGCCGAACTCTGTTGAGCTAGTTTAGAAAATTGTCTATTTGTGAAATTCCTGATTTTTTCGTTCGAACTATTAGAAAATTCAAATATTTTTGCCAAACTCCGTCCACAAAACTCCTATAAATAGACATTTTCCATTCCTACTCAATAAACAGCTCATTCTTTCTATCCTATAATGAGCTATACCCTGAGCCTAAACCTTCTCATCTCCAAGATTAACTTCCCAACCATCTATTGCCAAGTGCGATCTCGATTTAGAAGTCTGTAGAGTTCTACGAGCTTGGCTCAACAAGTTTTTCTCTAGTTGTGAAGTCAAGAATCCTTCGTATCAAAGCTCGTGGTTGAAGTCATCGTGTCCTTTGGATCAAAGCACGACGTATAAGATGTAGCGTTGTTCAGCACCTCTAGAGGGAGGGTGAATAGAGTGCATGTATACAGTAGAATAAATATCACCTCTAAAAATATTTAAGGCAGTAACAATCTACTATGAAGTAGGTTGTACTTAAATAAATATGTAATGTAAATAAGTTCAGAGAAGCAAACACCAAGGTTTATACTGGTTTTTTTTTGAGAGGACAAGTCCATTATCGAGTACTCTAGCTCGATGCTGAATCTACTATCTCGTAAAACACAAGCTTTGAATCTTAAGCGCTTACAGCTCCTTACCACACATGTTTTTTATCCGAAAAGCACTACTTCAACTTCCAAGCCTTTTAACCGAAGGACTTGTTGACTTTTGCAATAGGATGAAAACTGGAATCTTTTCAAGCCTTTTGTAAAACTCGACCAAACTTCTAGATCGAACTGAAATTAGTACTGGCTTTGTGACGCCCCAGAACCAGAATACTGGAGAGCGGGGACGTACATAGCCAGCTATGTATATTGAAATGGAATCCACCTTGCTATACGGTCACGGTTGTTTAGATATGAGGGTTTACTACAAGCCAATGGTGTCTTAAGGTCAAGCCTATTGTCTCAATCTCAAGCAAGCAATATAGTTACAAGATGTTAGACCACCAAATATACAATAAAAGGCGTCCCAAATATTACATATTTAGCTGATCATGAAGCTAGTCATACAAAATGCGAGGACTAACAAGAGTTAAGTCATACATGATCAACCCTAGGATTTGTTAACCATGTTTACAGCCCGCAGGCAGACAGTAAGTAGATATGCATCGAGCTAACATGTGCTCGTTGGATAAACGCCTCAAAAGAATAATTTTACAACGTAGTGAGCGAAGCAAAATAGAAAATCTACTCGTAGCCCGGGTTCCTTCTAGTCGCCACCATTGGGCTGGATGTTCGGTAGATCCTCGGGTGCTGCTCCGAAATCTGGCCACACAAAACCAGCTGGGTCAAACCCCAGAAAAAGCAAGTGCCACAAGGAGGCCACGAAATAAGAACAAAAGCCAGCATATCAGAACACAAGGAATAGAAGAAAAGTACAAGTAATAAAGAGTAGAACAGGACAATAAATGACTAGGGCTGTGGAACCATTCCGGGAGCCAGGTTACAACCCGTAAACCAAACAAGGACCAGGGTTGTAACCCTTCGCATGAATAGCACTATGTCTCTACCCATTTATTGTTAAAGATAAGTAAAACAATCATGTACAGGAGTACCAGGTACAGGGACTAGACGAGACTTAAACAAGGCTGGACACCATCCATTCACAAGCGGCCAAGCAAATACTACGACTTACTACTTAACTAACTAGGGTTATCACAAGCCAAATTACTAACAAGATGCAAATAAGAAATTCTCAGCCCCAAGCCCTGCAGACTATCCAGTTATCCTTCCGCGGGTTGAGAGTATGGTTGGGTACATTGCCCGGGAGACAATGTACCCTTAGGTGACTTAGAGGGTGCAACACATGACAGTGTGCTGGAAATGTGTCCTACTCGTCGACAGGCTACAAGTCCATTTAAAGCGCCCAGATAACGAGATCGCCTGTGACTGAAATTTCTCCATGAACTATAGTTTGATCTAGTAATTAGCCTAATCCATATTCAGGGTGAATCCCTGACCGTGGTAACCAGGGAGTCACGTCCTAGACATGATGTGAGGCAAGACAAGTAGATTGCACAAAGCAGCAAAAATGAACACCCACGGCGCCAGAGTTGTTTATATGAGTCAAGTTAGCCATCGCAACAGCATTCAAGTCAAGTCAAGTTACAAGTCAGGAGTGCGCAGCCACGGGCCACTATCAAGTTATCTAGTACAAAGCTTAATCATGAATCACAGGTTAAAAGTTAAGAGCGCACCCCATCGGGTCACTATTAAGAAGATCAAAAAGTATTAGGATCATAAATTACAGAAACCACGAAGACCGTACAAGTCATAAGCAAAACACCGAAAACCGTGCCAGGTCGTGTTAGGTCAAGACAATCGTGTTGTGTGGAACAAGATCTCAGAACTCCAATCCACAAAAGAGATGCCAAGCCTAAGAAATAAAACCAATCCATCATGGGCAAGTAGGTTGTGCAGGGGGTCGGATTGCGCTAGGGGAATGGACTGCGCAGGGGAATCGACTGCGCAGGGGAATGAACTGCGCTGAGGTTGGGTTGCGCTAGGGTCGACTAGCGCTAGGAGCGAGCTGCACAAGATATGAGCTGCGCAGGATTGGGTTACGCTGAGGGCTAGTTGCGCTGGGTCAAGCTGCGCTAGGATTGGGTTGTGCTGGAGCCAAGTCGCGCTGGGATTGGGTTGTGCTGGAGCCAAGCCACGCTGGGAGTGAGCTGCACAGCGGTCAAGTGCGCCAATGGAAGGAAGGCGCTGGAGCTAAAGAGCGCCAGTGCAAGGCACTGGCCGAGGAGTTAGAGCAGTTCGGCCATGCGCTAAAGAGCGCTGGCCGAGGATCATCTTCTCCAACAGGCCGAGAGGAAACCCCAAGAACTCCAAAATTACAATCTTCATAACTTAGTCAAAACAAAACCAAATTTGGATTTTCAAAGTTCTAACTTGTGTAAAATTGAATTCACTTCCACATGGAAGCCTCAAAACAAGGAAAAATCTAAGTTTAATAGATCAAAACCAAAAAAATCCAAAAATGGTTAAAAATTAGATCTAGAAAAATGGAAGCTCCAAATCACAAAATGCCAAGTTCTAATGTTGTCCACCATGGCCTAATCTAGCTAATGGACAAATAAAATAGGGTACTTATTTGGTGGCAAGGTGCACTTGCCTATGGTGTTGGTGGAGGAAGGAAGAAGAAGATGAAAAAAATTAATGGAAGAGTAATAAGGAGAGAGAAAGTTAGGTAGGATTTTAATGAGGGAGGGTATGTTGTGTTGAGGGTGGAGGTTAGCTAAGTGTGGTCCAATGCATGCTAAACCAAACCAATTTCTTCTCTACAAAATAAAACCACGCCATGTCCAAAAACCTATTTTACGAGAAAACTAAAATCCGCAAATCGAGCCAAAATACAATTACAGGCCAGAATCCAAAAAAATAAAATACAGGTATGAAATACATATAGGCCTAATCAAAATACGTATTTTGAAATACGGACGTTACAGGCTTGGCTAGGAGTTGTAGAGCTTTGATTTGAAAGTGAAAAGCCCTTTGTAAACACTTGAATGGATAGAGAAGAGAAGAGATGAGATGAATGAATGAATAGAATGAAGAATTCTTCTCTATTTATAGTATTTTCTTCGACAGAACTCAGACAGAGTTCGGTAGTCCAACATTCAAAAAATTGAACGTTTGGAGCCTGTTCTTTAGGATGACCTGATCGCTCAGGAACTCGGTCAGGAGGACAGATTTGCGATAGAACTCGGTCCGAGTTCAGTTGCCCTGGTTCTGGTTTGAATCTTAAAGAATGGGCTTTTGTTTTTATGGGTTTGTGGGCTATTTGATAAGTGGACTGGGCTTAATAGTTGGACTAATAAATAAATGATTGGGTAGGCTATTTTGGTAAGTGGACTTGTAGCTGAGCCAGTGTCAATCTCGTTCAATTGTATATTTTTTCTAAACTCAATAAATAGAAAAATATATAACAAATTAGAAAAAATTATCTCGATTAGTAATGCGATTATCATTGGCAAAGACTGACTTGTTGTAGCAGCAAGGTTGTAGTCGTTCAGTAGTAGTACCGTACATGAATATTATTTGTGTATTTCGAATTGCAATTGTTAGTCAGTTATCAAAATTTGGTGTGACCAGACCAATGGGCCAATAATCTCCCCCATTTTGATAATGAAAAACAAAAGTTTGATATACCAAATAATTTTAAAAAATTACCATTGGTGCTAATATTATACTGATATTTGATTCTCCTGGTATATTGCTGGTATATTGGAAATTTTCTTCCCCTTTGTCATTTGATCAAAATGTGATCTCCCCCGCAATTAAAGAGCATATAACAATAAAGAAGAGTGAAACATCCAAATTATAGCAAATAACAAAAAATCATAGCAAATAGTAGATGATACGAAAACAATATTGCTAAAAGAGTCTAAATCAACCAGAGTTTAATACATAACAATGCTAAAAATGCAAAACTAGCATAATCAAATTATATAACCAAAGTGCATAAAAAGTCTAATACATAACCAAAATATATGCAACTAACTAGTGCCATCTGCTAAAGTCATCAGCCATCACATATCCAAACATACCAGAAAGCCGAACAACCCTCAAGATGTATCATCATCAGTCTCGAAAGACCGGTTGTCACGCCCCGCTCCCAGAATACGGTGAGTCGAGTACGTAAGAGCATCCCCAGGCTACGCGACATACAAATACTCCAGTACTCATATTTGCGATTGTCGCCCGTAAGGTTCTTGGATAAGTTTTTCTTAGGTCGTAATTTGCAAAATAAAAATTAATATTATTCAAAAGGACATTCTGAAACTATAAATTTAAGATGGATTATTCTACCCATTACAACTATTAATCCAATATAATTATATATTTATATACCTGAATTGATGATGAGAAGATCTGTTTTCAATATAATTACCTCCAATCGTCCCACATCGTTCTTGTTCTCCAACTTCTCTCCAATATACAACAATAGCTCCTTGGTCTACAAATCTAGCGAACAATACTAGGTCGTCAAACGAAATGTAAGCCCTCAGTCAAGGACGAAGAAATAAAATAAATAAATTAAGAATATCTGAGATGATCAGATTCTCGGAATTCTAAAGTAAAGAAATTAATAAATTAATTTAGAGGGATTATAACGTTAACTTAAAATATGAATGTGACTAGATTCTATTCTAGTAAATTTCTCGGTGTTCATTCTATGACCAAATCCTAGAAATTTATAGTTAGCGACTACCATCACAATCACAACCACCTAAATTCTCAACCACAATCACAGTTAAATTTCCTATATGATGATGCAGTTTTAGATAACACATTTGGATCACAAACACTCTCTATTTTCCCGACAATATTCCTATTTACCCGGGACCAGGTGGTGTCTGGATTGGGTACGGAGCCTTAGATCCGACCCCCACATCTTGTGGAAAACTTGTATGCATTAACTTTTTAAATTTTGATTTTATTCTCGGAGTTTACTGGACTGTTCTCTGTTGGTGAGCTAGGCCTCACCCCCCGACATCGCAAGATCTTACAGATGCGGGACTACTGATCAGCTTTTACTGTTGTTATTATATTGCAGGAATTTTGATAGATGTGATCCAATTGTTCTCTTCCACCCCATGATACAACTACAAACACATACAATAGTCTATTGACTCGTAGGTCTAATATCCGGTTCTAACTTGATTACCATCTCGTATGTCAAAGACAATACGCCATATGGTAATCTCTTGCTGACAGAAGATTATTCAACTTATTACCATCTCGTGTGTCAAACAACACGCCATATGGTAGTAATTGTTGGTAAGGAATCATTCAACTTATTTTACCATCTCGTGTGTCAAAGACAACATGCCATATGGTAATATCTTGTTGACTAGGAAGCTGGATATAAACATAGATTATTCAATTAGATTTTCTTGATCCTGGAACTATCTAAAATTTCACCGACTCCTAAAATTACTAAAAATTTTGGCAGTGTCTCCTTTGTATTTGTTGACCCAAAATTTTTATAATAGACAATATATATATATATATCAAAATCTCGGGTACGTCAACCCATTCGGTGGAGCAACCCTCAACACACGTACCATGCAATATATAAAATCCTGGGTACGCTGATCCCTTCAGTGGAGCAACTCTCAACACCAGAACACACACGCAGTTGAATATATATAATATCAACTTATAGAAGAAATAAATCTAGCTTCTTACCTTAGACAATTTATCTTATTACTAACAATCCATGATTTACTATATTAACTACAAATCTAACTTAATGCGAGTCATCCATGAATTTACAATATTCACTACAAAATCCAACTAAATAAGAATGTTAAGAGTGCCATAATTTATATCCAAATGAATAATCAAGAACTAACACAAACAACTGAATATGTGCATAGATATTTCAAACATAAATTTAGTCAAGTAATGCATTCATAAGGTATTGATCATCCTATAATTTAGAATGAAATTCCCTTAAATATAAATTAATTTCAATTTCTATGATAATTGTTAGAGGAATAACATAAATGAATTTTGGTTGTCCGGGCACCTTTGGAAACCTAGAGTAGTAGTGCTAAGTTATTGAAGAGTAGAGTGACATAACTTAGACATTGACTATGGAATCAAACTACCAGGAGTGTGCCGAACTTTCGCTAAATTGGGTTAAAATTTCCTAAGAATGCAAATTTGTACCAATAATACTTGCTACAACCAACATTTCTAGTGTAGCTATATACTAAAATTAGAATAAACCGTTCCAAACTTGTTTATTTCTAAAAGGTTTGAAACCTAAGCGGATTTATATACTTGGAAGTGTGATACGGCCTATAACCTCTTTCAAAATTCCGATCCAAACCTACTTATGTATCCATAATGCATAATTCTTACCTAGAGGCTTATATTTGGGCTATTGGCAATAATTTTAAAATTTAATTCATTTATGGACAAAGGTAGATATATATCACAAAAAAAAATTAGTACATTTAGGTGTTCAATTTCTGGACCATGTTAGCTAGATTATAGAATAAGGTTTCACAAGTCAAATCCTACATAATTTATTATCAATACGCTTTCGATCCTGTTTGGACGCAACTTGTATCATTTGTATTCCTAACAATTAGGATATAATCCATATCATTATTCAACTATGATATTGTATCGACGTCCTCATACGTCGGGTGTCCGTATCATGTCCTAACATCATGTTGGTATATCTAAAATACCACCAATATGCATGTTTGGTCCATAATTCCACATTTAACCATGTCAATGTGTCCGAATCGTATTCGGTTTGCGAGTTCATGCTATAATTCCTAGTAAATTGTTCCGTGTGTCCGTATTGCTTCCAATATGCCTGTCTGTGTCCTAAATTTATGAAACACCTATAATTTATCATAGATTTCATACTTTATAAAGGAAATGAACCTAAATAAAGCATGAAAAATAAACAAAATTAAATCAAATTGAAAATAAATTGAGGGCTTGCCTTGGAAAATTAGGGATTTAGAAACTAGGACTTGGGACTTGCCCTTCATCTTCTTCTTCTTTTTCTTCTTCCAATTTCTTCTTCTTCATCATCTTCTTCCCTTTTCTTTTTTTTTAGGAATATGGGGTTAGGTTTAGGTTTTGATGATGGAGGTGGAGAGGGAGATGATGATGGTGGTGGAGGTGACCGACGGCCAGGAGGGGCCGGTCGGTCGGCTGGCTGACGACAGCAGCCATCGGGAGTGGCACCGGCGGTGAAGGAAGGTCGGCGGCGGCAGCAGGCACGGACGCAAGTGCGGCGGACGGCAACAGTAGTAGTAGTAGGATGAGAGAAGGAGATGGGTTATGATGGTGATGGTACATTAATTAAATGGAAAAGGAGAAGAAGAATAAAATGAAGAAGAAGTTGGGTTGGAGGGGGTCGGTTTATTCCCAAGAAGGAGAAGAAGGAATGAGGCATTCCTCATTCATCTATTATAGCATGAGGTGTATTTTTATCAGCTAAAACATTCCTAAAGACATTATCGTGGCCATTAATGGATGAAAAGTCAAAATTACCCCCTCTTCTCTTCATGCAAGAGGACACCTATCATTCTTTTATGTGATTAAATGACACATGGATGCATATGTGTCCAAACAAAATTTGAAATAGCACAATTTGTCAAAGGATGTATTAGCAAACGATTTAATAAAAAAATTTAATAAAAACCTATAGAGTCTTTATCTAAAAAATCAAAATATAAAATACTTATAATAAATCTTTTTTTAGCATAATAATGATAATGTTAGGAATTAATGTGGTTTTAAAAAAAAGTTCAAAGAATGTATTTCCTAAGTACCGTATTGTGAAATATGACTATGATACTCTACCCACCTTACAAAAATTTCGTCCTCGAAATTTAAACTGTAACGATAAGATTTTCAAAACAATTATAAAGAGAAGCAAAATGTTCTACCCTCCTTACAGAATTATTGTAGTAATTTATTAAACAGTTAAATGAAATATCTTGAAATTTATTTTTCAAAAGTTTTACGAAAATAGAGACAATTCGAAAATACTAAAAATCTTCAAGGTTCTTGGAATTCTATATAATCAAATAAAATAGTCAGATACAATTTTGTTTCAACCCATAACAATGTATGATCCTTGAATTCAAAATCATATTCCTTATTCTCATTTTCTGGCGTGATATAGTAATCTTGTGCCTCGCTATTGCGCATATGGCTGCAATCAAGATACCGTTTCACTATCAGGATTCATGGCTGTAGCTTTTACTACCACGTCAATGATATCCATAGAATGAGCAGGAATCATGATTGTGAAGTAGCTTTACATGTTAGGTTATTCTTAATAATCCAAAGTTTATTCAAAAAACACAATACTTAATTTTCAAGTTTTCTAAACATCTTCGATATTACTTTATCATAGTATCAAAACTAACAGATAATATTATAACATAAGATAAACTCATATATCTATATTACCAAAAGCACTATATGTCATTTTAAATGACGTTTTTTAAATTCTAAATCGAGTAACATGAAATCAAAATTCGAATATCAAGTTCAAAAATTCATTATAAAAAATTATGTCTTGATCCCTGAAAATTTATTAAATTCCTGAATCATGTTTCGAGAATATGTGCCTCGCCAATTTGGATGGCCAGTCCGAATGGCTGCAACAACTTCTTATTTCACGATTCAATTGAAGGATTTTTGGATTCTTGACATAATAAACAAATATTCATTCACATGAAATTCAATTTCAGAAAGTCTAATAAAATATTGTTTCAAAAAGAAAGTCAAAAAATCATTCAATGAGTAATGCATATATGGGTATTTAGAGGTAGAACAATTATCGAAATTAATGATACTATTTAAAAGAAATTAGATTCAAAAGAGAGAATGCAATTCTAGGATTTCTTTTTTTTTTTATGAACCTTGGATGAAACAAGAAAATTTGAGAAATTTCAAGAAAGATGGAGATTTATGAAAATAGATTTATGAAATTTGATAAGGAACGGGACGAATCAAGAATTAGGAATGGATAAGATCAAAATACTGAGGAGTCGAACTATACTTTAGAAGCTATATGCAATACTATATACAATATATATTATGCCTATACCTCAAGCAAGATATTACTAGTACTAACTTGCCCAAGAGTTCTTCCAAGGTATATTTATATATATGTTAATCCTACAAAACATACTACACACACTCTAAATAAAGTATTAGGTTATTATTGGTCTATTGGCTAGGTAGTCCTTACTTCCTTTACTATTTCTAACTATTTATAGTTTTAGATAAATATGATCACTAGATTTACTAAGGATACCTAGTATAAAATATGTAAGAAATTTTTCAGCTCCTTCATGAAGGCACTCTATATAGAATACTTGTCTAATTCTCTCTGAATTACTTGACCTATATATATTAGGTTATGTCTATCCTTATACTACCCTTGATTTCGTGAATATTATCTACATCCTTAATGACAGTCGTAGATTAGGATTTTTAACTATACAAAATCACGAGGGGATATCCATAGGTAATGATTTATAGGGTAAGCGGAATGGAACATAGTCTACAATGGGTAAAACTTGTAGGACATTCTCATCTGAAGGTTCTTTGTAGGCTTTTTCTAAGAACATATCTTAAGGTCTATGGGTTAACCTCTATATAGGTTTCCTCAAAAGCTTGACCTCAATCCTAGCCTAGGTTTCCTATTTTTCATGACCTGCATCCTATCATAGGTTCTCTATTTTTTGGGACCTGCATGGGCCACTACTAAAAGACGTGTCGCGCCCCGCTCCCAGAATATAGCGAGCCGAGTACGTAACAGCATCCCCAGGCTAAGCGACATACGAATACTCCTGTACTAATATTCGCAATTATCACCTGTAAGGTTCTAGGATATGTTTTTCTCAAGTCGTAATTTGCAAAATAAAAATTAATATTATTCAAAAGGACATTCTAAAACTATAAATTTAAGATGGATTATTCTACCCAATACAACTATTAACCCAATATAATTATATATTTATATACCTGAATTGATGATGAGAAGATCTATTTTTAATATAATTGCCTCCAATCGTCCCACCTCGTTCTTGTTCTGCAACTTCTCTCCAAGATACAATAGTAGCTCCTTGGTCTACAAATCTAGTGAACAATACTAGGTCGTTAAACGACATGCAAGCGTTCAGTCAAGGACAAGGTAATAAAATAAATAAATTGAGAATATCTGAGATGATCGGATTCTCGGAATTCCAAAGTAAAGAAATTAATAACTTAATTCAGAGGGATTATAACATTAACTTAAAATATGAATGTGACTAGATTCTATTCTAGTGAATTTTTCGATGTTCGTTCTACGACCAAATCCAAGAAATTCATAATTAGCGACTACCATCACAATCACAACCACCTAAATTCTCAACCACAATCACAGTTAAATTTCCTATATGATGATGCAGTTTTAGAGAACATATTTGGATCACGATCACTCTCTATTTTCCTGACAATAATCCTATTGACCTGGGACCAGGTGGTGTCTAGATTGGATATGGTGCCTTAGATCCGACCCTCCACATCTTGTGGAAACTTGTATGCATTAACTTTTTAAATTCTGATTTTATTCTCAAAATTTACTGGACTGTTCTCTTTTGCTTAGTTAGGCCTCACCCCACGACATCGTAAGGCCTTACAGATACGGGACTGCTGATCAGCTTTTACTATTATTATTATACTACAGGGATTTTGATAGATGTGATCCAGTTGTTGTCTCCCACCCCATGATGCAACTAAAAACACATACAATAGTCTATTGACTCCTAGGTCTAATATCCGGTTCTAACTTGATTACCATCTCGTATGTCAAAGATAATACGCCATATGGTAATCTCTTATTGGTAGGAGATTATCCAACTTATTACCATCTCGTGTATCAAACAACACGCCATATGGTAGTAATTGTTAGCAAAGAATCATTCAACTTATTTTACCATCTCGTGTGTCAAAGACAAAATGCCATATGGTAATATCTTGTTGACTAGGAAGCTGGATATAAACATAGATTATTCAATTAGGTTTCCTGATCCTGGAACTATCTAAAATTTGATCGACTCTCGAAATTACTGAAAATTTTGGTAGAGTCTCCTTTGTATTTATTGACCCAGAAATTTTACAATAGATATATATATATATATATATATATATATTTTTTATAATAGATATATATATATATATATATATATATATATATATATATATATATATATATATATATATATATATCAAAATCTCGGGTACGCCGACCCCTTCGGTGGAGCAACTCACAACAACGGAACACACACGCAGTTGAATATATATAATATCAACTTATAGAAGAAATAAATCTAGCTTCTTACCTTGGACAATTTATTTTATTGCTAACAATCGATGTTTTATAGTATTCACTAAAAATCAAACTTAACGCTAGTCATCCATGAATTTACAATATTCACTGTAAAATCCAACTAAATGAGAATGTTAAGAGTGCCATAATTTATAACTAAATGAACAATCAAGAACTAACACAAACAACTAAATATGTGCATAGATTTTTCAAACATAAATTTAGTCAAGTAACCCATTCATAAGGTATTGATCATCCGATAATTAGAATGAAATTCCCTTAAATATAAATTGATTTCGGTCTCTATAATAATTGTTAGAGGAATAACATAAATGAATTTTGGTTCTCTGAGCACCTTTGGAAACCTAGAGTAATAGTGTTTTTGAAGAGTAGAGTTACGTAACTTAGACATTTACTATAGAATCAACCTACCAGGAGTGTGCCGAACTTTCGCTAAATTGGGTAACAATTTCCTAAGAATACAAATTTGTACCAATAATACTTGCAATACTAGAATGATCATGTATATATTGAAGCACTTAGGTTTACTCAACCCAAATTGCTACAACCAACATTTCTAGTGTAGTTATATACTAAAATTAGCATAAACCATTCTAAAGTTGTTTATTTCTAAAAGGTTTGAAACCTAAGCGGATTTATATACTTGGAAGTCTGATACGGTCTACAACCTCTTTCGAAATTTCGATCCAAACCTACTTAATTATCCATAATGCATAATTCTTACCTAGAGGCTTATATTTGGGCTATTTGCAATAATTTTCAATTCTAATTCATTTATAGACAACGGTAGATATATATCACAAAAAAAAAATATTAGTACCATTAGGTGTTCAATTCCCAGACTAGGTTAGCTAGATTATAGAGTATATATACAACATGGTTTCACAAGTCAAATCCTACATAATTTAATATCAATACGCTTTAGATCCCGTTTGGACGCAACTTGTATCATTTGTATTCCTATCAATTAGGATATAATTCATATCAATATTCAACTATGATATTGTATCGACTTCCTCATGTGTCGGGTGTCCGTATCGTGTCCTAACATCGTGTTGGTATATCCTAAATACCAACAATATGCGTATCCGGTCTATAATTCCATAATTAACCATGTCAATGTGTCCGAATCGTATTCGATTCGCGAGTTCATTCTATAATTCCTAGTAAATTTTGTCCGTGTGTCTGTATTGCTTCCAATACGCCAGTCCGTATCCCAAATTTATGAAATACCTATAATTTATCCTGGATTTCATACTTTATAAAGGAAATGAACCTAAATCAAGCATGACAAATAAACAAAATTAAATCAAATTAAAAATAAATGGAGGAGGGCTTGCCCTAGAAAATTAGGGATTTGGAAACTTGGACTTGGGACTTGCTCTTCTTCTTCTTCTTCTAATTTTTTCTTCTCCTTCATCTTCTTCTTCTTTTTTTCTTTTTCTTTGTTTTTAGAAAAAGGGGGTTAGGTTTAGGTTTTGATAATGGAGATGGAGAGGGAGATGATGATGGTGGTGGAGGTGACCGACGGCCAGGAGGGGCCGGTCGGCGGCTGGCCGACGACAGCATCCATCGGGGGTGGCACCGACGGTGAGGGGATGTCGGCGGCGGCAGCAGGCACGGGCACAGGTGTGACGGACGGCAGCAGTAGTAGGATAAGGAGGAGAGAAGGAGATGGATTATGATGGTGATGGTAGATTAATTAAATGGAGAAGAAGAAAAAGAACAAAGTGAAGAAGAAGTTAGGTTGGAGGGGGTCAATTTATTCCCAGGAAGGAGAAGAAGGAATGAGGCATTCCTCATTCATCTATTATAACATGAGGTGTATTTTTATCAACTAAAACATTCATAAAGACATTATCATTGCCATTAATGGATGAAAAGTCCAAATTACCCCCTCTTCTCTTCATGCAAGAGAACACCTATCATTCCTTTATGTGATTAAATGACACATGGATGCATATGTGTCCAAACAAAATTTAAAATAGCACAATTTGTCAAAGGATGTATTTGCAAACAATTTTATAAATTTTTTTAAATAAATACCTTTAAAGACTTTATTTGAAAAAATTAAAATACAAAATACTTATAATAAATCTTTTTTTAGTTTAATAATAATAATAATGTTAGGAATTAATATGGTTTATAAAAATTTAAAAAAATAATAAGTTCAAAGAATGTATTTCCCAAATACCGTATTGTGAAATATGACTATGACCCCGGTTAGGATCATAATATGCATATCTAGGTTGAAATGGCGCTAAGCCTCTAGATCCTAAAATATGTATTTGAAAAACTGAGGGTGACGGAGATAGGGAATAGGACCACCAGGTGCGTGTGACAAACTCCAATGCATATCAGTAATATAGTTTTCAAGATCCCAGGCATGATCCTGAAGTTCGCTCGGCGGTGACGCTCTAGATGAGCACTATGACGCTTATTCTCAAGACGAAAGTGCTTATGCATCATCTTGCGAATATCATTAAGTGAGGCTGGAGCCTCAGCAGCAGTAGGAGGAGTTATTGCATGAGCGTCAGGTTGGACATTCACTTCGTCGGCCTCATTAGAATATGGAGCAATATGAGGAGGAGGTCGGGTCCTATGGGCTCAAAGGAGGCAGGATGGTACGTCGTCAAAGGGACAGGAGTCCAAAGGAATGTCAAACCTACGAAAGATAATCGGTAGATACATAGCATATAGTAGGTTGTGCCCTTTCTTACGGCAGTTTACCATAGTTGAAATCATCATCTTTGGGAGACTAAAAGGAATAGCAAAGTGAATATGGTAGAGAGCTGACATCTCTAAGTATGTGATCTCATCAGTGGATCCGGTCTTAGGTAGAATAGATGAAAAGATAATGTGATGCAACTCATAAAAGTGTTGGTTCAGTTACTTGGACATCAAACGTTCTGGAGGTCTAGTAAATAGATCTCACATGGCATCCTTAAATGATTCTAGAGTCATGTCGTTACTGAAATTGACTTTGATGATGTCGACAAGAGCATTTCCAAAATTGGGAATCTAGAGCATCTCACTTTGGCTGTCAAAATCCAACTCCATATCGATACTGCAGATAAATGAGTAGATTGTACCATGAATGTGTTGTAAATTGCAATAAAATATGTGTATAGCATTTTAATAAATTGGATTAACAATTTGAGCAAGATCATAAAGTCCTAGAGCAGTAAGAGTAACTAAATATTTCGAAAAAATAGTAAAACTAATGACATTGTTCGAACAAATATTTTGCTTCTGGAAATCATCAAACCAAGCATAAGAAACTTCTAGGCTACTAAATAGAGGGCTATTGAAATCATCCTCATCAGGAGGAAGGAGACTAAATAGAGACTCAAAAGTATTTTGATATAGATTTAAAGATGAAGCTTCACCCACTTTTCTTTTTTTCTTGGAGAATAGCTTAGGTTCCATTAAAAAATTAAGGAGAAAGAGATTTATACCTCAAAAGAATGCTGAAAAGTGGAAGAGAACACCGAAAAAACCTTTGGATCCAAGAGCTTGGAGTTGGAAACCCTAAAGATTGGGATTTCTAGGGTTTGGGTTTTAATTTTAGGGTGTGGAGAGGGGAGTTTTCGTCTGTTGGTTCGAGAAGAAGATGGAGAGAAAATATGAAGAGTTGTGACTTAAAAAGTGTTAGCCAACCTCGGGTTCGGTTCTGGAACAGAGGGACTGAGCTCGGCCCGAACTCATGCAAATTTCGGTCCGAGTTCGGTCTTCTTATTTTCAGAACAACATATTTTTAGTTATGTACTTAAAATGAAATATAAAATTCATAGAAATTTTAATAGACCTCAACTATCTTGGGATAGCTGTAGGGGTCGAATCACAGCTAAGGATAGTCTGAAGATTAGTGCACCGTATCGCTTCAGGCTATTTACACATGTATGATAGAAGGATCATTTTAGCTTGTACCCAAATTAATTTTGATTTAATAAAATTATTGAATTAGTACCAGGTCACTTACCAAACATAAATTATTATGCTTCCGAGACAATATCAAGAATACCTAACTCACGACGAATAAAATTGAAGCGGTCCACGGCTAATGGCTTTGTGAAAATGTCTACTAGTTGATGATCGGTGTCAATAAATTCTAGGCAAATATCTCCGTGTTGTTGATGATCACGAAAAAATAATGACGTATTTCTATATACTTAGTGCGTGAATGACACACCTGGTTCTTAGTTAAATTAATTGTGCTACTGTTGTCACAAAAAATAGGAATATTATGAAAATACTAATTGTAGCCTTCTAGGGTTTGGTTCATCAATAAAATTTAAGCACAACAATGACCAGTAGAGATATACTCATCTTCAATCGTTGATAATTCGACAAAATTTTTGTTTTGTTAAACCAGGAGACTAAAACTTTTCCTAGGAAATAAAATATACCACTGATATTTTTATGATCTACTTTGCATCCAGCAAAATCGATATCCCAGTAACCGATTATGTCAAAGGATGTGATTTTGGGATACCACAAGCCGATAGTAGAATTACCAATAATATAAACAATGAACATTATATCAGGACGACTAGTAGTTATGATATACTTAACTGCGCATAGGTGTGATTCCTTAGGATTGGCTTGATATCTAGCACATATACAAATACTGAATATTATATCAAGATGACTAGCAGTTAAGTATAGTGAAGTACCAATAATACCTCGATACTTACATTGGTCGATAGGTTTGACACTTTTATCAATGTCAAGCTTGGTTGAGGTGACCATTGGGGTCCTGATAGGCTTTGCATTATCGAAGTCGAAATTCTTTAGCAATCCTTTCGTATATTTTGCTTGATTGATGAAGGTCCCTTGTGATGTTTGTCTGATTTGTTGTCCGAAAAAGTAGTTGAGCTCTCCCATTATGCTCATCTCAAACTCATTATGCATACACTTAGCAAATTCTTGACAGAGTACCTCATTAGTTGAACCAAAAATAATGTCATCTACATATATTTGCACTAATAAAATATTATCTTTAAGAGATTTGATAAATAAAATAGCATATAATTTCCCTTCAGAAAAACCATTTTCCAGTAGAAAGGTACGTAGATGATCATACCAAGCTCTACGTGCTTATTTGAGTCCATGGAGTGCCTTTCTTAACTTGAAAAACGTGATCAGAAAATTTAAAATCTTCAAAAGTAGGAGGCTATTTTACAAAAACTCCTTCTTTTATAAATCTATTAAAAAAACACTTTGACATCCATTTGAAACAGTTTAAAATCATGAAAACATGCATATGCACAAAGCATGCGAATGGATTCTAGTCTAGCAACAGGAGCATATGTCTCGTCATAATCAATTCGTTCTTATTGATTAAACCCTGAGCAACTAGATGTGCTTTGTTGCGAATGACTTGTCCATTTTCACTTTGTTTGTTTCGAAATACTTATTTGGTACCAATTATAGAGTGACCAATAGGCTTAGGAACAAGTTCTAAAACTTGATTTCTCTCAAATTGGTTTAATTCCTCTTACATGGCATCAATCCAAAATTTATCATCAAATGCATCTACTAATAACTTAGGTTCTATTTGTGAAATAAATGCAACACTTGCAGCTATATCCTTAGCAAATGAACAAGTACTTACACCTTTTGATACATCACCTATTATCAAAGTTTTTGGATGGTCTGATATGAACCTCATCTTTTTTAGCAGACTCTCCAGATAACTGGTTCCCGTGTCAGTATCATCAGGTACTTTGCTGGTGTAACTCCTCTTTCCACAAATTTTGAAATTTTTTATTATTTATTTAATTTAAATGGTAATTTTTAGAATTTTATAAATAATTAATTAGTTAATTATTACGATAGACGGCCTTAGTCATAGTTGAGATTTAGAGTACAAGGTGACTAGAAATCGTGGCACGGATAGTGCAATAGCGTGCCTTGACTAGTGTTTTAGTCATGGTAGGGAAGGTCGAGCCAAAAGGTGTCCTAACTAGGAAAACCAGGCTAAGTTGCGACTTTACTTCTAGAAATAATTTAATTAGTTATTTATTAATATTATGATTTTTAGGAAATCTAGTTGTACTAATTTAGCCCGGACTCGATCCGAACCCCCACCCAAGCCATTTAGGCAATTAGTGCAGCCAAGGACCCATGTAGCCATATTTTATGTGTGAACAAATATTTTGTATTTATTTCTAGGACGAACAAATACTTTCTAAATATTTGTTATATGTATATTATAGATATTATTAATATCAAATGGCGTTTAGAATATTGGTACGACTTTTTTGGAACCAAGTAAGTGGATGTTGGTCGTGACAAGTTTTTTTGGTGGCCCATGCAAGTCAAAGCATATCGTATCGGTTACGTAACTGTACTGATACGAGCCTGCAAATTTGACTAAACCCTTAGGAATCTCAATCAACACTGCTTCAAAAATTCTTTTAGAAATTTCACTAATGTCCTTGAAACTTCGTATTCGCTCTCGATTATTCTTCCTTGCCTTTCGAACCATTGATTTTCATCTCTTTCTATTTTAGGGTGATAAACGATCGTATTGTTTAGAATTCATTAGAAATTCTTAAGTTGTAGTATAATATTGCTTAATTATTTAATTTGTGGTTGTTTGATATATATGGGGGGATTATAGATGCCATATGATTTAGATATCTATAGGTAATAATTCTAGCAACTAGATGGAAGGTTATAAAGTTTCAGTGACATACCTTTGAGGGAGTAGTATGACCAAAGGTGGGTAAAAGTCCTCGAGATTTCGTAGTTACAAAATGGCTAGGAGAAGGATATAAACTATTTTGAGGAATTAAAATTATAGGGGATTAAGGTAAAAGTAGACTTTCTTTTTGAATTTTAAGGAATAATTATGAATTAGAAATTTCGAGGACGAAATTATTTTTAAGGTGGGTAGATTTGTAACTCCCCTTCCCACAAATTTTGAATTTTTATTATTTATTTGATTTAAATGGTGATTTTTAGAATATTATAAATAATTAATTAGTTAATTATTACGATAGACGACCTTAGTCATAGTTGCGATTTGGAGTACAAGGTGACTAGAAATCGTGGCACAGATAGTGCAATAGCGTGCCTTAACTAGTGTTTTAGTCATAGTAGGGAAGGTCGAGCCATAACGGTGTCATAACTAGGAAAACCAGTATAAGCTGTGACTTTACTCCTAGAAATAATTTAATTAGTTATTTATTAATATTTTGATTTTTAGGAAATCTAGTTGTACCAATTTAGCCCGGACTCGATCCGAACCCCACCCAAGCCATTTAGGCAATTAGTGCAGCCAAGGACCCACGTAGCCATATTTTATGTGTGAACAAATATTTTGTATTTATTTCTAGGATGGACAAATACTTTTTAAATGTTTGTTATATGTATACTATAAATATGATTAATATCAAATGGCGTTTAGAATATTGGTACGACTTTTCTGGAACCAAGTAAGTGGGTGCGGGTCATGTCAGCTGGATCTTTTCCCTTAGTCCTCGTCATCAGTATCACTTGGCAATTTATTGTTAAATTTATCAAAAGTAACATTAATCGATTCTTCAACAACCAATGACCTTTTATTGAAAATCCTATAGTCTTTACTTTTGGCAGCATATCCAAGAAATATTCTTCATTTGTCTTAGAGTCGAACTTTTCTAAGTTATCCTTGGTGTTTAAAATAAAATAGCGACATCCAAAAACTTTAAAATATGATATATTGGGAATCTAATTAAACCAAAGTTCATAGGGAGTCTTTTTCGATATTGGTCGAATTAGAACCCTATTTAAAACATGACGAGATGTACTTACATCTTCAGTCCAAAAATATTTTGAAAGATTGTACTGGTTAAGAATAACCCTTGCCATTTCGCAGAGAGTTCTATTCTTCCCCTCCACAACACCATTTTGTTTGGGAGTTAAACTCATGAAAAAAAAACCATTCAAATCATAGAACTTTTTAAAATCAAAATTTTTGAATTCGCCTCCATGATCACTTCGGATGTGAGTAATCATAAAGCCCTTTTTGTTTTGAACCTTTTTACAAAAAAAGATTAAATTCAAAAGGTGCATCATTTTTATTTGATAAAAAGAAAACACAAGTTTAACGAAAAAATTATCAACGATAACAAAAGCATAGAGTTTTCCACAAAGACTGGCAACTCTACTTAGTCCAAACAAATCGATATGTAATAGTTACAAGGGTCTAGAAGTACTTACAGTGCTTATGGATTTAAATGATGACCTAGTTGCTTTATTTTCTTGCAATCAGAATATACAATGTCTTTTTTGAACAAAATTTTTGCTAATCCTTTTTACCAATTTCTTTCACAATCTGAACATACCATGTCTTTTTTGAATAAAATTTCAGGTATTCCTTTTACCAATTTCTTCATTGATATCCTTGATATGATATCCATATTCGTATGTCCTAGTCTCATATACCATAGCCAGCTTCCATCTTTGCTAGTTATAAGGCACTTGTTTGCATTGTTAGTACTATGTAATAGATAGAAAACATATATATTATTCTCCCTTATTCCTCCATGAACTAAATTCCCAATAGTCATATCATATATAGATCATTTGTCTTTCATGAAGTTAATGTCATAACCATTATCAGCAAGATGACTTATGCTTAGTAGGTTATGTGTTAACTCTGTAACCAAACAAATGTCTTTAATGACTGGGTAAGGGGTATACCAACGTTACTGTTACCTATTATTAGCCGTTCAGATTATTTTCGAATGAGGCATATCTTTCTTTCTTCTTCGATAGCATAGTGAACAAAGATTTATCACCAGTCATGTGTCGCGATCATCTGCTATCGAGGATCCATTTACTTCTAGCATGAGAGGGTTGGCCCACCTACAAAATGATTAGATGTGACCTTTGGCACCCATTTATTTAAGGGTCCAAAAATGTTAGTCTTAGGCATCCATACATATATATTTATTTCAACTAGCTTTGTCACTACCACATTTCTAGTTTGAGGGTATTTTTATTATTTTTCAATTATTTGAATTTAATATATTTATTAGGAATTTTTAAATAATTTAATTGAATGGTGTGATTTAAATACTAGTTTAATTATTGTCATGTGATTTTGGTTAGCCTAACCTAGATTGGACCTAACCTAGATGGGTCATAACTAACTTAGTGAGCCACTTTGAGAATTAGGTGGTTTTGTTTAATGGGTTAAGTCAAGTTTAGTTATGGTTAAGTGATTTGCAAAAGACTAGGAAAGAGCCCTAGTTTCTAGGCCACCCATTAGCCTTGATTCATTCCTAGCCATAGGATGAAACCTAAAAACCCTAACCCTAACTAAAGTGGCTAGCCAAGACCCTCCTTGCCTATATAATGTCTCCATAGGGATTTGTGCCTTTTTTTTATTAGTTCTTCATTTTCCTAAAGAATAGGTAAGCCTTTATTCTTCATAGTTTAATCAATAGGACTCCATTTTATTGAGATTTCTTCCATAATGTTCTAATCAACGTTTTCTTGCTGATTGCGGAGTCAAATCTCAGATTTGCATCAATTTGGGGATTTTGGGTGGCTTTGAAGAACTCCTTGGAAGAGACTTGTTGTGTTGAAGAACACCATAGGTAAAATTCCTATCCACCCATTAAAACTGTAATGTCCCGCTCCGCATCAGTACATTACGATGAGTCATTGACTCGAAGAGTTGCATTGACCCGATGAAGTATCGATACAAATCGATACGAGAGTTATGTTGGCCAAAGGTAAGCCTTGGGTCGGTTGAAATATATGAATCGAATCGATGCAAAGGATAAGTCCTATTTGAGCAAGTGCTGATTTTAGTTGATCTGGTGTGCAGGCTATGCTTTTACGCTGGACGATAAGAGGTCGGCATTTTGTCTTATGCAATGAAGTGTCCGCAAAACCTAAATCGTGCCTTGCAACGGAGTGTGGCATGGGCGAGATAGGCTAAATCAACCGAGTAGTTCAAAGGAATGGCTAAGTTCGGGAGTTAGCTATGCGGTCGAGTTATGGAAGCGAGATGCTTCAATCGGCGAGACGGCAAGGCAAATTGGCTTAAGGTGG
Source organism: Iris pallida (assembly GCA_029216955.1). NCBI lineage: Eukaryota > Viridiplantae > Streptophyta > Magnoliopsida > Asparagales > Iridaceae > Iris > Iris pallida. The sequence goes on from JANAVB010026400.1 coordinate 12,713,113, forward strand.
GCGGGTTCTTGACTCTCTCTCCCTATTCCTTCACGTCTAATAAAATATGTTATGTTATGCATAAGATGTTATCGAGTTAGCGAGCGTGGCTCGGCGACGAAAGGTCCAAGTATGTGTCGAACACTAAGATAGAACATTGAACAATCGAACAATTGAAGAGACGTGCATCGAGTGCACGGGTCGCGGTAGGGCAATGATGGTAGAACATTGAAAGATGATAATGAGATGTGCATCATGTGCACAGCTCCGAGAACATTAAACACTAGGCGTAGAACATTGAATACGGTGCTGAGCGTACCTTTGTGCACTTAGGTATGAAAAGACTAAGTAACTACGGAGTTAGGCTATGTGAACAACTTATGAATGATACATGCGAAATATGAAAACGAGATGACTTAAGCTGTGGGGCGTCGTGCATCAATATTGATGTGTTGGGGCATAACGCCGACGGAGCTCCCCATATGAATGGTGGATTATGTTTATGGCACGGGAAACCGTTTATGTGCGAGACTATGTTTATGGATTACGAGATCGGTTGGTATGCTATGGATTGTATGATATGGTACGTATTGTATAGTCAATGGACTCGGATGGCCCGTGCACGGGTACGGCTTCCCTCGAACGGTTACGCCGGGGCGCCGGGACCGTTCGGCCTAGGAGGAAATTATGTGTGGTATTTATGGTGCACAACATTCGGACAGATTGCGACCGTCCAGTGCTGTGATAAGCTATGATATCCGTAAGTTTAGGATCCTTCGGATACTGGGCTAGCAACCCGTATCGAAGCGATTGTAGGCTTACACATATGAGATGCCAAGTCCATTACGGTGCAAAACACCGTGACCTTTATATAGATATGGCCGGTGGACTGAGATGAGAGCTGGATGCAGGCACAGGGCCTGCCACCCATTATGTATATGTTTACGTTTATGATTGGTCGGTTTCGTGATTCGTATGTTTGCTTATGTTAAGTTCTAACCACTGCAGGCTAAGGAAAATGGGACGGGATGAGCACGAACACTATGTTTACGTTCATATTATGGCTAACTGTATCTGCTACAGGAACACGATATGGGACACATTATGATATAAGTTGCTATGCGTAACGATGCCATGAAACTGATCCTAAGGCTAAATAGAAAGATCACCAAATTAAGACGCATGTTCCACTAAATGATTTAGTGTTTGGTTTGGGTGCGAGCGGGTCTTGATCAGTACGAAGCGAGGACGAAAGCACTAACCCTACTAGTTTATGTGCAGGCTCAAGTTATGATCGGCTCAGGGCGGAGCTTGGCTTGGACGTGCCGAGGCATGGAGTCCTTGGCGTTCAAGAGGAGCTACCGCATATGCGTTCGGACTTGCAACATGGAGATGTTCGGCCGAAGACTACTTGGTGGCTATAAAGAGGCATAATGTATGGAACGATAAAATTCTTTGTGAGCTAGAGAGATCATGAGCATTATAGCCAATTGGCATTTTATGTTGGGCTATTCAGAGCCTTTGTAACCTTCAGTTCATTATGAATAAAAAGAGATTCTTATGTTTTACTTTGTTTCCTTTTGCTGCTTATGTTATCGATTTGAGATAGTTCTATGTGAACCTGTTATCTTGCCTTGTACGAGCGCAACTCCAGGCTCGTGCGGCATCACGCCCCAGCGAGGACGATGATTCGGGTTAAATCTAGCGAGGACGAGCGATTTCCCGGGTCGGGGCGTAACAAAAACTAGGTTTTTCTTGCATAAATACCTAGCCCTAGGTGTCCTGGTCCTGTAGGAATAGGGTTTGCCATTTTTCGTGCCTTGTACGTGTCCGTATCGGACATGTATCAGTGACATGCGCAAGTATTCGACGAAATGCCACAAAGGGCATTTCGTTCGAGATTTCAAATTGTGTTTGAATAGGAATTCATATTTTTGGGTCGCTTATGGGTTTCTATTGGACTGGGGTGATTTCGAGTCGTGTCCGAGTCACACAGGACTCGTGGACACGTCTGGGCGCGCGCGAACAGCTGTGTCCTGCTGCTCGTGGGCTCGTATAGGCTATTCAGGACACGTGGGCACATGTCCTTTGATATGGAGCTCGGGGCAGTGTTTGATACGACACTCCCCAAGTCTCGTGTCACCTTGTTGCGTGTTGGATGCGTGCGGACACGTGCACTGGTCACGCGAGCTTGTGTAGTCTCGTGCGTGTATGTGTTTTATTCTGGACACTCGTGTGTCCTATTTTAGGACACTATTTTGTGCATGTGACACACACTCATACCCACCTTTAATTACCAACTTTGTGTTCTTCTTGAATTGTTATAATGGATTGGAGAAAATCGAATGTGGGTTGAGTGTTTAGTCGACTGAAACAATATGGTATCAGTGATTTTCACTGTTGGTTCCTGTTATTAAAGTTTGTGTTTAGTTAGGATTATATGCTATATCATATCCTAATACAAGTCCCTAGCCTTGTTAATTAATTTACAGATTTCCAATAGTCCTTATAACTGAAATGGGGATTCGAATGCATATGGGATTGATACCATGTTCCAATTTCTCAAAGAAACTGTTGTTCCTATTTTCTAAAACTGTTCTAGCTATGTATTCAGCTATCCCTTATATCCTACATGCTAATTAGTTATTGATTGATTGATCTCTCATGTTAGACACCATGATTTAGTTAACTTCTCAGTTTTAGATTGAATTCATAATTGAACACATGAATGGTTCCTGTTTCTGATACATGGAGTATCAGTGCCTTTTCTTTAATTCAAATGGTTCAAATCCCAGTTTCAATGATGACTTGCACATATTTTATATATGTTATATAGGAGTTATGTGTGGTTTCATGTGGGGATATCATTTGGGTTTGAATGCTATCTATGGTTCTTCGAAATCCAGAGAATGAAATGAGAACTGCATTTGTATTTTTACTGATTTGGATGTTTAATCCTGAGATTGCTTCTATCTTCTGATTTCTCCTAAATTGAGCATGATCCCCCATAATCTGAGATTAAGACCATTCATTAGTAAACTGTAATGATTGTTGATTCATTATGATAGCATCTTTCAGTTTCCCTCAAACCTGAACTATAACTTCAAGGTTTCCTAAACCATCCTTAATTGAATGTAAATTGGGATTTAGTTCCTGTCCTTTTTTTGTTTTCTGAACTGAATTCCCTTTCCCTGTTCGAAATGAGTATGGGAATGGGTTCCTAATCTGGGAATTTAAGTAGATGCTAACTGATTTTTCTATACTTTATTGCTTGCACTGAGTAGAGGGAAACCTAAGATGGGATTGGGATGAGACTGAACTGTATTTACATGAAAAACCTGAGAACATATTACATGTAATTCTTCACAGTGCTTGAAACTGAGACACACACAGTTCACTGTTGTATTTTCCTGTCACACATACAGCTTACAATAACCTGAGAACATATGTTCCTGTCATATGTTTCCTATTACACTACACACACTGACACACACAGGTTTTCCTGGAACACACACATTTCATAAGTATACACACACACCCTCAAACCCTTAACACACACACAGGTAAATATCTCTCATATGCACACACACATTGCTCCTATATATCCACACACACATAGATGCACCCTATATGTGTATATATATATATATATATATATATATAGATAATTCCTAATATATGTATGTGTGTGATTATATATATATAAATATAAAAAAAAATATAAATATATAAAAATATATATATATATATATATATATAAATATATGTGTGTAAATAGTTAAGATAGCCTATGTGTAAATGTGTAATGTAAAGCCATGTGGGATCTCTCTATATGTGTGATAGCTCATGTGCTAGGCATATGTATATTTGTATATGTGGATATACATATACATTCATAAGTGATAGTGATATATATTCTGTATATATGGTATTGGGCCTATGTTGTGTCTATTAGACTAGTGAGGGCTAGTTAGACCTGTTTAGTCTTGGTTAGGCCTAGAATAGACTAGTTAAGACTAATTAGACTTGTTAGACCTAGTTTGACCATAGTTGACCTAGGTTTGACTTCTTGGTTGAACAGGGTTGACCAAGAGTTGACTTTGGCCTAGTTTGACCTAGACTCATGTAGAATGCATTGTAGTGCTTATCTTTACCATTCTGGACTTGTTGTGACTTGTGCTGTTCTGATTAGGAGTCAGACACCTCTCCTCGGACAGTATATTCACCTTGGACATTCAGATAGCAGACAAGTACATTCTCTGATCATTTCATATCATGTTTAGGATTATAATTCCTGCTTTAGACTATCGTACTTGATGTTGACACGATGGAACACGGATTGGTACAATATGGATCCCTTCATGAGATGTTATCCTTCTCGGGAGCATCAGATACTTCTGTCCAGTGTGTTTCACTTACATCACGTATCTTATGCTTCTAGTATCATGAATCTTCGAGAATCAGCTAGTGACTCATGTACCCTCATGATCACCGAGCCTTCACGAATCAATTCATGAATCACCCTTTATGGGCAACGTAGTATAATGATGAATCTTAACGTAACTTGAATGGATCTTTGTGTATTGATTGGGGATGGGGGAGTATAAATGAACATGTGAATAAATCCAAGTAGTGTAATCATGAATCAATTCCAAGTAGTGTAATCATGAATCAGTCCTTAGCCATTTACATGTTTATCCAGTACTCTGAATCACTAGCACTGTCTCTCTTTATATATATCATAGATATTTACTTACAGTCTCTCTCTTACATTATGTTATTCTTCAGTTTCCTGTATTTTATTCTCTAGCATGATTATATTTCCTTTTCTTGCTATCACTTGTTGAGATGTATTGTGCTCGCTCCTATCCTGACTAGAACTGTTGAAATATTACAGAGGATGAGGACGAGACTGGCTGCCCTACATATTATGGGGCTACTTTAGATGATAGCTGTGACTTGGACCAGCAGTCGGACCCTATAGCTGTGGATGACACTCTTCTAGACTAGGATGTTTATTTATATTACTCTATGGATGACTGTATATATTGATCTTGGGATTTGTGATGTATTAGACACTTAGGCTCTCTGTTTGTACTTGGGATTCCTTCCATTTCAGCAGTTCCATTTATCTATCTATCTGCTATTTTATCATCTGTATTTTCTTGAGTTCTATATCATATCGTGCTTCTTCTTCCTTAGTTGTGATTGAGTTACTTTTATCATGTCACCCCCATTTGGGGAGTATAAACTGCTTAGTATATTATTGCTAGATGTTGTGACCTAAGACAGCGGTCTATTGCCGACACTGCGACGTAGGCTGGACGTACCCACGTCTCGTGCCCTTACTCTAGGGTGCGGGTCGTGACACATTTTTAGTGGTGTCCCATGCAGGTCTAGACTAGAAGTGTAGTGGTATTCGAACTAGAATATCATTATAGCCTGCAGTAGGATATAGGACATTAATTTTTAAGGTACTCAATCACATTAGGAAAATTTCTTTATTGCCATCTAAATCCTTTTTGTCAGCTGATCCTTTTGAATTTTAATTGTCCGCCTTTGTTATATCGCTTATTTTTCAGAAATTGATACTCTTGTTTGGTCTATCTTTAGGATGGTAGAGACTCGTCAGCAGCGTACCATTCATGGAGAGGCTATAGAGGGATCTGCTACCTCTCAGCCAGTTCAGCAGAGACAGGAGACTGCAGCTCCTGCCACCTCTGTTCGTATTGAGGCTCCAGCAGCAGCAGCAGGGGGTATGCCTCCACCGGCTTGGAGGCAGGACCCAGTCATCGCAGAGGAGCCCTTCCAGCAGCAGCCACCTGCGGGGACAGTTGACGTCGTTCAGCTGTTGGCCTTCTTCTGGCAGTACATGGAGGTTCAGCAGACCCAGCAGCAGAGGCACACAGCAGAGCTCACACGAGGCATTGAGCTGGCAGTGACTGCAGTAGAGAGAGTCATAGCTCAGCCAGTGGCAGCCCCGCAGCCACACTAGCCACGGGAGAAGGGCATCCAAGACTTCCAGAAGATGCACCCGAGGGACTTCCGAGGGACAGAGGGGATCTTGTATGCCGATGAGTGGATCGAGCATATGGAGGAGATTTTCAGGCTGGCTGAGATCCCGACGAGGCTCCAGATAGAGGCAGCGATCAGCATGATGTAGGATCTGGCCCGTACATGGTACTAGACCGACCCGAGGGTTGACACAGCAGGACAGACTTGGGCAGTATTCAAGAAGCTGTTCAAGGAGAAGTTCTTTCTAGACTCAGTGCTGGGAGCCTTCGAAACCCAGTTCGAGGCCCTAGTCCAGGGGAACCAGTCCGTGGAGGAGTACGCAGGAGAGTTCTGCAGCCTGAGCAAATTTATGGAGGACTTGTCGGAGACGACGAAGGCCTGGAGGTTCCGGAAGGGCTTGGTAAAGGAGGTCAAGTCCTACACCAAGAACGCCCGCAGCGCTACATTTGAGGAGATCCTAGTGGACGCACTAGCTGCAGAGGATAATCTTGAGCTTAGGCTCAAGAGGGGGCGAGACTCCCAGGGAGGCAACAATAGCGGAGGACCGGCCAAGAGGCCGCACTTTCAGTAACAGCACCAGCAACACCACCAGCAGCAGAGGTTCCAACCGCCGTAGTTTCAGCAGTCGAGGCATCAGCCAGTGCAGCATCAGCAGCAAAGGGTGCAGCAGCAGGCACCGAGGCAACAGGCCACCCCCTGTGCTTATTACAAGAAGCCAGGGCACGGGTGGAACGAGTGTAGGAAGAGGCTAAGCAGGTGCCTACTCTGTGGGGCAGCAGACCATCAGCTGAGGGAGTGCCCTATGTTCTCGGGATGATCAGGACAGGGAGCAGGAGCAGGAGCCAAGGCTCCAGGGGGACCGCAGAAGGGACCGTTGCCGACTCAGCAGCAGCGGTTTGTGCAGCATCAGCAGCAGGCGAGGGGAGGCCCGCAGGGGCGAGCTTTCGCCATGGGAGCTGAGATGCAGAGGCGATAGGAGAGCTGATCGCAGGTTCGGTTCTTCTCGACTCCAGTCCAGCTTTTGCATTATTCGATTCCGGTGCTTCGCATAGTTTCATATCAGTATTATTTGTGATTAGACATGGTATTATAGCTGAATCGTTGCCTAGGACTTACAAGATCACAACCGGGGGTGGCGTTATCCTCGTACGTGATGTTTGTAAGGGTCGGAGAGTTATTTTGGGAGGCCGTGAGTTGGAGATGAGCCTGCTCGTAATGCCATTGTCGAACTACGATATAGTACTCGGCATAGATTGGTTGAGCAGCCACCACGCCAGCATTTATTACAGTGGGGGTAGAGTTCTCTCCAGAGCGCCGGGGGAGCCAGAGTTCGAGTACTCCAGACGTCAAGCAGAGGAGAGCAGCGAAGTTTTCTGTGGAGTCTCGATTGAGGAGCAAATGATTCCACACCCCTTGATAGCAGAGTATATAGATGTTTTTCCAGAGGAGTTGCTGGGATTGCCACCAGACAGAGACATAGAGTTCTCGATAGACTTGGTTTCAGGAGCAGAACCCATCTCTCAGTATGTCTATCGAGTGAACAACAGTGAGCTGGTGGAGCTGAAGAAGCAAGTAGATGAACTGTAAGACAAGGGCTTCATCCGTTCGAGTTCATCGCCATGGGGTGCACCAGTGTTGTTTGTGCCAAAGAAGGATGGGTCAGTACGGATGTGTATTGACAATAGGGCACTCAACAACCTCACAATCAAGAACAAATACCCACTACCGCGGATCGATGATCTTTTTGACCAGTTGAGAGGAGCTCGGGTATTTTCCAAGATTGATCTGAGGTCGAGATATCACCAGGTGAAGATAAAGAGGGAGGATATTCCCAAGACCGCTTTCAGGACGCGGTACGGGCAGTTTGTGTTTTTGGTTATACCGTTTGGGCTAACCAATGCACCAGCAGTGTTTATGAACCTAATGAACAAGGTGTTCCACCAGTACTTGGACAAGTTCGTAGTGGTGTTCATTGACGACATCTTGGTGTATTCCAAGACTGAGGAGGAGCACGAGGAGCATCTGCGGATAGTGCTGGAGACTCTCAGGAGGGAGCAGCTTTATAAGAAGCTCTCCAAGTGTGAGTTTTTCTTGGACCGGGTGGACTTTTTGGGGCATGTGGTGACTGGAGATGGTATCTCAGTTGACCCCAAGAAGATCATAGCAGTTGTGGCATGGCTAGCACCGACTTCAGTGGCAGAGATCAGGAGTTTCCTGGGGTTGGCAGGATATTATAGGAGATTTGTGCAGGATTTCTCCCGGGTTGCAGAGCCGTTGACTCGGTTAACCCGGAAGGATACTGAGTATGTTTGGTCAGAGGAGTGTCAGGCAGCTTTTGATGAGTTGAAGAAGCGGCTTACGATAGCTTCGATTCTGATATTGCCTTCAGGATCAGGTGGATTCACTATTTACAGTGACGCTTCAGGGAAGGGGCTGGGTTGTGTCCTGCAGCAGCATGGGAAGGTGATTGCCTATGCTTTCAGGCAATTATGTCCCCATGAGAAGAACTACCCTACCCATGACCTGGAGCTGGCAGCGGTAATTTTTGCTCTGAAGTTGTGGAAGCATTATCTGTATGGGGAGAGGGTGGAGATCTTCACAGATCACAAGAGCTTAAAGTATGTGTTCACTCAGAAGGAGTTGAACATGAGGCAGCGCAGATAGCTAGAGATGATGAAGGACTTCGACATATCACTTCAGTATTACCCAGGAAAGGCCAACGTGGTTGTCGATGCCTTTAGTAGGTATCCGACAGCCATGTGTTTGACCATGGACCGTCACTTGCTTGCTGATTTGGAGAGCCTGGGGACTGAGGTGATCGTGCCCGGAGTTCAGATGCAGTTTGTCACGACCCGCTCCCAATTTTGGGATACAAGTACGTGGCCAAGTCCAGCCTATGCTGCAGCGTCGGTGGTAGTACGCTGTCTATGATAACAATGGTCCATAACAAGCACAACACGCATATATATCATCCACAACTAAGCCAGCAAAAATCACTAAAATATCCAATAGTATCAATATTATAAATATGAAAAATCCACTACAACTCAGAAAGTCTCAGGAACAAACCTGGATAACAGAAAATAAAATACACAACTAACTCCATAACTATAACTACTAACTAATGCGAATCCATAAGGAAGATAATATGCTAATTCGCATCAGTGCTGGAACTGGGTGCGCCAGTGACGTCAGGGCCGCCAACATACTCACCGTAGACCTCAGGGCAAATCTCTTCGTCTAAAGCTGAAAAATAGTTATCCAGTCAGGATTGGAGCAAGATCACCATAACACTACATTACACAATATAGTATACAAGCATGAAGGAAAGATAAAAGGATTTTAACTGAAGACAAGTATAGGCATGACATTGTATGATAAGAAAGTGCCTTTGACGTAATAACAATATGAAGGTAGACTTTGACATACCACTAAAACATGATGACAATAAGAAGGTAGACTTGACGAAAGAAGAACAATAGACGACAGGGCAACAATAATTAAGTCACGTGTACTGTGTGTTTTAGAATACCAACTTTCAGCATGTAGACGGCCTGGGATATCCGTCAGTCATACGTGTGGTGCATGACTAATATTATGCAATCAATGTATAGGGAGTCTGTATTCAATTCGTTGACCACATGCTTACTTGGTGTATTCCCCCGCCCGACTCACTCACAATACATGTCCACTACGATAAACATTAGCAATACGATAAACTGTAAACAATATGAAACAATGAGTAAGGCATGAACATGTATGTATATCCAACCGATTCTAACTCTCGTGCACAATAGCAATCATGAACAATGACAATCATGAACCATAATGGAGTAATAGCGAAAAGACGACACGAAGATACATGCAGTATAAAATAAAGGAAACATAGGTCATAGTGATACTTGCCTGCTCCGATAGATGATAAAGTCACAAGTCAAGACGTCGTAGCCTGATCTACCCCGACACAAAAATAATCGCAAGTTAGATCAACGATTCCCACTCTAAAAATCCTAGAAAGTGGCTAATGGATTAAATCAATTAATACTATTCTAATTCTGGAATAAATCATCTAAAATCCTATTTTTAACCTATTTAATTATGAAATAACAATCTACACACAAATATTTGGTCAAAGAAATTTACGGTTCCAAATTCGGGACCCGTGGCACGCAAACCGAGACATACAGTTGACTAACTAGTCGAACATTATGAATTCAAAGTTTGAGTGTGCATCATGGTAGATTTTAGCGCCATGAGTGCACTGGAATCGATCGTGCCGCAAAATCACGATTTGGTCAAAAGTTATCGCCATTATGGCTAACCATAACCAAATTGATGAACCGTTGACCAAATCTAACTTCTATGAATAAAATAAAATAATAGATGAAACTCTGAATTTCTAGAAAAATTATATGTTGTAGAGCTTGGTGTCAGCTTTCCAAAACTTTAAACGGATCACAAAACGGAGTTCGGGATCGCTCGAAATCTCGAAAACCGTGTGACGTGTTGATTTTTGGACAACCGACACTCAAATAATTATTCAGAAATTCGAGATCAAAATTACAGAAATTAAAATATATATTCAGAAACCTAACCTCAATACGCTTCTAACAAAAAAATGGCACGCAAAAAGGACGTCTAGATCAACGGCAAACCCTCCGTGAAGTCGAAGAACTCTCCCGAACTCTCCCACAAAAAAACTGCTGAATAAAATAGGGTTTTCGAAAACCTAAACATATACTATTATATATATAGTCGGTGGCTGGGCTTGAGGCGGCTGGGCGGGGACACGTGGCAGCATCTGCTGCCTCCTGCCCAGATCCAACGGATCAGAGTGGAGCCGGCTTGGGTTGGGCGGCTCCAAGTTTGACTCGGAATACCAACGGCTCGGAGACCGAGCTCCCCCGCCCCCTCTCACTGCCACGTGGGGCCCGCCCTCCCCGCTTCAGCGGCTGACGGGTGGGTCCCCCCCTGGCTGAGCGGCTGACAGGGTAGTGAATTTTAGAAAATAGTTTTTTTTAATTACAGAACAATAAATAAAAATCAGGAAAAATCCTAAAAATTCTAAATAAATTCCAAAAAATTCCTAAAAATTCCTAGAAAAATCTAGAAAATGTTTTAGAGGTTCTAGAGCCCAAATAAATTATTTGGCCTCAAAAATACCCTCAGGTGCCTTCACAAAAATTCCTAGAAGCTTAAGAAAATAATGAAACCATATATAAAAATTATCTAAAAATCTCCTAAAAATCCAAGAAATTCTAAAATAATAAAATGATACTCTAGAGGTTGTCTGGGGACCCTGGGGACCACATATGTCCTAATTTTACTATACTTAAGTTATAGGCTTAGGTACACACCCTTGTGATCCCAAAACAAATCTCTGTTTACCTACGATTCAAACAATTATATAAATGATAATAATAAACAAAATAAATAAATAAAAAATAAAAAATGCTCTCTAAAATAAATAAATAATTTTTGGGAGACAAGTGCTACACAGTTATGGGGTATGCAGATTCAGTCAGACTTGGTAGAGAGGATCAAGTCGGCACAGTTTGAGGACGTTACTCTGCGGTGTCTCCGAGAGCAGGTTCGAACAGGATCGGTGGACGGCGAGTTTTCTCTTGTAGAGGATGGTGCCTTGAGGCACGGTTCCAGGTTATGTGTGCCCAGCAGAGATTTCAGGGAACAGGTTGTGCAGGAGGCCCACAGATCTCAGTACGCTATACACCCTGGTGCCAACAAGATGTACCGAGATCTGAGGGAGCATGTTTGGTGGTCCGGGATGAAGTGGGAAGTGGCTCGCTTCGTAGCTAGGTGTTTGGTCTATCAGCAGGTCAAGGCAGAGAGGCAGAGGCCCGGTGGATTGTTGCAGTCGCTGCCCATTCTCGAGTGGAAATGAGAGCATATCACTATGGACTTCGTATCAGGATTGCCGCGTACACCAGGAGGGAAAGACGCGATTTGGGTCATCGTTGACAGGTTGACCAAATCGGCCCACTTCTTGCCATTCAAGGTGGGTAAGTCTACAGAGAGGCTCGCGGAGATGTACATGCGGCAGATAGTCAGGATTCACGGGGTTCCGGTCAGCATCGTCTCGGATCGGGATAGTCGCTTTACTTTCCATTTCTAGAGGAGTCTGTAGACTAGCTTGGGCACCCAGCTCAAGTTTAGTACCGCATACCACCCCCAGACGGATGGACAGTCAGAGAGGACTATTCAGACGCTCGAGGATATGTTGCGGACGTGCGTCTTGGACTTTGGAGGTTCCTGGGAGGATCATCTTCATTTGGTAGAGTTTACTTACAACAACAGTTTCCATGCCAGCATCGAGATGTCACCTTTCGAGGCTCTGTACAGGCGTAGGTGCCGTACACCCTTATCTTGGGATAATATTGGTGAGCGAGCTTTACTGGAACCAGGGATGGTTGTTGACGCAGCCGAGAAGGTGAAGCTCATCAGGGACAGACTTCACGTGGCGCAGGACAGACATCGGCACTGGACCGATAGCCACCGGAGGCCTTTGGAGTTTGAGGTACAGATTAGAGTAGGATTAGATTTAGGTTTGATTGTTTGTGTTTTATTGATCATGTTTGTTTATCATAGTTAATTTGAGACCTTGCTTGTGTTTAGGTCGGAGACATGGTTTTTCTATAGATATCTCCAACTCGTGGTACGATACGTTTTAGTGGAGGTGGGAAGCTTAGCCCGCGCTTCATCGGCCCTTTCGTTATCAGCGGGAGAGTCGGCGACGTGGCTTACAGGCTAGACTTGCCACCTGCACTAGTGGGTGTCCACAACGTATTTCATGTATCACAGTTGAGACGGTACGTGGCTGACCCTAGCCATGTGCTCGATCATTCGGAGATTGAGGTCGGACCTACTCTCAGTTATCCAGAGCAGCCTGTGGAGATTCTGGATCGCCGGAAGAAGGTTCCCAGGTGATACCTTTGGTTCGCGTCTCATGGAGGCATCATTCTCCAGGAGAGTCTACCTGGGAGCGGGAGGATGAGATGCACGAGCGATACCCTTATCTTTTTGGACCGTGAGGTATACAATCTATCCTTCTCACCAGTTGCTTTTCGCCTTTCAATTTTGAGGACGAAATTCTTTTAAGGAGGGTAGATTTGTCACTACCATATTTCTAGTTTGAGGGTATTTTTGTCATTTTTAAATTATTTGAATTTAATATATTTATTAGGAATTTTTAAATAATTTAATTGAATGGTGTGATTTAAATACTAGTTTAATTATTGTCATGTGATTTTGGTTAGCCTAACCTAGATTGGACCTAACCTAGATGGGTCATAACTAACTTAGTGAGCCACTTTAAGAATTAGGTGGTTTTGGTTAATGGGTTAAGTCAAGTTAGTTATGGTTAAGTGATTTGCAAAAGACTAGGAAAGAGCCCTAGTTTCTAGGCCACCCATTAGCCTTGATTCATTCCTAGCAATAGGATGAAACCTAAAAACCCTAATCCTAACTAAAGTGGCCAGCCAAGACCCCCTTGCCTATATAATGTCTCCAAAGGGATTTGTGCCTCTTTATTTATTAGTTCTTCATTTTCCTAAAGAATAGGTAAGCCTTTATTATTTTTCTTCATAGTTTAATCAATAGGACTCCTTTTTGATTGAAATTTCTTCCATAATGTTCTAATCAATGTTTTCTTGCTGATTGTGGAGTTAAATCTCAGATTTGCATCAATTTGGGGATTTTTGGTGGCTTTGAAGAACTCCTTGGAAGAGACTTGTTGTGTTGAAGAACACCATAGGTAAAATTCCTATCCACCCAATAAAACTAGGTTTTCCTTGCATAAATACCTAGCCCGAGGTAACCTGGTCCTGTAGGAATAGGGTTTTCCATTTTTCGTGTCATGTACGTGTTCGTATCGGACACGTATCAGTGACATACGCAGGTGTTCGACGAAATGCCACAAAGGGCATTTCGTTCGAGATTTCAAATTATGTTTGAATAGGAATTCGTATTTTTGGGTCGCTTATGGGTTTCTATTGGACTGGGGTGATTTCGAGTCGTATCCGAGTCTCACAGGACTCGTGGACACGCCTGCGCGTGCGCGGACAGCAGTGTCCTGCTGCTCGTAGGCTCGTGTGGGCTATTCAGGGCATGTAGACGCATGTCCTTTAACATGGAGCTCAGGGCAGTGTCTGACACGACACTCCCCAAGTCTCGTGCCACCTGATTACGTATCGGGTGTGTGCGGACATATGCACTGGTCACGCGAGCTTGTGCAGTCTCGTGCGTGTATGTATTTTATTCTGGACACTCGTGTGTCCTATTTTAGGACACTGTTTTGTGCATGTGACACACACTCATACCCACCTTTAATTACCAACTTTGTGTTCTTCTTGAATTGTTATAATGGATTGGGGAAAATCGAATGTGGGTTGAGTGTTTAGTCGACTGAAACAATGTGGTATCAGTGATTATCACTGTTGGTTCCTGTTATTAAAGTTTGTGTTTAGTTAGGATTATATGCTAAATTATATCCTAATACAAGTCCCTAACCTTGTTAATTAATTTACAGATTTCCAATAGGCCTTATAACTGAAATGGGGATTCGAATGCATGTGGGAATGATACCATGTTCAAGTTTCTCAAAGAAACTGTTGTTCCTATTTTGTAAAACTGTTCTAGCTATGTATTCAGCTATCCCTCATATCCTACATGCTAATTAGTTATTGATTGATTGATCTCTCATGTTAGACACCATGATTTAGTTAACTTCTCAGTTTTAGATTGAATTCATAATTGAACACATGAATGATTCCTGTTTCTGATACATGGAGTATCAGTGCCTTCTCTTTAATTCAAATGGTTCAAATCCCAGTTTCAATGATGACTTGCACATATTTTATATATGTTATATAGGAGTTATGTGTAGCTTCATGTGGGGATATCATTTGGGTTTGAATGCTATTTATGGTTCTTCGAAATCCAGAGAATGAAATGAGAACTGCATTTGTATTTTTACTGATTTGGATGTTTAATCCTGAGATTGCTTCTATCTTCTGATTTCTCCTATAACTGAGCATGATCCCCCATAACCTGAGATTAAGACCATTCATTAGTAAACTGTAATGAGTGTTGATTCATTGTGATAGCATCTTTCAGTTTCCCTCAAACCTGAACTATAACTTCAAGGTTTCCTAAACCATCCTTAATTGACAGTAAACTGGGATTTGGTTCATGTCCCTTTTTGTTTTCTGAACTGAATTCCCTTTTCCTGTTCGAAATGACTATAGGAATGGGTTCCTAATCTGGGAATTTAAGTAGATGCTAACTGATTTTTCTATACTTTATTGATTGCACTGGGTAGAGGGAAACCTGAGATGGGATTGGGATGAGACTGAACTATTTTTACATGAAAAACCTGAGAACATATTACATATAATTCTTCACAGTGGTTGAAACTGAGACACACACAGTTCACTATTGTATTTTTCTGTCACACATACAACTTACAATAACCTGAGAACATATTTCCTGTCATATGTTTCCTATTACACTACACACACTGACACACACAGGTTTTCCTGGAACACACACATTTCATAAGTATACACACACACCCTCAAACCCTTAACACACACACATGTAATTATCTCTCATATGCACACACACATTGCTCCTATATATCCACACACACATAGATGCACCATATATATGTGTATATATATATAGATAATTCCTAATATATGTATGTGTGTGATTATATATATATAAATATATATGGATAAATAGTTAAGATAGCCTATGTGTAAATATGTAATGTAAAGCCATGTGGGATATCTCTATATGTGTGATAGCTCATGTGCTAGGCACATGTCTATTTGTATATGTGGATATACATATACATTCATATGTGTTAGTGATATATATTCTATATATATGGTATTGGGCCTATGTTGTGTCTATTAGACTAGTGAGGGCTAGTTAGACCTGTTTAGTCTTAGTTAGGCCTAGAATAGACTAGTTAAGACTAATTAGACTTGTTAGACCTAGTTTGACCATAGTTGACCTAGGTTTGACTTCTTGGTTGACCAGGGTTGACCAAGAGTTGACTTTGGCCTAGTTTGACCTAGACTCATGTAGAATGCATTGTAGTGCTTATCTTTACCATTCTGGACTTGTTGTGACTTGTGCTGTTCTGATTAGGAGTCAGACACCTCTCCTCGGACAGTATATTCACCTTGGACATTCAGATAGTAGACGAGTACATTCTCTGGTCATTTCATATCATGTTTAGGATTATAATTCCTACTTTAGAATATCTTACTTGATACTGACACGATGGAACACGGATTGGTACTATATGGATCCCTTCATGAGATGTTATCCTTCTCGGGAGCATCAGATACTTCTGTCCAGTGTGTTTCACTTACATCACGTATCTTATGCTTCTATTATCATGAATCTTCGAGAATCAACTAGTGACTCATGTACCCTCATGATCATCGAGCCTTCACGAATCAATTCATGAATCACCCTTTATGGGCAACGTAGTATAATCATGAATCTTAACGTAACTTGAATGGATCTTTGTGTATTGATTGGGGATGGGGGAGTATAAATGAACATGTGAATAAATCCAAGTAGTGTATCATGAATCAATTCCAAGTAGTGTAATCATGAATCAGTCCTTAGCCATTCACATGTTTATCCAGTACTCTGAATCACTAGTACTGTCTCTCTTTATATATATCATAGATATTTACTTACAGTCTCTCTCTTACATTATGCTATTTTTCAGTTTCCTGTATTTTATTCTCTAGCATGATTATATTTCCTTTTTCTGCTATGACTTGTTCAGATGTATTGTGCTCGCTCTTGTCCTGACTGGACCTGTTGAAATATTACAGAGGATGAGGACGAGGCTGGTTGCCCTACATATTATGGGGCTACTTTAGATGACAGTTGTGACTTGGACTAGCAGCCGGACCCTATAGCTGTGGATGACACTCTTCTAGACTAGGATGTTTATTTACATTACTCTATGGATGACTGTATATATTGATCTTGGGATTTGTGATGTATTAGACACTTAGACTCTCTATTTGTACTTGGTATTCCTTCCATTTCAGCAGTTCCATTTATCTATCTATCTGCTATTTTATCATCTATATTTCCTTGAGTTCTATATCATATCGTGCTTCTTCTTCCTTAGTTGTGATTGAGTTACTTTTATCATGTCACCCCCATTCGGGGAGTATAAACTGCTTAGTATATTATTAATAGATGTTGTGACCTAGGACAGCGTTCTACCGTCGACACTGCGGCGTAGGCTGGACGTACCCACGTCTCGTGCCCTTACTCTAGGGCGCGGGTCGCGACAAGCTTTCTAACTCTACAAAACTTAGAGATGAGTTCATGTTAACAACAATATATACATGAAATTTGAGAGCTTGTGCTTGGTGTCATGTTATAAACATGATGCTTCTGTGTCGTCCTTGGATACTTGTAAACAAATGCATGATTCTGTGAAACATTATCCTTACGTGCTTTCTTTGATCGTGTCATGTTATGTATATGTTGTGTCATATGACAGATCTTTGGCTGAGTAGGAGGTATAACCTGTTTTCCAACTTTATCTCAAATTTAGAGAAAGCACATGCCTCATCATACCTAATAGATATAGCATCAATCTATTGTGCAACGATGCTATACTTTTTCTTCTCTAACTCATATAACTCGTTCAGGTTGGCATAGTCATGATCTCTTTTCTTAATAGTTTTGTGAGAATCATTTAAGCTAAGATTTAGAGTTGATATTTCTTTATTCGTGTTACTAGAGGAAGGTGTTTTTCATATATCCTTCAATAAGGATGACAACCTTTCAACTTCAATAATGTAAGCTTTGATCTCTTTTCGAGACTACTTATATTTTTTCAAGACATTCTTATGTTCATCTAACAAGTCGCTAGAAGCATCAGAAAGTTCATCAAATATAAAGTCATCATACAGAGGATTGGTTGTTAACTGATCAAATTCCATTAAGAAAACATTTGCAAAGCTGCTGGGTCTGTCTTTTTCCTCTTATTCACTGGCTTCGCGTTCATGCCAGATGCTGGTATTAGCATACTTTTGTGATAAAGACTTTTTGTTTGATCGTTCGTATCGACTCGTCATCTTTGCCATTAGACAATCTTTCTTGATATGTCAAGTCATCTAACAACCATAGCAGATAGTCTCTTCTTTATTGCTTTCTTGATAATCATTCTTCTTTCGATTTGATTTCTCAAACCTTAAGAATTTTTTGAAGTTCTTTACAATAAGAGCTTATTTCTTACCATCTGAAATTTTATTATCCTTATCCTTGCTTGAGACTCTTTTAACATGAGCTTTGAAGGTGATAGACTTTCTTTTGCAGTAGATTCTTCCAAGTCTTGTAAGTCTAACTCATGAGTCATCAGTTTGCCCATGAGTGTCTCCAGCGACATTATGGTGAGATCATTTCCTTCTATAATTACAGTAGATTTTGGGTTCCAGTTCTTTGTTAGTCCCCTGATCACTTTGTGGATCTTCACGTGATTTAAGTAATCATTTCCAAGAGATGATAAAGGATTAGTAATATCAAGTAAACGTATAAACATTTGAGTGATTTATTTATTTGGCTTCATCTTGAAAGCCTCATAGTCTTGTGTCAAATTACTTATCTTGGATTCCTTCACTTGTGAAGTACTTTCATGAGTTACCTCAAGAAGCTTTCAAATGTCGTATGATGTGACACATAGAGATACTCTATTAAACTCAGTCTTGTCAATGGCACAGAACAGTACATTGATCATTCTTGCGTCAAGGCTGGCTTGTCTCATTTTTAGATCTACGAATCTATCATATAGCTTGTTTATAAGATTATAATCAATCACGATTCTATGTAACTTTTTGTAGTCGTCTATGATTATAGACCAGAGATCAAAGTTAAAGAGATTTCAGAAAGAAACTTATTCATGTTTTTCAGTAGGTATAGTTTATTCCATCAAATAGTGGGGGTCTGTTTGTGGGTTGTCCCTCACCGGTGAATATAGACTTCACAAGTGTCATATGTATTCACTCTATAGTGTTATATTTGAATATAATCCACTTTGTTACCAATTTATGACCGTTGAGCACATCTAGATGGGAGGGTGAATAGAGTTTGTGTGTGCAGCGGAATAAAAAACACCTATAAAATATTTAAGGCAATAATAATCTAATGTGAAGTAGGTAATATTTAAATAAGTACGTAATGTAAATAAGTTCAGAGAAGCAAATGCAAACACAAGGTTTATACTAGTTTTTCTCTGCGAGGACTTGTCCAGTCTCGAGTACTCTAGCTTGATGTTGAATCCACTATATCGTGAATCACAAGATTTGAATCTGAAGCGCTTGTAGCTCCTTACAATACGTGCTTTTAATTCGAAGAGCACTACTTCAACTTGCAAGCCTTTTAAGGACTTGCCGACTTCTGGAACAAGATGAAAACTGAGATGTATTCAAGCCTTTTGTACAACTCGACCAAACTTCTAGATTGAGTCAAAACGGGCACAGGCTTGGCTAGGAGTTGTAGAGCTTTGAAAGTAAAAAAGTTCTTTGAAAATACTTCAATGCATATAGAAGAGAAAAGATGAATGAATGAATAGAATGAAGAATTCTCCCCTATTTATAGTATTTTCTTAGACAGAACTAAGGCAAAGTTCGATAGTCCAACGTTCAAAAATTCGAATGTTTGGAGCCTGTTCTTCAGGATAACCTGATCCCTCGAAAAATAGGTCAGGGGGACCGAGTTCAGATCATGCTCGGGCAGAACTCGGTTCGAGTTTGGTTTCCCTGGTACTGGTTTGAATCATGAAGAATGATCTATGGTTTTTGTGGATTTGTGGGCTATTTAATAAGTGGACTGGATTTAATAAGTAGATTGATAAAATAAATGACTAGGTAGGCTATTTTGGTAAGTAAGACTTGTAACTGAGCAAGGTGCGAATCTCGTTCAATCGTACATCTTTTCTAGACTCAATATATTAAAAAAATACATAACAAAGTAGGAAAAATTATCTCGATCAATGATGCGATTATCGTTGGCAAATACTCTTATTGATTATAGCAGCAATGTTGTAGTCATTCAGCAGCAATACCATACCTGTATATTATTTGTGTATTTTTAACTGGAGTTATCAGTCGGTTATCAAATTAGGTGTGGTCTGACCAATGGGTCAACAAAAGAAGTCGACGTGTCCTTCGGATCAAAGCCCACGGTATAACTGCTATTTCTATATGTCGATTAAACTCTGAGTAAGAGTTCTCGGGACTGGACTAGTCCTCCCAGAAGGAAACAAGGATAAAATCGATGTTTTTGCGTGTGCACTCTCTTACTCTTACATATTTGCCTTACTTATACATAGTAGTTGTTAACTACATATACAGCACACAATTAATTGGATATACTATTCTGCTGCACATATTTCAACCCCTCTAGGGTTCTCCAACGGTCCTTACAATTCTACTGGGGAATTTTAAAGACCCATTATCTGTTGCGTACTCAAAGCTTGAGTACAGATAATAGTTCAAGTGAAAATAGCTTTCCATATCTGAAGTTAACTCTACTGGAGAATTTTATTTTGTAAAATCTACTGTCCTTTGAATATAGATAATAAATTACAAACCAACAATTATGAGAAATTTATAATTATAATACTATATATTTATACATGCCATTATCAACTTATATTCGATACCATTGGTAATATTTCTTTAGCAACTTGTCATTGATCGGCATCATTAGCAAGTCTCCATTAGGCTTTGCGAGTCTGTATGCTCCATTAAAAAATACTTATTCTACTACAAATGGACCTTTCAATTTTGCTAGGAATTTCTCTTTACTTTTATGGGTCATGACCATGGTCTTCTCACTGTTAGAACCAGATCACCGACTTGGAACACCCTCACTTTCACCTTTTTTATTAAAGGATTTAGAGATACGAGCTCGATTTAACTTAATACATTGTTGAGCTATCAGTCTTATTTCATCTAGTGCTTCTGTAGTGCCCAGTCCCAAAATACGTAGGACTAATAACGCGTATACATGCCAGCTACGTATCAAGTAGACTCCAGTCCAGCTCGAATCTGTATAAGCTGTCTTCATTTTCTTGATATATCTATCAAATCAACTAATATCTATCTCAATCAACATGATAAAAAAATATAAAAAATAAACAATATGTGTCCTGGTCTACCGCCGAATAACATATATGTTTGAGTAGACCCAAAATAATATAGGTCTATAAAATTAGGCTAAATAGCAGATTGCAAGTAAAGGATAAAGTATGAAATCACGATAAGTACCTCAATCGAAAATAGCAGCCCCTCCATGCTCAGTGAACTATCTCTGCACAACCAACTATTTGGAGAGATCAGTAGGTCCTAAGAGGACATAGCAAGGTACAAAAACAACATTCCAATGTAACAATAAAGGAAAATTATGCTCTAAAGGGTAACTATTGTATCCAGGCTAAGTGATATGCACGTGACAAAATATTCCAAATATCAGGTTCTGCTAACTGAGGCTCACAAGCTCCTCAATAGGCAAACAACCAAGGGACCATGTCTTGGTACCCTGCACAAAATAACACGATAACTATGCTATAGAGACAATGGCAAGCAGTAGTATAACAACCAAGTCCAGAGTATAGTTATGAGGTCAACCAGTAAATATAACCTGATATGTTGATAATGTTCTCCCTACCCCATGTCTAGATCTAGCAACGAGTGAAGTCCAGTATAGCAAGTCAAAAGTGCATGTATAAATCTAGTATCCTAACACGTCCACAACTACGAACACAAATGTAGATTTTGTATCATGAATCGTGTCAGTATCCTACGGTCTATCGTGTCAATAAATACGAACAAAATATATGCATACCTAGTATCGATACTCAATGACTAAAAGAAGTCATCGGCACCAGAATACAATAAGGACGTAAAGTACTGACTAGTCCCACATCCTTGATGCTAATGAATTAAGAAACAAATGCAACAAATAAAAGAAATGCTGATAAACTGTATCATTAAAAAGGTACACTTTTCTGTTGTCTAAAGCGTACGTACTACAGTCCGACTCTGGTATCCTTGGTCTCACCGTCAGTATTCCTAATGTATAACAAAATGACTAATTAAAGACACGTCTATGTCACATACACACTATATACCACCATACCATATATAGCCTCGACTAACCATATTCTAACTAGACTAGTACCAAACCATATATATAGTCATATATAATATACATAGTTTCAAGTCATCAAAATAAAAATAATATTGTTATAAAATAAAATTAATATTTTGATCAAATAAAAAATAATATTTAATACTAAAAATTTATTTAAGATATTTTTTAAAAAAAATTAGACCAATATGTACAAGAAAATAAATATTTAATACTATATCAAACTAGTATCAACATGTCAATAAATAATATTTTTGTAAAATGGATAATATAATATCTAATTCTAAAATATTTTCTAAAAAATTTTATAACCGTTATTTAACTATAATACATACGAGAAAACTAGTCTCAAACGAGTATTCCAACTACTTTCAACACTATTCAACTATCCGACCAGATTGAACCCAAAAATAAATAATTTATAAATAATCATTAAATCTAGATTAATTAAATAAATGATAAAAAATAATATTTTCACAGAATAATACACAAAATAATCAATTTATAGAAATATTATGAAGTTTCAGTTCGAACACAACATTAGTTTTGATGAAAATAACCATTCGACAAATTGTACGATGGAAATAGATTTTTAAAATTGAAAAACTTAATGAGATAGCGAAAGAGCATATTGAAATGATAGAAGAAGATGCTAAGAGGGATACCAGTATTTTTTGAGAGATCGAAGTACTCCGCAAGTCACCGAAAACTCACACGCAACAAAATTGGTTCAGCCTAAGCACATCTTCGTAAAATGGATGCCACGGACAAACCGTACAGAACCACGTGGATGGCCAAATTGAGATCAAAATAGACACATAGATCTAGAAATTAGTTTTGATTTAGAGGCAAACGTACATCAGTAATTAGATAAAAACTCATTTACAAATTAGCATACCTGTTATGACATTTCAGTCTAAGTGCAATCGACTTCAGGTGACTTCTACGTCTCGTACCGACCAAAATAGGGGTTGTGGCTTGATATGACATGTATAAGTTTGATAGTGGCCGGTCGAGGCTTACTCCAGACAAGTAATATTGACAAGTAATAAGTAACCTGGCATGACGTATAAAATCTTGAAACGTTGTTGCGACAGCTACCCTAACTTGCTAAGTAACTCTTGTCTTAACACCATGGTTAATTTTCTTGATTGTGCCTATACAAGCTACCTGTCTCGTCTTGCATCTTGTCTAGGATATGGATTTTTAGTTACCACGGTCAGGGATTCATAATGAATCTGACTAGGTTAAATGACTAGATTGATCAAGTAGTTCATATAGAGAGTTTTTCCCAGTTACAGGCGATCCCGTTATCCCGGCCACACATTAGTGACTTATAGCCTGCCGATGAGTAGGACACATTTCCAGCCTACTGTCATGTGGGGCACTTTTTAAATGCTAAAGCATATTGTTATGTGTTGCACTCTCAGTCATCTAATAATTATTGTAACTCTAATAAATCACCTCACCTGGATAACCTGGATAGCTACAGGGCTTGTGATTGTGGGAACATCTCATTGCATCGTACTAGTAACTAGGTTTTTAACAACCCTAGTTAGTTAAAGTATCAAACCGTACTCTTGCTTAGCCGTGATTGATGGATGGAGTCTAGTCTTGTCTAGACAGTGCCAGTATATGATTACTTCAGTGTATTATTGTTTATGCCTTACTCTTGTCGATAAATGGTTAAAGACTAAGTTCTGTTCAGGTGAAGGGTTACAACTCAGGTCCTTGTTTGGTTTACGGTTTGCAACTTGGTTTCCAGAATAGCTTCTTAGTTATCTTATCATTTATCATCCTATTTTCTAACTCATGTATTCTTGTTATTATTTTTGTCTCTATGTTCTAATATGCTGGTTTTAGTTCTTAAGTGAAGCCTCCCTTGTGGAACTTGCTCTTTTGGGTTCTGACCCAGCTAGTTTTGTATGGCCAAATTTTGGAATAACACCCGAGGATCTACCTATCTTCCAGCCAGATGGTGAACACCAGACGTAATCCTGACAACGAGTGGGTTTTTTTCTTTTGCTCTCCCACTCAATTGTAAATTATTCTTTTGAGGCATTTAGCCGTCGAGCAAGTGTAAGCTCGCGTTGAAACTTATTTTTGTTTGCCTAAGGGCTGTAACATAATTGGCAAATCCTAGGGTCGATCATGTATGACTTAAACTCTTGCTAGTCTTCGTATTTTGTTTGACTAGCTTCATGATCATCTGAATATGCAATGTTTGGGACGCCTTACTTTGTATTTCTGATGATCTAATATCTTGTAACATTTACTTGCTTGCTTGAGATAGAGACACTAGGCTTGTTCTTGACTATAGAAACTTATGGATTGTAGTTTAACTCTCATGCATCTAGTCAGCCGTGACCGTATTACGAGGTGGATTGTACTTCAATGTACCTAGTTGGCTGTGTCTGTCCCCCCCTCCAGTATTCTGGTTCTAGGGCATGACACGGCTCCTCGGGAGGTGGTAGGGTGTTATGGGGGTTTCTTATGGTCGAGATAAAGTGGTGAAGAGGTTAGAAGGGTCGGAATTGAAGAGTTTCTAGGCGGTTGGAAAGATCATGCGCGCGGACAGAACCTTATGGGATGCCCTCGATTTTAGAAAATTTAATTATAAAATCCATAAAAAATTTGGAGAGTGGCGCTTATTTACGTAAGAAAAAAAATATTGGAGAGATTATATTTAGTTTGGTGGGATTGGTTGAGATTTAAATTTGTTTTGAATTAAAAAGAAAGGGAAAAGATTGACTAAGATTTGTTATTTCCAAATAACCTCCTCATAATCTTTGTTTTGGATATTTACATATTCTACCATAGACGGTTGTAAATAATTAGTAAAAACCACTCCAAAATTATCCTATTAGGCTAGAACAATATAAAATAGGCTCTACCAATCCTAGTTGGACTAGTTTTTGGCCTGTACGATTTATTGAATCAAAATATGTCCCGAAAGTCTATTAAATGGGTCTTGTGTGCCATTTAAAAATAAGTAGCACATGGAAACACAATTGACTGGAACACTCTTGACATGTGTGTAGTAGGCTAAAAATATATCAAAACCATAAATTGGGTCAAAGTGGACCGGGTTTGGGTCTCAAATTGGAATTGAAAAATATATCAAAATTACGACGAAGAGCTAAAATGACCATTTTGATCCGAAAGTTGTACAAGAAAAATGTAGTACTTGGGAACATGTTTGAATGAGACCTGATATGCTTACATGAAGGTAGACTCATCTAGAACACGAATATGAATTTGGTTTCGAGAAACTAGCCAATGTTGTGATTCAAAAGTCAAAGCTATGACAAAGTATATTTATAGTCATAAATAAAAATGAGATATGGTTTAACAAATAAAAATTATATAAAATAAATAAATAAAAATTCCAAAAATCATAGGGCTTATAATCTACCCACCTTAAAAAAATTTGCCCCCAAAATTAATGATTGGTCAATAACAAATAGTAATGAGATGAACGAGGTTAATTTCTAACAGAGTTGTACGATTGACGGGTACGAATTACTCCACAAAATGACCATCTAGCCAAAAACTTGATTACTAGTCCCTTAACCACTA
Organism: Iris pallida; assembly: GCA_029216955.1. Lineage (NCBI taxonomy): Eukaryota > Viridiplantae > Streptophyta > Magnoliopsida > Asparagales > Iridaceae > Iris > Iris pallida. The sequence goes on from JANAVB010026400.1 coordinate 12,738,907, forward strand.
TATCCCCGTTCTTTTTTTGAAAACTAGTCCAACTATTATTTGTAGAGCCTATTCTAGGTCCCCTAACCTAATAGGATGATTTTAAAGTGGTTTTTATTAATTATTTATAGCCACCTATAGTGGAATATGTAAATATCCAAAACAAAGATTGAGAGGGGATTATTTGGAAATAACAAATCTCACTCAATCTTTTTATTTCCTTTTTAATTAAAAACAAATTCAAACATAAACCAAAACACACTAAACCAAATCAAATCTCTCCCAAAATCCTTTTTTTTTTACATAAACCAGCGCCCCTCTCCCCATTTTGTATGGATTTTAAAATTAAATTTACTAAAAACTGAGCGTACACCATAAGGTTATGTCTGTGCGCATAATCTTTCAACTGCACAGAAACTCTTTAATCACGACCCTTCCAACTCCTTCACCACCTTTGTATAGACCTTAAGACACCCCCTAACACCCTAGCACCTTTTCGAGAGCTACAACCCCTACTTTGGTCGGTATGAGGCGTAGAAGTCACCCGAAGTCGATTGCACTTGGGCTTAAATGTCACAATATGTATGCTGAATTTTAAACAAGTTTTCATCTTCTTTTTGACGTCTGTTTGCCACGAAACAAAATATAACTTTTACATCTACGTGTCTACTTCGAACTCTATTTGGTCAGCCACGTGGTGCTGCATTGTTTGTTTGTGACGTCCGTTTTACGAACATGTGTCCAGGCTGAACCAATTTTGTCGCATGTGCATTTCCAGTGACTTGCGGAGCACTTTGACCTCTCAAAAAATATTGGTAATGCTCTTAACATCTTGTTCTATCATTTTAATATGTTCGTTAGCCATCTCATTGAGTTTTTTATATTTCAAAAAATCTATTTCCATCGTACAAGTTGTTGAACGTTGATTTTCGTCAAAACTAATGTTGTGTTCGAATCCGAAACTTCATAATATTTTTTATAAAATGATTAGTTTGCATATTTCGCTGTAAAAATTATATTTTTCATTATTTACTGAATTATTCCATATTTAATATTATTTACAAATTATTTATTTTTTGGTTTAATCGGGTCAGATAATTGACTGGTGTCAATACTAGTTCGAATACTAGTTAGAAACTAGTTTTCTCATATATATTATAGTTAAATAATAATTATAAATATTTTTAGAAAGAAATTATAATTAAGTATTCTATTTACTAATTTACAAAAATATTATTTTGTCATGTTGATACTAGTTTGATATAGTACTAGATATTTGTTTTCTTATATATATTTGTCTAATTTTTAAAAATATTTTAAATAAATTTCTAAAATTAAATATTATATTTTAATTTTATAAAAATATATATATTTTATTTTGATGACTTGATACTATGTATATTAGATATGGCTGTATATATAGTTTGGTACTAGTCTAGTTAGAATATGGTTAGTCAAGGCTACGTATAAAATGGTGGGATATAGTGTGTATGTGACATCGACATGTCTTTAATTATTCGTTTTATTATTCATTAGGAGTACGTGACGGTGTGACCGAGGATATCAGAGTCGGACTGTAGTACGTACACTTAGAGACCGCAAGCAAGTGTACCTTGCAAATATCACAGTTTATCGTTATTTTTTTTATTTTTTCATTTTGTTTCTTAATTCATTATCATTGAGGATGTAGGACTAGTCGGTACTTTGCGTCCGTATTGTATTCTGGTGTCGATGACTTCTTTTAGTCATTGAGTATCGACACTAGGCATTGCGTATATTTTGATCGTGTTCATTAACATGATAGACAATAGGACAATGACACGATTCATTATAAAGAGTCTACACGAGTATTCGTGGTTATGGACTTTGTGTTAGGATACTGGATTGATACTTGCACTTGTGTGTTGCTATACTAGACTTGACTCGTCTTGCTAGATCTTGATATAGGGTAGGGAGAATATTACCGACATATCAGGTTATATTTACTGCTTGATCTCGTCACCATAATCGAGACTTGGTTGTTATACTACTTCTTGCTATTGTCTCTATAGCAGAGTTATGGTGTTATTTTACTGCTTGTGCAGGGTACCATAACGCGATTCCATAGGTGTTTGCCTACTAAGGAGCTTGTGAGCCTCAGTGACCAGAACTTGATAGTATGAATGTATTCTCACGTGCATATCACTTAGACTGGATATAGTAGTTACCCTTTAGAACATAAATTTTCTTTGCTGTTACATTGACATATTGTTTCTTGTATCTTGTTATGTCCCCTAAGGACTTGGTGATCTCTCCAGGTAGTTAGTTGTGCAGGGATAGTTCGGTGAGCATGGAGGTGTTGCTATTTCCGATTTAGGTTTTTATCATGATTTCATATTTTATCCTTTACTTGCATTTTGCATTATAGCCTAGTTTTATAGACCTATATTATTTTCGGGTCTATTGTTATTGGACTACAGACCATGACACATATTATTTATTCTTGATATTTATTTATCCTGTAGATTGAGATAGATATTAGTTGATTTGATAGATAGATCTAGAAAACTAAGACATCTTATATGCATTCGAGCTGGACTGGAGTCCACTTGATGCGTAGCTAACATGTACGTATTTCGAGTCCTATGTATGTTAGGACTGGCGTTAGATATTTTTTTGGTAGCCATGCAGGTCGAGTTAGCCGTTTCAATTACGTTACTTTTACCGAGCGGGCCTGCGACTAAGATTAGTCTCTTAAGTTTTTTCAATCCACAACTGTCTTGACAATTTTCTTAGAATTTCTCTACTATTCTTGAACCTCAAATTTGCAATCAACTATTTTTACTTTTCTTTCTCGTGCCATTGCTTCTCGTCCCTTCCTATTTTTACTTTTCTTTTATAGGATTTATCAAGTATTACTTAGGTAATTGTATAAGTTAGTTTGCTTATTAAATTTTGGTTGCTTGGTAGATATGAAGGGGTTGAAGATGCCATATGCCATAGGTATATGTTGGTGTTTTTGCCTTTGGACTAGAAAAGATAGTCCCACATCGGCTACACCAAATGGTGAGTATCTCAATATAATGCATTGCTTGTGTTGAGGTGTGCACATGAGGTTTAGTGGGGCACAAGTTTGTGCCATGTGGAAGTATTTTCCTAGAAGAAAAAAGGATTAAATCCAACAAGGATGCAAGTTAATTTTTGTTGTGTGGACTCGGACTCGGACACGGAATCCATGATGTCTCGTGCATGCACGGGAGTGTTCGGGGGGTAGGCGTGGACTGGCACACTTCTATGCTGATTGTGGGATGATCTAAAATATTAAACTCTATTTTTGAGTATTGGTATTTTAGTCCCACATCGGATAGGAGAAGAGGTGAAGTCTCAACTCCACTCTATAAATAGAGCCCCTTGGCCTCCTTTGAGAGATGCACCAAGAAGAGAGTTGAGGGAGTCTGCTAAGTCCAGGAAGCCCGTTCAAGTCTCAAATATTGACTTACGAGCGTTCCAGAAGTTCTTCGTGAACTTGCTGGTTCCTGAAAGCTATTCGTGCTCGTGTGGGGCGAATAAAGCTTTGAGCAAAGGTGGTTCATTCACCCCAGCAGGAGTTAACTCATCTTCGCCAGTCATCTTCTTTGTTGGTTCTGTCATGATTCTATTAACGCACCTTCGGTGAAGTGTTTGCGTTGATATTATCAGAATTCTGTTTGTGCACCTTCTGTGAAGGGTAGCACTTGTAGAATTTCTCTTACGTACCTTCTGTGCACCTTCTGTGAAGGGTAGCACTTGTGGGATTTTACTACGTACCTTCGGTGAAGTGTTACGTAATAACGATTGTTTGTACAATTGTTACGATATTTCAGTTATCCATCAAAAAATTGTGCCTCGGCACTAACAGTATATAGTTATATTGATTTTGTAATTAGCGGACATGGGTTATAAAATATTATGGCAACATGTGTTTGATGGGATAGTATAACCAAAGGTGGGTAGACATTCTTAAGGCACAAGGTGATTCATTGCTGGTGGATTAATGATTGAAATGATTACAGAAGTATTTAAGAATTTATAATCTTGGGAGAGAGGAGATTTGATATAATTTAAACTTTGTGGAGGTTTTTATAAGATATAATATTTTGTTTATAATTTATTTTAAGGTAGGTAAAGTTGTGTTGAAGGTCAAATTAGAAATGGAATATTATATTTTAAAGGTATAGCACTTAGATGGAGAAAGGCAATCAAGTAAAATAAAATTGAGATATTTTAGTGCATTTGACTTCATGAATTTTCAAAAGAATATTTAAGGTTATTGAGTTGATGTTAACAATAAAAGAGAATTTAGTGATAGAGATTTGACTCAAGAAAAAACTGCCTTGAAGATTGAATTTAATTTCTTATATATATATATATATATATATATATATATATATATATATAATATATATATATATATATATATATATATATATATATATATATATATATATATATATATATATATATTTGAGGGACGAATCATTTAAAATAGGAGGATAGAAATTGAATATAAATTTTGAAGGTTACAAAATTTGAAAATTTAAAATTTGGAAGATTATTTATTGAATAATTGTTGATTACTAAAATTTTGAAGAGTTCAGGGTAAGAATGGACTTGCATTTAAAATTTTGAGAATTTTAAGGAATACCGATGAATTCATTTTTCGAGGATTAGAATGGTTAAAGATTATTATTACTAGTTGATTTTAGATTCAAGGCTTGAATAAAAAATATAGGATAAGACCTTTGAGGAAATTAGTCGTTAGATTCAAATACATCGAAACTACGACGAAGGGCTAAAATGATCATTTTGACTCGAAAGTTGTACCTGAAAAATATTGTGCAAGGGAACATGTTTGAGTAGACATGATATGCCTATATGAAAGTGGACTCGTCTAGAACATGAATATAAAATTGGTTTCAAGAAGTTAGCCAATATTCTACTTCAAAAGTCAAAGCTACGATAAAGTGTAGTTATAGTCATAAATAAAAATAAAATATGGTTTAATAAATAAATATATAAAAAATTCAAAATTATGGGGGCTTCAGCTTTCAACTCTTGTAACCGCAAACGATCATTATTTTTGGTTGTCAACTCGTTGGATATAGCAATTGGGAGATATCAAATCTAGATCTCTAGGAGAAGAACAACTTCGCTCTTATAGACCAAGGAAAATGACATATTGTCCATTGGACTCCGAGCAATGGTATGTTATGCACAGAGACATTCACCAATTTTTTATTCAAATCATATTTATTAGATGAAACAAACTTTTTAAGTAGTTTGATTATCATTTTGTTGAAAGCTTCAGCTAACCCATTGGTCGCAGGATTGTATATTATTGAAGTTATGTTATGGAAGTCGAAAGCGATGAATAATATGGTGTTTGACGAAGCTAATTACATATGGCATTGACCTAGGTTTGTCGCGCTCTATAGTATTATGGATTTGGACAACGATAAAATAGATTTATAGAAAATAGTATATGCATGAGATATGGATAGTCTTATTTACATAATGGTTTTCACAAGCAGGGGCGGATCCAACCATTAACTAGGTCCCAAAAAAAATCCAGTATTTTCTCTGTATGTTTTTAATTTTTTGATTTTTTTATATGGGCTAGCCCACCCTAGTTTTAGTGTCTGGATCCGTCTCTTTATACGAGGCCATACATTGACACATACAATCAGAAGTAATATGGACTAGAGAGTAAATAGGAATAGGTTAAGTTGGTGTTGAGATAACTTCATGCAACTTCTAGTTGGACTCTTTCATTTAAAGTGAGGAGCCAAAGTTGATCGGACATATTGGTGCCAATATGGCTGGGGATGTTGACATAAGGAGATTTGACTTCGGTCTTATAATGCTTGTAGAAGGGGCAATAGCCTGACTATAGAGAAGGAGTATATTACAGAGATAGAGACATGCATGCCAAAAACATCTTATGGTTAAAGAGATTCTTGAGAGAACTAGGGTTGAATAAGTAGTAGTAATAGTTACAGCGCGAAACGCGTTGATAAGAATCTGACATTCAACAAGTTTAAAAATATTATAACTCAATATTAATGGTTAATTCATTTATTGTAGCCAGAGGATAATGGGTTTCAAAAAGTTTGTCATTGAATGATGACAATAGATCAGAACCAAAATGCTCGCAAAGGTAATCCAACAGGGAAGTTTGAGTTCATCAGAGTGATAAGTTATTCCAATTAGTCATGAAACTGGATATGTTGCGTACGATTCCTTTCTTTTGTTAAGACTCGGGTTTGGTGACATGCTACCATTCAAAGAGAAGAAGACACAAGGAATAAACAAATGAATAAAAAATCTGTTGGGAACGCTATTAGGTTGTGATGCTTGAGTTTGAACAAGCAAACTATATTTTTGCATAAATTAGCCCAATCCGTCAGAAATCCAACACAAATGAAATCAAACAAAAACCAATCTATGAGTGATGTGGTCACTTTTGGTCAATCCAGTGGTGGAAATTGTTCCAGACCTAGTGTTAATTATTTACCTAGTGTTAATTATTGGTTGTGGGTAAAATGACAAATATTCATCCTAAACTAACTAACTAGGAAGAGTAATAAAATTCTACAAATCTAAGAGAGAACCAAGAGCAGTATAAAAGAGATTGTTCGATATAGATTCATGTATTCTGATTTGACAAAGAGAAATATTCAACATGTTTTTTGGACAGTCCTTTCAAAACATTCAACTATTGTGGTGAAATTTTACCAATTATGACGGATAGTAAAAACCATATAAGATAAAAAAATTTATTGATGATTTTGTGTGACTGTCAACAAATAGACTGTCAAAAAAATGTCATTTTTGTGGTGACATTATTTACTATTCGTGCATCACATCATAATCGAGTGTGAGGAAGTTAGAAAGAAAAGTGTAATATATACAGAGTGGTGTAATCTTTCTTTCATTCCATTAAAGAGAGGACAAATTCAATTACCTATAGCTTGCACATGATCCATGATGTTGTTAGAGATAAACTTCTTTTGGAGATGAGAGTGCACAAAAGGGATGTGTTCTCTTGTTTCTAAAACACTATAAGAGGATACTCAAAATATTATGAAGTGGAATAATGTTTATTGTTTTTGCTTAATGAAAAAGTGTACAAGATGTTGCTCTTAAATAGCGTATGAATTTGCACAAGTTACAAGTTTATTAAAGATATAAGTTAAATAGGAAATTAATAAATGAGAAAACCGATTTGAAACTTGTCATGCATATGAACATGACATAGGATGTTTTTCCTCTTTATTTAAAACTTGTAACTCTCTAGCTTATATTTCCAACAGCCTCCGTTAAGCTAGACCTTTACCATGCCTAGTTCTTCTTTCATCTTTTGGAAATTATCATACTTCAATACTTTTGTAAATATATCAGCAACTTGATGTTTTCTTCTGCAATGTCTGACATGAATCTCACCGACTTTAACTTGATCACGAATGAAATGGTACTTGATTCTAATGTATTTACTTTGACCATGGAAAATAGGATTCTTGGTAAGAGAAATGGCTGAAGAATTATCATAAAACTGTGTTGTACCTTCAACTTGTTAATGTTAGAGTTCACCCAAGACCCATCTAATCCATAATGATTGACCAGATGCTAATGCCAAAGAAATATATTCTACTTTAGCTGATGAAAGAGCAACGACTTTTTGTTTCTTGGATGCCTATGAGACTGCACCCAAACCAATATGAAAAACATAGCCGAAAGTACTTCTAGAATCATCAACACTTCCTGCCCAATCATTATCACAATAGCCAATCAACCTTGAACCTTGAACACTTTTGTAATGTATGCCTTCATTGATGGTTCCACAAATATAGCTTAGTACTCTTTTTTTGCATCACAATGGCTCCTTTTTGTTGATTCCATGAATCGACTAAGCATGCTCACAACAAACATAAGATTCGATCTTGTTGTAGTCAAGTACATAAGGCTAACAACAAGACTACGATAGAGAATTACATCAGCATCTTTTTCATTTTTAGATTTGCATAACTTCAAACCAAATTCCATTGGAGTGCTAAGTGGGATGGCACCCTCCATTTTAAATTTCTTCAAAATATCATTGGCATACTTCTTTTGTTAAATAAAAATTCCATCTTCTTCGAACCATGCTTTCAGAGCTTGCTTGAGCCAATATAGTACCTTCTTCAAATGACATACCTTCTCTTCTTTAACCTCTACTGCAAACCCGGTAACTGGTGCATATATACTTCTTCTTCAAGAAAACCATTAAAGAATGCCGACTTGACATCAATTTGATAAACCTTCCATCCTCTTTGAGCCGATAGAGCTAAAACAATTAGTATGGTTTCAAGATGAGCAACTGGGGCAAACACATCTTGGTAATCAAGACCAAATTTTTGTTTGTAACCTTTCACAACTAAATGAGGCTTGTGTTTTTCAGCTTCACTTTTAGAATTCAGCTTGGTTTGTACACACTTCACATCAATAGCTTCTTTCCCACTTGGAAGGCTCACCAGCTCCCAACTTTTATTTCTTTTAAATAGAATCAATTTCTTGATCCATAGCATACTTCCACTTCTCTTCTTTTGAAGCATCTTCAAAAGTAATTGGATCAACATCGGCAAATAAGGCAAAATTAGCCAAATCTTCATCCAATTTTTTTGTTGCTTTATACAACTCTTGTATGCTCCTTGTCTTCTTCGGAGGAGGATGCAAACTCGAAGATGGAGAAGATGAAGATGAAAAGATGGAGAGAAAAAAAGGAGAAAGAGGTGGAGTGTTTACCTCATCATCGTCATGCAGAATTTGTTCTCCTTTTTCTTCTTCCACATGGACTACTTTGCCTTTTTGTCCCTTTCATTCCAATTCCAGGTTGCTGCTTCATCAAATTTCACATCCCTACTTATGAAAAGCTTCATAGTAACTAGATTAAATAGGTTCTTACCTTGGAGTGCTCTCTATATCCTAAAAAGATACATTCTTCATATTTGTCATCCAACTTCTTTCTTCTCTCGTCTGGAATATGAGAATAAGCAATGCTACCAAAAGAGCCATACTTGGCCTATGACCACTTCACACTTCTTGAGGAGTCTTGTCTTGCAAACTTTTAGCTGATGCACAATTCAAAAGATAGATAGCACATGCAAACTGATTCAGTCCAGAAGTCATTAGAAATACCTTTCGCCTTCAACATGCTTCGAGCTAACTCCACAATTGTTCGGTTCTTCCTCTCTACGATCTCATTCTGCTGAGGAGTATATCGAGAAGTAAGTAGATGGCGAATTCCATGTTCCTTCAAATAAGTTTGAAAATCATGTCCAACATATTCACCTCTGCGATCGGTACGCAAAGTCTTCAATACGAAGCCACTTTTCTTTTCAACCAACGCTTAATGTTTTTGAAATATCCATATACTTCTAATTTTTCTTTAAGGAAGAAAACTCATGTCTTTCTACAATAGTCATCAATAAAGCTAAGGAAATAACGATTACCTCCAATTGAAGTAGTTTGCATTGGAGCACAAAGATCTTAATGTATGAGCTCAAGTGGTTGTGATGCTATCCAGGATTTTCCAATTGGAAAAGATTTTTGTTATGCTTGCCAAGTGCACATTGTGAGCACCCTGAATTTTGGGTTGATTTTTTTTAAATTTTTCTGATTGATTTAGTTTTAATAAATGATTTATTCTAGTTATTCATCTATTAGTGTACTTTCCCGTGCCATTGATATTTGGAGTGTCAGGGATGTTCAACTCTGGAAATCTTCTTCACGAGTTTTGGAGTGAACATGATTGCCTTCATGACGGTATATAGTGTCCCATCCAAACTTGTTCCCTTGTGCTCTTTTTGCTTCGCAGAACTTTGGGCCGATTTAGACCATTTGATTATTAATTATTTTTCCCACTCTTTTCCATGATCATTTTCACGCGGTTACCGTGACTTTTAAATTGGGAGCGCAAGACGAGTCAGTTTCTTGAAACCAACTTCTTATGGGTCTACTCGAGACGCTCGTCACCCATGACCTTTGTGTCCCACTCAGACACGTCATTTTGTGCTCCATTTGCTTCGCACAACTTTCCTGACACGTGAACCGATTTTATTTCACTCCACGGCGTCACATTCATTTTCCAACTTGATTTGTGGGTCCCCTCGACCAAAACCTGTCAGCCCTAATTATGGACATGGCCCACATTGAGCCTACTACCCGTCCGACACTTGTGTCCCATTTATTGGAATCGCCATGTGCTACTTATTTATCCATGATCATCTGTCACGACCCGTTACCCAAATTGTTGGGCCGGACCGAGTCATGTCCAGCCTGTGCTTGAGATAAAACACAGTAAGCCGTTCTAAAATAATAAGATAAGACTAAATGTGCTAACAGTTCTATAAGTGAAAAAAGTCAGAGATGCTCCAAACACAAAAGTCGTCATATATAGTAAAATGTCTAAGTACAAGTGATCTGAAATGTAAAACTGGATACATGTCCAGTTACAAAATACGTAGTCTAATACATGACTACTCTCAAAAGTCTAAAGTAAAAATGATAACTAGGCGAGGTTCCCTGTAGGAACATCCTCGTAAAGCAAGGCCGGGTCCTCGGCAGTATCTCATAATATGTATCGCAGAGTAACTCCTCCTCAGTAAGGATACCTACAACGTTATCTGTCAGGACGGGAACAAGTACTGATTCTAGCAAACTAAATATACGAAGCATGAACAGGAATGTAATAACTGGAATCATGGCATATCATGGGTTAATTAGTTCTTTTTAGAATTAACATGTAGTTTAAAAGTTTAAAACCGTAGCATGTACGTGAATCGGTCAATAGGTGTATAGGATGTACACGGCATATATCAAGTTTTTCTGGTGTGTACATACGTGCACGAACGGCATCGGTGTATATCCATACACAAACGCGGGATCAGAACATATGGCAAGGTCACATATAGAATGTCACCGAGTGCGGTAAATACATACGGAGAAGGGGTCATGTTCACGTACAATACAGTTAACCGTTCCTCTTAACCCGTTATTTAAACATGTGAGAGATATGAGATACGGTATAAACATGGTAGAGACTGAAAGTAATACAACATGTAAAGTTCTAACTTGCTACCCCAAGGATCAGCATTTAACATGGTTGGTAAATCACAGTTTATTGTTATAGAAGTATGTAAAGTTCGTAGAAAGTACTTATCTCTAGCAAAGCAAAGCAAGTGCTATAGATGTCCGGTAACTCGTCACTGTAGAAATAAATGCAATAACTTAGTTTTTACACTAAGCTAAAACGCTAAGACACTAATTGGTGCAACACGACTTATGACTGGGCACCTAGCCAAAATATGACTTTAGCATAGGAGACCAATGTGGGGTGACACACTACTTTAACTAACTTTTCAGGGTCTTTACACTAGTGAGGGGGGGTCCAATACGGCTAAAACTCAAAATAACACAAAACGTTACAAGTCGTAATTAATCAATAAATAAATCAAATGATCATTGGATTTTAACAATTTTTAAGATAGACAAAAAGCTTAATTTTACATAAAACAAAGTACCAAAATGATCCTTGCTAATTGTAGAAATTTATTGTAATTTTTCGGAATTTATTAACCAGTACAAGTATTTTATAAAAAATCAGTTTTCCTAAGTATACAGAAAATGAGTTTTGGTTTCATATGCCAAACTAGTGGCCAAACTGTAAATTAAATACTATAAAAATTATACTAAATTAGCTAAATTAACATAGTATCTAAAACTATTTTTCCAGAATTTTAACAGTACTTTAAGTATTTTTAGAAATCCAAAAACAACATTGCACACAATTGAAATTAAAATAATTAATTATCTGCGTATTTTGTCCATGTATATAATTTGAACCAAAGTTCAAATACAGGATCCAAGGCCATGAATCAAGTCCAATATGACTTGTACAGGTCTTGAACGTGTGAAAACACATTTGGGCCCAAAAAACCCGCTAGGCTTGGACACCAAATGGTTGCAGTAATTTAAATAAACTAAAATACAAATTTGGTGAAAGTGCAAATTAAATATTAATATTTTAATAAGGAAGAATTATACAAAATGATTGTATACATACGTATGTTAAAAATATATATATTTATAATATTATATATTATATATATATATATATAAGAAAATACTTAATTATAAAGTATATATACATATACAAATATTGTATACGTATATATAATTGTATATATAATATATATACACATGAAATATATACATATATGTATATAAATACAAATATATATATAAAATTTACTAACTATAAAAATATAAATACATATAATAAAAACTACCAATACAGTATATACATATAATATATATATATATATATATATATATATATATATATATTATATATATATATATATATAATATATATATTATTATATATATATATATTATATATATATCTATATAATATAGATATACATATATATATATAAAATAAAAAATAAAATATATATACTATATATATATATATATTATATATAAATAACAAAAAAATAGAAGAAGAAAAAGGAAAAGAAAAAGAAATAAACACAGCAGTAAAAGGGGGGCTCGAACCCGAGCCAGAGCGCTGGGGGGGTTTAGGCTAGGTCGGGTTGGCTAGGGGGTCAGCCCACTGGTTGTGTTAGGGTTAGGATTTTAGTTAGTTTTAATTAGGTTTGAATTAATAAACACATAAAAAAAAAACTCGATTCTGTGTCCGGACAGTTAAGGACACAGGATTTTACGTGTCGGGTCGATTTCGACACGCACGACACGAGTTTTACGTGTCCAGTTCTACACTCGAGCTCGTTAGGACACGGCGAACAACCCGCGCCCAACACGAGACACGTACGTCACGAAGAGACATGTCACTTACGTGTCCGGCTAGTCGGGGGGTTTTTAGACGTGCTGGCCGGCGGAGTAGGCGACGGGGCAGTGGCGGAGTGGTGGCGCTCGTCGCGTCTCAGCGTGGCGAACCCTTCGGTGGTGGTGGTAGGGGTGCGTTCGTCGTGGGAGCGGCACTGGGGTTAGCCGGAGTTAGGGTTCTGGTGATGGGTTTTGGGGAAGAACAGGGCGGTTGTGGGTGGCTGGGGAGGATTTAGAGTTAGGGTTTGGTCTGGGGAAAGAGGGGGGTTTAAATAGGGGGTCGAGGCGGTCGGGGGCTGTCGCGCTGGCCGAAAATGGCGGGGGCAGCCCGGTCGTCGGTCGTCGGGCAGGGTGGGTAGGAATTTTGCACTAGGGTCCCTAGGTTTAGGTTATTACAAATGGTCCTAGCAGTGTCTAAGTGCAAAATTAAATTTGCATAACCCATCCCGCACTGTTTATGTGCAAAAGAAATTTGCACATAACAATTGGAAATTGCAAATCAATGTATTAACAATTCTAATAATTACAAAACTATATTAAACAATTCTAATTATTATAAAATGATATTAAAATATTTTAGAAAATTGCAAATTGATATTTTAGTATTAAAACTCATTTAAAAATCATTTAAATTATAGAAAAATTCCTAAAATTATAATAATATTTTAAGGCTAAAAATGACATTAAAAATTAATTAACACTTAATTAACTAAAATTTGAAAAACAGGGGCTTACAAGTCTTTCCCCTTGAAAAATTTCGTCCTCGAAATTCACAAGGATTGAAGAGCCTACAATATTCTAACATAGCAAGCAATGCAATAAATGACTAAGGCTATGATCGAAACTAACCTCTATGGTATCAAGCGGGAACGGGTGGTTCCCTCGCAGCGGTTGGATCGAACAAGTAAGGGTATCTCTCCCTCATGTCCGACTCCCTCTCCCAAGTAGATTCACCTAGAGTGACGGCTCCAAGCTACTCGTACTAAGGGTGTAACCTTGTTCCTCAGCCTCGTCTTTCTCCTGTCTAATATCTCTACTGGCTGCTCAGAAACTGTAAGGCTCGGTCCGACCTCCAACTCTGAATGATCTAGCACATGACTGGGGTCTGGAACATACTCCTCAGCTGAGATACGTGAAAGACATCGTGAACTCCTGCTAGGTTGGGTGGGAGTGCAACCCTGTAAGCTACCTCTCCGATCCTGCCAAGTACCTCGAACGGCCCGATGTATCTGGGGCTCAGCTTCCCTTCTCGTCCGAACCGGATCGTCCCTCTAGTAGGTGATATCTTCACTAGCACCATATCATCGTCTGCGAACTCCATCGGTCTGCGACTAGCATCAGCCCAGTGTTTTGTCTATCCTGAGCTACTCTGAGCCTGTCTCTGATCATCCCGACTTTTTCTGCTGCATCCGTGATCATCTCTGGCCCAAGCATAACTCTGTCTCCAACATCATCCCAAAAGAGCGGTGTGCGGCATCGTCGTCCATATAGCGCCTCGAAAGGAGACATACCGATACTGGCTTGGTAGTTTTGTTGTATGAAAACTCTACCAAGTGCAGATGGCTCTCCCTAATCCTCCGAAGTCCAGCACGCAGGTCCTCAACATATCCTCCAGTATATGTATCGTCCTCTCAGACTGCCTATCTGTCTGTGGGTGGTACGCCGTACTGAACTTGAGCCTACTACCCAAATCCTCCTGCAAGCTCCTCCAGTAGTGGGATGTGAATCTGCTATCTCTGTCCGACACGATGCTCACCGGCACTCCGTATAGGCGAACTATCTGCTGCATGTATAGCTCTGCCAACTTCTCGGTGGAAAGCCCCACCTTGAAGGGTATGAAGTGCGTACACTTCGTCAGCCTGTCCACGATGACCCAAATGGCATCCTTCCCTCCTTGGGAACGAGGAAGCCCTGAGACGAAGTCCATCGTAATATGTTCCCACTTCCACTCGGGAATGGGTAACGGCTGCAACAAACCAGCTGGCCTCTGGCGCTCCGCTTTGACCTGCTGGCAAACTAGGCATCTCGAGATAAAACGTGATACATCCCTCTTCATCCCGTGCAACCAAAGATGTTCCCGCAAGTCACGGTATATCTTGTTAGCACCAGGGTGAATAGAATATCTCGATCGGTGCACCTCCTGCAAGACTGCCTCTACGCTCTCCCTTCGGCACGCACAATCGGCTGCCATGCCTCAAGGATCCATCCTCTGCTATAGTGAATTCATCCAGCAATCCTGCTAACGCCTGGGCTCGAAGTCTGCGAAGGCTCTCATCTGCAGACTGTGCCTCCCGGATCTGCTCCATCAAATCTGACTGAATGTCAAGCGTCATCATCTGTATCACTGATCCTGGCCGAACTAGCTCGATACCGAGCTTCTCCAGATCCTCCCACAAATGCCGATCAATCATCAGGTACCATGCCATCGGATGCCTGCTCAGCACATCCGCCACCACATTTGCCTTTCCGGGGTGATACTGTAAATCGATGTCGAAGTCTTTCATCAACTCCAACCATCGTCTTTGCCTCATGTTCAGCTCTTTCTGCGTGAACACATACTTCAAGCTTTTGTTCAGTAAAGATCTCCATACGCTCTCCGTATAAGTAATGTTTTCCATAACTTGAGTGCAAAGATCACCGCAGCTAACTCTAGGTCATTGGTAGGATAATTCCGCTCATGAGTCCGCAATTGCCTAGATGCATAAGCAATCACTTTCTGCTGCTGTAGGACACATCCTAGCCCCTTCCAGAAGCATCGCTGTAAATGGTGAAACCTCCAGAACCTGAAGGTAAAGTCAGAACTGGAGCGGTCGTCAGCCTTCTCTTCAGCTCCTAAAATGCTGCCTGGCAGTCCTCTGACCAGATGTACTCTGCGTCCTTCCGCGTCAGCTTCGTCATGGGTTTAGCTATCCTAGCAAAGTCCTGGACGAACTTTCTATAATAGCCTGCTAAACCCAGAAAGCTCCTGATCTCTGAAACTGACGTCGGAGCCTTCATGTCTCAACTGCAGCAATCTTCCTAGGATCCACCGAGATTTCATCTCCTGTAACTACATGGCCGAGAAACTCCACTCGGTCTAAAAAGAACTCGCTTCGGCAATTTGGCAAACAATCTCTCCCGCCTCAGAATCCCCAAAACTATGCGCAAGTGCTCTACATGCTCCTGGCGTCTTCGAGTATATCAAGATGTCGATAAACACTACGACGAACTTATCCAGATACTGGTGAAATGTCTTATTCATCAAGTTCATAAGACAGCTGACGCATTTGTGAGACCAAATGGCATCACCAGAAACTCGTACTGCCCGTACTTTGTGTTGAACGCCTCTTCTGGATGTCTGCTGCCCTAACCTTCACCTGGTGGTACCCGGATCTCAAGTCTATCCTAGAAAATACCTTCGCCCTGCTCAACTGGTCGAACAAATTATCTATCCTGGACAGAAGATATTTGTTCTTGATGGTGATGGCATTCAAGGCCCGGTAGTCAATACACAACCGGACTGTACCATCCTTCTTAGGCACAAAGCACTGGCGCTCCCCATGGAGAAGCACTGGATCGAATGAAACCCTTTTTCAACAGTTCATCAATCTGCTCTTTCATCTCTACTTCTCTGCCTCCTTGGGATTCATTCTATAGCAGACCGGGATACTGGTGATGAATCCAGCACTAAATCTATAGTGAACTCCACATCTCTGTCAGGCGGAAGCTGCACGCCCCCGAACCAGAATACTGGAGAGCGGGGGCAGACATATCCAGCTACGTATATTAAAATGGAAACCACCTCGATATACGGTCACGGCTGTCTAGAAATATGAGGGTTTACTACAAGCCAACAGTCTCATAAGGTCAAGCCTACTGTCTCAATCTCAAGCAAATAATATAATTACAAGATGTTTGACCACCAAATATACAATAAAAGGCGTCCCAAATATTACATATCAGCTGATCATGAAGCTAGTCGTACAAAATGCTAGGACTAGCAAGAGTTAAGTCATACATGATCAACCCTAAGATTTGTTAATGATGTTTACAGCCCGTAGGCAGACAGTAAGTAAAGTGCATCGAGCTAACAGGTGCTGTCGGCTAAACGCCTCAAAAGAATAGTTTTGCAATAGAGTGAGCGAAACAAAATAGAAAACCCACTCGTAGCCCGGGTTCCTTCTAGTCGCCACCATTGGGCTGGAAGCTTGGTAGATCCTCGGGAGCTGCTCCGAAATCTGGCCACACAAAACCAGCTGGGTCAACCCCAGAAGAGCAAGTGCCACAAGGGGCCACGAAATAAGAACAAAAGCCACAATCAGCACAAGAAAAATAATATTTAAAACTAGAATTTAGGAAAACCTGTCAAGATGATATACGACGAGATAACCATGGAACTATTCCGATAGCCAGGTTACAACCCGTAAACCAAACAAGGACCGGGTTGTAACCCTTCATCTGAACCGAACTTGGTTTTCCACCATTTATCGGCAAGATAATAATGTAAGAAATCAAGACAGGAAGCAAATCTTGTACTGGATCAAGACATGGCTAGACTAGTTATACCTCATTCAATCAATCACGGCCAAGCAGATACTACGACTTACTACTTTAACTAACTAGGGTTATCACAGGCCTAATTACTAACAAGATGCAGTGAGATTGTTCCACAGCCACGACGCTGCAGACCATCCAGGTTACCCAGGTCGAAAATTAGGGGTTGAATTCAGGTGGGTACATCGCCCGGAGGACAAATGTACCCTTAGATGACTTAGAGGGTACAATACGCGACGATATGCTGGAAATGTGCCCTACTCGACGGCAGGCTACAGATCCCAAGAGCGTCCAGGTAACGGATTGCCCGTAGCTGTGTCATCTCTTCATGACTACTGTATTATTCTAGTTATTAACCTTAATCCATTTTAGTAGGTACTCCTGACCGTGTACTCAGAAGTCCCATAAATTTAACAAGCAAACAAGAAAGAACTACCCACTGTGTCAAGGCAAGTCAAGTAACGCATTAAAATAAATCATGTCAGGGTACTAGTCAGGAGTGCGCCACGACGGGCCACTATCATGTCAGGTTGGTCATGTCAGGAGTGCACACTACGGGTCATTGTCGTGTTATGCTAGTTCCTTGTCATACCATGCCATGTACAATAGTCATTCCAAACATATTAAGTAATATCTAATAAAATATCAATATACAGGGCTATAGAAGAGCCAAGCTTAAAGAAATAAGACCAAAACTCCAAGAGCCAATGGGTTAAGCAAGGGGTCAGGGGAGCAGCGTACGCAAAAGTCACGCACGCATGAGAGCTGCGTACGCAAAAGTCACGCACGCAGGGGAGCTGCATACGCGAAAAGTCACGCACGCCAGAGAGCAGCGTAGGTGAAAAGTCACGCACGCCAAAGAGCAGCGTAGTGAAAAGTCACGCACGCTTCAGAGAGCAGCGTAGGTGAAAAGTCACGCACGCTTCAGAGAGCAGCGTAGGTGAAAAGTCACGCACGCTACAGAGAGCAGCGTAGGTGAAAAGTCACGCACGCTTCAGAGAGCAGCGTAGGTGAAAAGTTACGCACGCTACAGAGAGCAGCGTAGGTGAAAAGTCACGCACGCTACAGAGAGCATAGGTGAAATGTCACGCACGCTACAGAGAGCTGCATACGTGCAAAAGCACGCAAGCAGAGAGCTGCGTACGCGTAAAAACACGCACGCAGGGAGCTACGTACGCGTAAAAACACGCACGCAGGGTCTGGGTCTTCTTCTCCATGGCTGAGAAGAAGCTCCAATGGCTCCTAAAACTTTAAAGCATCACAACTTGGTCATCCGAACTCCAAATCCAGATTTCCAAAGTTCTAACCAGGGTGGAATTGAACTCTCTTCCACATGGAAGCATCAAAACCCATAAAAATCCAACTTAAGTAGATCAAAACCATGGAAAAACCAAAAATAGGGAAAACTCAGATCTAGAACAATGGAGACTCCAAATCACAAAATACCAAGTTCTAATGTTGATCACCATGTCCTAAACTAGCAAATGGACAAATAAAAGAGGGTTCTCATGTGGTGGCAAGGTGCACTTACCTATGGAGAGGAGAGAAGAGTGTAGTGTAGAGGAAGGAGAAGAAGAAGAAGAAAATTAATGGTGGTGGTAATGAGAGAGAGTGGTAGGTGGGGATTATAAAGAGGGTGGGATGTGGTGTGTTGAGGGTGAGTGTAGGCTAAGGTGATCCAATACATAATAAACCAAATCAAACCAACCCAATCCAAACCAATCCAATCCAAATTAAAACCGAGCCATGACAAAACCCGAAATACGAGAAATACCGAAATTCTACAAGTCGAGAAAAATAAAAATAATGCCAAAATCCAGATACGAGTATAAATACGAAATACGGAAAATACGAGAAATGAGGGTGACAACTCTACCCACCTTAAAAGAATTCTATCCTCGAAATTTAATCAAGGAGCTAGAGATTCACGACAAGCTACACTAAGCACAGGCAAGTTACACTAAGCAGTTCAATCATACAATCATACAATACAAGCAAGGAAGGGAAAACGTAAGGCATAAGAAAGACATTATACCTCGAGTCAAACAGGTAGGATATCGCGATCGGATGTCGTCCTTACGCTCCCACGTTGACTCACCTAGAGAGTGATGACCCCAAGCAACATGGACTAATTTAATAGTCTTGTTCTTGAGTGTATTCTCCCTCCGGTCCAATATAGACACGGGCCTCTCCTCATACGAAAGGTTGGTACCAACAACCAGTTCCGAATGGTCTAGGATGTGGCTCGGGTCCAGATATACCGTCGTAATTGGGACACATGGAATACATTATGTACCTCACTTAGCGACGGCGGAAGAGACGATAGGATACATCTCCTACTCGTTCTAGAATATCGAACGACCCATATACCTAGGACTAAGCTTTCCCCGCACGCCGAAGCGAATGACGCCGCGGTTAGGCGAGATCCTAAGGAATACATGGTCGCCGACAGCAAATTCTAAGGGACGCCGATGAGCATCGGCCCAATGGCGCTGGCGGTCCTGGGCAACTCGGAGGTGATCTCTGACCTTCCTGACCACTTCAACCGTCTGGAAATCAATTCGGGTTCGAGCATCTGCCTCTCCCGACATCGTCCCATGCTAGCGGGGATCTGCACTTCCTGTCATAAAGAGCCACGAAGGGTGCCATCTGGATACTGGCCTGATAACTGTGTTGTACGAGAATTCTACCAGGTACAGATGATTCTCCTATGAACCACCGAAGTCAAGGGTACAGGATCTCAATATATCTTCAAGAGTATGGATTGCGTGCTCTGATTGACCATTCGTCTGCGGGTGATAAGCTGAGCTGAACTGAAGGCGAGTCCCCAAACTCTTCTGCAAGCTGCGCCAAAAGTGTGATGTGAATCTTGAATCCCTGTCCGAGGTGATGCTGACTGGCACACCGTGAAGCCTGACGATCTGCCCGAGATACATCTCTGCTAACTGCGCCGTTGACTGCCCAACTCTGAATGGGAGAAAGTGTACCACCTTGGTAAGCCTGTCCAAATTACCCAAATAGCATCTCTGCCGACCGGAGATGTGGGCAATCCGGTCACGAAATCATGGTTATATGTTCCCATTTCCATTCTGGGATCGGTAAGGGTTGAAGAAGTCCAGCGGCCTCTGATGTTCAGCTTTAACCTGTTGGCAAACCAAACACCGAGAGACGAACCGAGCTATCTCCTTCTTCATGCCATTCCAGAAATACTGACGAATATCACGGTACATCTTCGTACCACCTGGATGAATAGAATATTGAACTGTAGGCTTCTGCCATAACTTTCTGTCTGATATCTCTACTGGGTACACAAAGATGAGTACCGTGCCGAAGTACCGTCTTCATGGATACATAACTCTGTCCTTCTTCCTGCTTCACACTCTGCTCTGAGTCGCTGGATCTTGGAATATGTTGTCTGCGCCACCCGGATTCTCTCAACTATACTGGACTGAATCTGTAGGCTGGCCATCAATGCCACGCTGGTTGGAAGAACCACTTCAATCCCCACTTCTGAATACTGCCAATTTTGGTTGTGCCGTCAGTAGATAAACTCTGGCTCTCCTGCTCAATGCATCTGCTACAACGTTGGCCTTCCGGGATGATACTGCAAATCAACATCATAGTCCACTAGTAGCTCGAGCCATCTTCTCTGCCATATTAAGGTCCTTCTGGGTGAAAACATACTTCAGGCTC
This sequence comes from Iris pallida, assembly GCA_029216955.1. NCBI lineage: Eukaryota > Viridiplantae > Streptophyta > Magnoliopsida > Asparagales > Iridaceae > Iris > Iris pallida. The sequence goes on from JANAVB010026400.1 coordinate 12,760,018, forward strand.
TTATGATCAGTAAAGATCTCCACTCTATCTCCGTACAAGTAGTGTCTCCACAACTTCAAAGCAAACACTACCGCCGCCAATTCCAAGTCGTGGGTCGGGTAATTCTTCTCATGATCACGTAGTTGACGTGACGCATAAGATATTACCTTCCCATGTGCATCAAAACACACCCCAATCTTCTACCTGAAGCGTCGCAATAAACTGTGAATCCTCCGGTCCATCTGGAAGGGTGAGAATGGGCCGTTATCAAACCTTGCTTCAACTTCTCAAATGACTCCTGACACTCTGCTGTCCAAACAAATGGCATATCCTTGCGGGTCAACTGGGTCATCGGTGCTGAAATCCTTGCGAAATCTGAAACGAACCGCCGGTAGTAGCCGGCCAATCCAAGGAAGCTGCGAACCTCTGCCACTGAACTAGGTGCTGGCCAAGTCTCGATAGCCACAATCTTCTGGGGATCCACTTCCACTCCTCCTCGAGTAATGATGTGACCCAAGTAAGAAATACGATCGATCCAGAACTCGCATTTACTGAACTTGGCGTACAACTGGTGCTCCCTAAGCGTCTGAAGGATGACTCTGAGATGCTGCTCATGCTCTGCTTCACTCTTGCTGTAGACCAGGATGTCATCTAGGAACACGATCACAAATTGATCCAAGTAAGGCATGAAAATGCGATTCATGAGGTCCATGAATACTGCTGGCGTATTGGTTGCTCCAAAGGGCATAACAAGGAACTCCCAATGCCCATATCTCGATCTAAATGCTGTCTTCGGGATGTCCTGCTCTGACTCTGATCTGGTGTTATCCTGACCGCAAGTCTATCTTCGAGAACACTGAAGCCCCTCTGAGCTGATCAAACAAGTCATCTATCCTCGGAAGAGGGTATCTGTTCTTGATTTACCGAATTCAGGGTACGATAATCAACACATAGCCTAGACGTACCATCCTTCTTTTTCGTAAGAAGCATCGGGGCACCCTAAGGCGATCCACTTGCACGGATGAATCCCTTGATCCTCAGTTCTTCAATCATCTTGTATAAAATCTCCAACTCTGAAGGCGCCATCCTGTAGACTCGCTCTGATACTGGTGCTGTCCCGGGAATCAAGTCTATAGTGAACTCAATCTCCGCTCCGGTGGCATCCCTGGAAGCTCCTCTGGAAAGACATCTGGAAACTCTTCAACTATTCGGGGTAACTGCACTGCTGCTACTGCCATCCATAATGCTGGAGAAGATGGCTCCACTGCGCCTCTGGAAAACGAAAACTCTGGCTCGCCGGGGATACTAAAGACAACTCTGCCAATATGGCAGTCTATCCTAGCATACTGGTTCCTCAACCAATCCATGCCTAGGACTACATCATAGTCTGCCATAGGAAACTCTATGAATCTAGCGGGGAAACTCCCTACCGCTAACTACGATCCGACACGAGGAAAACACACGATCTACTCCCACAAGGCCATTACCAGTAAGTATATTGAGCCTCACTGATAATGACTCAGGCTCCAATCCTATCCGTGTCGTGAATCGTGCAGACATAAATGAATGCGATGCACCAGAATCAAATAATACAGACGCTGGAGAGGAGTTGACGAGAATAGTACCTGCCACAACCTCACCTGGTACAACTTCTTCTTCTATAACCATCATCATGGCCTGACCTTGTCCTCTGGCTGCTGGTCCCCTGCTGGAAACCTCTCTGCCTATTCTGGGTCTGAGCTTGGGCTTGTGCATACTGCTGGGGTACTGTTGCTGGAATACCTGAGACTGAGGCGGCAAGGGCCTCGAAGACTGATACTGCTGCTGCTGAACTGGTGCTGGGGTCGGTCCTCTCACCGAAGAGCTAGAAGGGTTGGATGCTGATGAACCATCCCTATTCGGGCAAGCCCCTATCCTATGATCTGCTGCTCACAAGCCAGGCACAATCCCTGCGCCCTGCAACAATCTGCCACCACATGCCCTGGCTTCCCGCAATGAGAACATCCTATCACAGAAGTCTGCTTCTGTTTCTGCTGCTGCGGGTACGTCGGGGTCGAATGCTGAACCGACGTTACTGAGGCCGCCCGCCTCGGAGTTCCAATGGTCAATCCCCTAGCTGTCGGGGCTGGAGCTGATGATTGGTGCATCTGACTGTGGGACCGCTTTCTGCCTCCGGTCCTATCCACGATCCTCTGGGAGGTGTACTCATGCCTCCTAGCTGCTCTCAAGACTGCATCGAACGTCTGGTGCTCGAACTGCTTAATCGCCAACAAGATTTCCAAATACAGCCCCTGCTGGAATTGCTGGGCCCTATCAAACTCGGTCGCCACCAAGGTGGGGGCAAACCTACTGAGTCTAGAAAACTCCGATGCATAACTGTCGACTGTTCTGCCTCCTTGCTTCAAGTTGGTAAATCTGGTCTGCAGGTCGTACCGAGCCACAGCATCGAAATACTTCGTCTGGAATCTCTCTCTAAACACTGCCCAAGCAATGGGTGCCACTAATCCCATGGCTTGCGCCGCCCACCAACTGCGAGCCAAGTCCAACAACTGCAGGCGTACCACCGCCACCTTCTCATTCTCGGGTGTCCTAGCTGCTTCTAGAATCACCTCAGTATCCTGAAGCCATGCATCCGCGGCAATCGCATCCTCGGTGTCGTCGAAGAAAGGAAGGTTCAAGCGCTTGAAACTGTTGGCCGCCTGGTTCCCTGGATGTCCGCCTCGGGTCAAAGCATCTTGAACTGTCAGGTGCAGGGCGTCGCTTCGACGATCCTGGGAAGCTATCAAGGTTCTGATGAGGCCTACTAAGGTACCATCATCTGGCTCTGCGGGCTGGACGGGCCGAACTGGTGACTCTCCTCCAGTGGGTATCACTCTGGAGGCGACTCCGGAATGCTGGGCTTGATCTCCAGGTTGGTGCTGGTCCACGGGAGGTGCTCCTCCTTGCTGATCGGCAGGGTCAGGTACAGTGCCGCTAAGGAAGACGACACAGGAAAACAATAAGGAAGGACCAGGACAGATCAACGATACAAGCATGTAATCAGGGCAAGAATTTCAGGGATTTGAAAATATGGGTGGAGATCAAGGGCGAATACTGATTAAGACATCTATTCGGTAACCCTCACATTTCTTGATTGACAAGACCTGCATGGCCACCACTTAAACCATGTCACGCCCCCGAACCAGAATACTGGAGAGCGGGGGCAGACATAGCCAGCTACGTATATTGAAATAGAAACTACCTCGATATACGGTCACGGCTGTCTAGAAATATGAGGGTTTACTACAAGCCAACAGTCTCTTAAGGTCAAGCCTACTGTCTCAATCTCAAGCAAATAATAATTACGAGATGTTTGACCACCAAATATACAATAAAAGGCGTCCCAAATATTACATATCAGCTGATCATAAAGCTAGTCGTACAAAACGCTAGGACTAGCAAGAGTTAAGTTATACATGATCAACCCTAGGATTGTTAATCATGTTTACAGCCCGTAGGCAGACAGTAAGTAAAGTGCATCGAGCTAACAGGTGCTCGTCGGCTAAACGCCTCAAAAGAATAGTTTTACAATAGAGTGAGCGAAACAAAATAGAAAACCCACTCGTAGCCCGGGTTCCTTCTAGTCGCCACCATTGGGCTGGAAGCTTGGTAGATCCTCGGAAGCTGCTCCGAAATATGGCCACACAAAACCAGCTGGGTCAACCCCAGAAAGAGCAAGTGCCACAAGGGGGCCACGAAATAAGAACAAAAGCCAGCAATCAGCACAAAAAAATATAATATTTAAAACTAGAATTTATGAAAACCTGTCAGGATGATATACGACGAGATAACCATGGAACTATTCTGATAGCCAGGTTACAACCCGTAAACCAAAGACCGGGGTTGTAACCCTTCATCTGAACCGAACTTAGTTTTCTACCATTTATCGACAAGATAATAATGTAAGAAATCAAGACAGGAAGCAAATCTTGTACTGGATCAAGACATGGCTAGACTAGTTATACCTCATTCAATCAATCACGGCCAAGCAGATACTACGGCTTACTACTTTAACTAACTAGGGTTATCACAGGCCTAATTACTAACAAGATGCAGTGAGATTGTTCCACAGCCACGAGCCCTGCAGACCATCCAGGTTACCCAGGTCGAAAATTAGGGGTTGAATTCAGGTGGGTACATCGCCCGGGGGACAAATGTACCCTTAGGTGACTTAGAGGGTGCAACACGCGACGGTGTGCTGTAAATGTACCCTACTCGACGGCAGGCTACAGATCCCAAGAGCGTCCAGGTAACGGGATTGCCCATAGCTGTGTCATCTCTTCATGACTACTGTATTATTCTAGTTATTAACCTTAATCCATTTTAGTAGGTACTCCTGACCGTGGTACTCAGAAGTCCCATAAATTTAACAAGCAAGCAAGAAAGAACTACCCACTGTGTCAAGGCAAGTCAAGTAACGGCATTAAAATAAATCATGTCAGGGTACTAGTCAGGAGTACGCCACGACGGGCCACTATCATGTCAGGTTGGTTATGTCAGGAGTGCACCACTACGGGTCACTGTCGTGTTATGCTAGTTCCTTGTCATACCATGCCATGTACAATAGTCATTCCAAACATATTAAGTAAAATTAAGTTCATGATAAAAGGCGTAAGGATATAAAATGGGCATAAAATATCTAATAAAATATCAATATACAGGGCTATAGAAGAGCCAAGCTTAAAGAAATAAGACCAAAACTCCAAGAGCCAATGGGTTAAGCAAGGGGTCAGGGAGCAGCGTACGCGAAAAGTCACGCATGCAGGGGAGCTGCATACGCGAAAAGTCACGCACGCCAGAGAGCGCGTAGGTGAAAAGTCACGCACGCCAGAGAGCAGCGTAGGTGAAAAGTCACGCACGCTTCAGAGAGCAGCGTGGTGAAAATTCATGCACGCTACAGAGAGCAGCGTAGGTGAAAAGTCACGCACGCTTCAGAGAGCAACGTAGGTAAAAAGTCACGCACGCTACAAGAGCAGCGTAGGTGAAAAGTCACGCACGCTACAGAGGGCAGCGTAGGTGAAAAATCACCACGCTACAGAGAGCTGCGTACGTGCAAAAGTACGCAAGCGGAGAGCTGCGTACGCTTAAAAACACGCACGTAGGGAGCTGCGTACGCGTAAAAACACGCACGCAGGGTCTGGGTCTTCTTCTCCATGGCTGAAAGAAGCTCCAATGGCTCCCAAAACTTCAAAGCATCACAACTTGGTCATCCGAACTCCAAATCCAGATTTCCAAAGTTCTAACCAGGGTGGAATTGAACTCTCTTCCACATGGAAGCATCAAAACCCATAAAAATCCAACTTAAGTAGATCAAAACCATACAAAAACCAAAAATAGGGAAAACTTAGATCTAGAACAATGGAGACTCCAAATCATAAAATACCAAGTTCTAATGTTGATCACCATGTCCTAAACTAGCAAATGGACAAATAAAAGAGGGTTCTCATGTGGTGGCAAGGTGCACTTGCCTATGGAGAGGAAGGAGAAGAGTGTTGTGTAGAGAAAGGAGAAGAAGAAGAAGAAAAATTAATGGTGGTGGTAATGAAGAGAGAGAGTGGTGGGGATTATAAAGAGGATGGGATGTGGTGTATTGAGGGTGGAGTGTAGGCTAAGGTGATCCAATACATAATAAACCAAATCAAACCAACCCAATCCAAACCAATCTAATCTAAATTAAAACCGAGCCATGATAAAACCCGAAATACGAGAAATACCGAAATTCCACAAGTCGAGAAAAATAAAAATACATGCCGAAATCTAGATACGGGTGTAAATACGAAATACAGAAAATACGAGAAATGAGGGTGACAGAAGCCCTGGAAGATCCTCTGGGAATACATCCATAAACTTCCTAACGATAGGGTGTGGCGGTGCTGCGTCCCCAACTGTCGCACAATATTTCGGCTCTAGGCTGATCTCCGGCCCTGTCCTTCTGACACTGAATGGTGTTGTGCCTGGGGGACTGAACAAATACTACCCTCATGACAATCTATAGATGCATGGGCATAGCTAAGCCAGTCCATCCCCAATATGATATCATAACCGGGGAGTGGCATCACAAAGAATCGTCCCCTGAACTCTCTCCCGGCTATAAAAAAACATCTATAGATAGATCTAATAGGACTGGTCCTCCTCCCGTCATCACTCTACCAATCTCCGCAGTAGGTGTAGCTACTAGATGGTATTTATGCATAAACTCTAATGATAGGAAGCTATGAGATGCACCAGAATCAAACAAACATACAACTAGAAAAGTATGCAAATAAACATGACCTGTGATGACGTCAGCTAAGTAATCAGGCTCCAAAACATACAACTAGAAAAGTGGGTGTAGCTACTAGTTTCTCTGAGTTTAACCTTTTTATAATTTATTAATTAATTCTTATAATGTTCATATTTCGGGATTAGTACAACGAAACTGAGATCAGTCAATTCCAGTGATCTCATATCGCTGAAATTGACAAGATAGACACGTGAAACATTATAATAAAATTATTAACTTTACCGTTAATCATCTTATCTCGATTTGCGTGTCGTAAGTTTTGACGTACGAATAACGAAGTACACTTTATACCTTTAATTAGACTAGAATTAATCCTGTTTGACCAGAGTTGACCAGTTGACCAAAAGTCAACTGTAAGTCAACACTTGACCTAGTTTGACTAGATTATTGACCGGAGTTGACCTAGAGTTGTTTTGACTTGGAAGAATCTAGGATAATGTAGATTGATTATAGAGATTTATTTATTACAACTTGAACACCTTGTAACCTGTGTTACTTTAAATAGGACTCTGTGGCTTCAGTTGGACTCCTATACTTATCAGCTGTTCAGGTTATCAGGCGAGTACATTCTGATTATTTTATCTTGTTTAGGATTATTTCTGTTTTAGATTACTTTACATGATGCTGACACGTTGGAAACACGGATTAGTACTATATGGATCTTGTTGTGCGATGTTATCCCTTTAGCGGATACATCGGATATTCGTGTTTGTGTACTTTATCGTGAGCATCGTGTACTTCTTGTATTCGTGACATTCGTGTACAAATTGTGTAAATTGTGTATATTCATTTATTCACATGATCTCGTGTGCGACTATACTTCGTGTGCAATAACTATCATATCTAGATCCTTGTGTATTGATTGGGGCGGGGGAGTAGAAGTGGTTATGTAATCAATCCAGTAGATTACTCATGTACAACCACTGTAGATTACTCGTGTATAACATCGTGCCGTTTACATAACCATCTTGTGCTCTGAATCACTAGTCACTGATAGTTCTCTATATATGGTAGCTATTTACTTACAGTCTCTCTCTTTTTCATCATGTTATTTCTTCAGATCCTGTATCTTACTCTCTAGCATGTTTATATTTCATAACCCGTTATGATATTGTTGAGATGTACTGTACTCGCTCCTGTCCTGACTGGACCCGTTGATAAATTTTACAGATAGCTTGGAGATTGCCTGCTAGCCTAGAGGAGACACATTAGATGTTTTAGATAGTTATTTTAAATGTCTGGAGTTGTATTTACTTTATGGATTACTGTATCTGAGTTTGGAGATTTGAGATGTATTTCTGGATTTGTGTATCTTAGACACTTAGATTTCTCTCTGTTGTACCTCTTTTGGATTTCATATTTTATCTACCTTATCATGCTCTATCTTAGATGTGATTAAGTCTGTATCTGCTATGTCACCCCCATTCTGGAGTATAAACTGTTTAGCCTTATACTGTTAGATGCATGAGACCTCTACCGCCGACACTGCGGCGTAGGCTGGACGTACCCACTTCTCGTGCCCTTATTATAGGTGTGGGTCGTGACACATTTTTAGTGGTGGCCCATGCAGGTCGAGTTTGTGTAGTGGTATTCGAACTAGAGTACCACTACAGCCTGCAGTAGGAGTAGGATATATTTTTGAAGATACTCAATCACAGCTAGGATCCCTTGAGAGATTCCTGGGATGACCCTTGAGAATCTTATTTAACTCCGAATTGAAAACTCTCTTTTCTTGATTTGATTTATCTTTATTTTCTGTTGTTGAAATTGATTTTGATGGATTATTGTTGAATTTGAGTTTTTATTATTGATTTGATGGAAGATTGTTGAATTTGAGTTTGTATTTATTGATTTTGATGAAAGATTGTTGAATTTTGAATCTTGCTGTTAGCTGTAGCATCCGAATTTGTATTTATATGATTTGAAGGATTTTTATTCATTTTTGAATCTTTATGTTCGTTGATAAATTTGATTTTGGGTATTCATTGCTGATTTAATTTAATTTTTGTCAAGATGAAATTATATGGGCTAGGTCATCTAAGTTTGGAATCTAGTCTTCTATAGTCACATTAGCCAGCATGGTGAGGACACATAGTCTGGCTTTGGATATATTTCTTGGGTGTGGGAATTTAAGATTTTTGCAGCCAAGCTAGCGGCATCGCAAAAATGTTAAATACCACGATTCTAGAGGTATGTTCCTAAGTCGAGGACTTTGTGATTATCGTAGCCTTGCTTACTAGTATGACGAGGATTTAGAGCACCATGATTTTGGATAGACGCATATGATTATCAGATTGTACCTTAAATGTTTTGAACATGTTTTCACTACTTGTTCAGTCTTTCAAAAAAAATTGTTTGGTTTTGTTTTTCATTATTTTACTTAGTAGTAGCTTTAGCCGTTTTATAAACCCTTGCGTAACTTCTTACAAAATTTATTTCTTCTTAATACAATGAATCGATGATTTTGCTAGACCTTATTTTGGATTTGATATTATAGCTCTGATTTCAAAATGGGTTCCTCTTTTAAACAGATAAGCAGAATAGATTCTTTTATCATTCTCTTCCTGCCAATATTTTATTTCCATCATTCTTATCTTATATAACTGTCATGATTACATCAATTCCCTGTCTCGTATATAATTCTGTCAGATATACCTTGAAAACTCTTGAATCTTCATATCATTTTGCCTGAGAAATGTTGAGGAAGTGACGTAAATCATCTAGTGCGGAAATGGTGTAAATGGTTATCATAGAATGATTTGTAGGAATTAGAACGTTGGATGTCAATTATGAAAAAAAATTGAGAGGGAGATGTGGTAAAGGTTATAATGGAATCGAGTGATAGATGTTATCAATTTAGAAACAATCGCAGAAAATTGGGTTACGAAAAATTCATGGATGTATTTCCAAAAAAAAATAATTAGGATATCAGAGGTCAACCTAGTTTTGAGAAATTAAAAATCTTGGTTATTGATTCTTGGGAACTATTACAAGGCTATGTAGAAATTTAGAGATGGAAATGATAATTTAATTGAATAAAATGATGAAGCGAAATTGAATTAGATATTTTAAGAGGGTGACTAGAGACAGAGAGAACACAAGGATTTTACGTTATAGAAATTATTTTAGATGATTGGGAGAAATTGTGGAATTCAAAAGGATAACATTTGAAGGTGAACGTTGAAGAAAATATGAAGGTTGATTTATAAACAAGAATAAATTTGTGTGACATAGTGGTATTGGAGTTTAGTAAATAAGAGACTTGACTTAAACAAGTACAAGGATTTCATAAACTGGGTTTAGAGGTTTCGGATTTAAATTAAAACGAGGTGAAGGATTAAAAAAAAAGAAAATTTGATTAAATAAATAAGTGTTGATACCTAATTAAGAGGGGTATGCTTCATGGGAAATGTTTTAGAAGTTGAAATTTTGTTTATGGTGATCATGGTAAAGGTTTAGACGACTGAAGGTTATAAAATTTCGATGATAGTCATATGAGGGTTGATTTTCATACTTGGATTTGTGAGAAAATATGATTGGCAAATGGTAAACTGATAGTTTCAGAGAGAGATGATTAACTGGCTTCGTATGAAATCTTTTCCTATTTTTCTCTAAAAAGGGTTTTTCAATATCATTGAATCCTAGTTTCCTTAATCACGACCAAATCAACTTCGATTATCTTTTCTTATCTTGGGTTGTACTCAATTGAATTAAATTTGATTGTGACCTGAATCACCATCCTTGTATGCTCGTTCTCAGACCTTGTTGAACTGTCCTCCATATTGCCCAAATCTTGATTTTCCCAATTTGATCAACTTAGATCGTATCGAGACTAAATATTCTTAATATGTATTGCGATTGGAATTTTTCATGAAATTGGCTTTCATTCTTTAACTTTGATTTTGATTTTTCTGAAACCCTTTAAAAATAATTAGTAGTTACCTTTCTTTATTTTTTTTTGATAAGTACCAGTTTTCACATAGGATGGTAGGCTGCCTTACAGTTTTGATGATTTATTATTTCTGTATCTTTTCTAGTTTAGCACCCTAGACTGCTTGTGTGTTTGATACCCTATGACCGATTCCGTTGGAATGACTAGTATACCTAGATGAGACTTTCACTACCACCGTATGCCATGACCCTGTATGACGTCCCTTTTGATGGTATGCTTTGTTTAAATTCTGGGACTTTGATTGTGGGTGTTTCACCTAGAGGGAGTACGAACATTTTAATTTCGAGGACAAAATTTTTATAAGGTGGGTAGGATGTGAGCACCCTGAATTTTGGGTTGATTTTTTTAAATTTTTCTGATTGATTTAGTTTTAATAAATGATTTATTATGGTTATTTATCTATTAGTGTACTTTTCTGTGCCATTGATATTTGGAGTGTCAGGGATGTTCAACTCTGGAAATCTTCTTCACGAGTTTTAGAGTGGACATGATTGCCTTCATGATGGTATAGTGTCCCATCCAAACTTGTTCCCTTGTGCTCTTTTTGCTTCGCAGAACTTCGGGTCGATTTAGACCATTTGACTATTAATTATTTTTTCTACTCTTTTCCTTGATCATTTTCAGCGCGTTACCGTGATTTTAAATTCGGAGCGCAAGACCAGTCAGTTTCATGAAACCAACTTCTCATTGATGGTCTACTCGAGACGCTCGTCACCTATGACCTTTGTGAAATAACGTATAGGCAACTCTAGAGGAGGGTGAATAGAGTTTGTGTCGATAATCACCAAATAAAAAATTAACTCTATATCACCTCCACAAATAACTATCAAGATAGTAAATAAATCAGAGAGAAATACGGAAGTAAATAAAGATCAGAAGAGCATGCGCAAACACAGCAGTTTTAACCTGGTTTCCCTCGTGGAGGACTAGTCCAGGCCTGAGAACTCTAGCTCAGGATTAAATCCACTATTTGTGAAACAGTAGTTACACCCCATGCCTTTTCTTCAGAAGAGCACGTCAACTTCTTACAGATTGCAGGTAGCGAAACTTTGAATTGTCCAAGTGACTTTTCTTTTCAACTCTTGCACACAACTAGCTGATATCGCACTGAGCACCTTTGGCTAAGGAGAGTTGTGGCTTAGGAGATATGGAAGAATGAGGCTTGGAGTAGTAGAGCTTAGAAAGCTTGAATATTTGAAGGTAAGAGATGATTTGAAATGAAAGAATTCAAGCTCTATTTATACTACATTGGGGAGGCAGAATTCGGCCATAATTCTGTCCCAAGAATTCAAATTTTTGAACGTTGGACAGCTTGTAGCAAGCAGGCCCTAAAAATCAGGGTGTTGGAAATCAGGGGACAGAGTTCGGCCCGAACTCTGTGTGGAGGCAGAGTTCGGCCCGAACTCTGTCTCCAGAAGACAGAATTGGTCCATTGGGCTTTTGGGCTTTGTGGAGCTTGGCTTGGTTCTGGAATTGGTCTGTTTGTATGGTAGAGCTTAGAGAGATATGTCTAGGGGTTGAGATGACTCAGTGCGACTCAACGTACACATTCTCCTAGACTCAATAAAATGAAGATTACAGACTTGGAACAAGTAGGAAAACCAAGAGCCCTGTGATGACGCCTTTCTTCTGATATCTGAGCAGAACTGAAGACGTCTTTTTCCTTGACAGCGGTCGTCCAAAGATAAACAGATCTGAAAATCTGAATACCTTTCAGGGGCTTCGCCCCCGAACCCCCGACGGGGGGCACTGCCCCCTCGAACCCTGTCCGCTGACCGGACAGCGGAACCCCCGATGCGAGGCCATAGGTCGCTAGGCGGTTCGGAGAAATCTCTTTGTATGACGCCGTCTGTGCTCCATCATCAATTCTTCATTGCCTATGTCCTGTTTAGATCATGTTTGATCATGCTTACTGCATGTCTACAAATACATGTTAGGTGAGCAAAATATGTTGCAGTACGATACAAGCATAGCAATATAATATAGGACAATGCTAAGTTTAAGTAGCAACATGATAGTGAGTATATGAATATAGTGACATCATTATGTTAAACTTAACTGATTAGCCATATTCAAAAACACAATGTAATCATTGGGCCAACAATCTTCCCCTTTTTGATGGCAAATCGGTTAAGTTTAAGACAAATACGATAGATGCATGTATCACTAATAAACACATATTACAAGAAGATTGTGTGCTAACTTAAACTTGTTTCTCCCCCTTTGACATGATCAAAAAATAAGCTCCCCCGTAAAAGAGATAAAACGAACTCAAGCATAAGGAGGAAGGCATAGACAATCATGATCAAGATATACTAAAAAAGGAACAATGGGAGAAGTGTGTAAAGACAAGTATAGAGACTACATACCCAATGTAGAGTGCCAAATAGAAAATAGCTTGTCAAAACACAAATAGTTGGTAAAACTAAAAGAATATAAAATAATCAATAGATAGTTTACCAACATGAAATCCAAGAAAGACATCCAAAAACTTTTGGAAGAGAATTATGAAAAAAGAAATTCAGTCAAAAACCATAGGGATAAGATAATTGCAAATAATAGATATCAAAGTAGAAAGATACCAATTGAGATATTGAAATAGACAAACTTGATATCAATTGAAATATATAAACTTGAAACATTGATCAATGAAACTATGATAGTCATAATTGTCCACAGATAAATAGTGAAACAAAATAAATGAATGATCAATGTAAAATAGAAGCAATTGATATAAAAAGATCTCATTATTTGCAAATCTATTTGCTTATCCAAAATTTATGCATTTGAACTCAATTACCTTATCATGCTATATGAATAAACATGAAGGTAAAGGAGAAACAATGTTTGAGAAGGAGAAATTCAGTCGAATTGAATGCTCCCCCTCAAACTATGACCAATATAGATAAAATCATGAATATTGGATAAGTCCTCAACAAGGAAAGCCAAAAGAAACATACAAAGAAAACCAAATCAAAGAAAGCACAATCGTCATCAAGATAAAATACGAAATTAAATGAGATGACTCATATAAAAGAAGAGATAATATGATGAAAACAATTGCATAAACTCTCATAAACCTTTCACAAAATATCAGTATTAAAAAAATGGGTCAATGATGAACTACGTATACGACATATTAAAGGGTATAAATGAATTGAACCAATTTATTTGCTCCCCCTTAAAATATGCGTATCTAGTTCCAAAGCACTTATAGCAAAAAAAAAATGATAACTTCAAGATCTAGGGATAAATCAAGTATTGATTTCTCCCCCCTGCTCAATGCATATAAGGCTATAAAAACGTCATAAAACAATAATGTCATCTTTAGAAGAGATATCCAATAAATAGTCACTAAAGATGAACGATCAAAATAATATCTTAATTAAGCACATATAATCAAAAGATGACATACATTAGCCTATATAGAAGAATCTCATATTTAAATATGATAGATCAATACATGTTACCTTTTGAGAAAAGGATCATCATGAAAAGAAATAAGGTCCATTAAAAACAATCATGATGAGAATCACAAATATAGCTCAAAAGATAAAAATAAAACTAAAGAAAAATCATCATCAATAAAGTCAATTAAATCAATCATGATGAAAGTTAAAATATAGCTCAAAAATAAAAAATAAATCTCAAATATCATGTCCATGATTATCTAATTAAGAAATGATCAACCAATTTATTGCTTTGCATGGACTATGTATGTTTTACCACATATGTACCCATCAACGGGTAATAATCCAACCTTGCTAATACTAAATAAGAAACCAATGAAGTTCAAATAGCAAAGAGCATATGTGATAATCCATGAGTAGTCAAAGTAGAGTAATAAATTAACTTGATAACCACATAATTAGATAATATAGGACTACTCTATCAATAGGATCATTCATAAAGTAAACCAATAAATTATGATCCGTCATAATTTCCATCTAAAAACTATATAAACAAACCAATGGAAAATATAGAAAAGAGTCAATCTTATTTAAATGATTGCAAATTTATTCCAAAGAATTGATAATATAATAGAATCATGACTCAAAAGATGAGAGAAATTTAAGAGATGCTTGTCAATGACTAGTATGAAAGGAAGTTAAAGCGATGAATCACAAATCTCAATGGAAACAAGATAAAATAAAAAATTTGTCAAACTAATTTTAGAAACCAAATATATGTATCTAAAATAGAATACAAATCAGAAAGAATTCATAAATCTTGTTTTTGTAAACTAGCATATCACATATAGATTGAAGTTCAAGAAGATAGCTAGATGAGTGAAAGTGAACAAAAATTATGTAGCTTAACAATACATCGTAAATAAGCAAGCTAGCTACATAACTAATTAAGATTAATGAGATAGGCCACTAACATGATAAATGTGCTCATTAAATCTTAAGTCACTAACACAAAATACATGCTTAAGCATAGAGTTCACAAAAAGGGTAATACATTTTGAATGATCAAAATGATTTATATACTCTTTGCTAAGCAAGGATAAGAGTATAAGATAGCAAGTAAATGAATTAGACTCTCATCAAGTAAAAGACAAAAGAGATGTTCATGAAAACACAATAAAGCAAATCTCTTTGCCAAAAATATTGAGATTAATCCAAGATAATGAAATAATAGATTGATCTAGAGAGTGCAAAATTATAACCATTATGAAAGTGTATTCTCTAAAAATGGAAAATCTCAACGTAAAAGTTCAACCCATAGTAGCTAAAGACATGAGCAGTATGATATATCAATTATATGTATTCTCATGTGCTACAAAACATCATTGGGCAATAATAATAAATATTTGTAGCTCAAATATAAGGCTAGATATGATGAAGTATTCTGGAACTTAGGGGAGGATCCAGAACTAGATAATGGCTGCATGTAGACCTTAATAAATCTTAAGTCTATAAAGTGTTGATCACTTTGGGTTAGCTGTAGGGGCCGGTTCCCAGCTAGCGGTAGTCCGAAGACTAGTACACCGTGTCGCTTCAGGCTATTTACACCTGTATGAAAGAAGGACCCTTTCGGCTTGTTCCCAAAATGTTCTTTACTTTTAAGAAATTAGATTTAGAGGAATATATGCAATATCATCAACAACATCAAAGTAAAAATCCCTATGAATAAGAGAGGTAAATACCCAAATAATAATGAAAGAATGATCATCAAAATTTGCTAAGAATATTTTCAACACAAATATTTTCATAATACACTTTATGAAAATAAATATAGAAGATTCATACTCAAAATAAATATGATGATCTCAACAAGTAAGGTAAAGCACAAAAACCAAGCAATTCTTAAAAGAACTTCCATAAAAGTCATGAACAAGACACTAATAAATATTTTCTCTCAACATTCCAACTTAAAGGCATTTGAATAAATAAATATCAACATTTGGAATCAATAATGGCCATTGGATCTATAATTTGATCAACGGCTGAGGCTGTTTCCGGTTCTGGAACAGCCAGGCCGAATTCGGCCCGAACTCTGGTAAGGGCAGAGTTCGACCCGAATTCCGAATTCTGGTGACAGAACTGAAATCAGGCTGAAAATTGGTTAAGCGAAAAAGATCAAAATAAGAGTGAAAGACATGTATCCATAAAGTCAACAAATAAAAGCCAATAAGATATCATCAAAAAGAAGACTTTAAGGAATAAGCTAATTGATTCAAGTAGAGATAACACAAATTTAGTCAAAAGAATCAATAGCTAAATTATAAGGTAAGCACAAGTATGAATAAATACTCTTCAAAATAATATGAAACTTGAGCTTATCTCATATGCCCACATAAAGATATTTATACAAAAATAGATGTCAATATAATAAATACATGATCTACATGTAAATGAAGATTTAATGAATATAGTTGTATCCATCGTGAATGTTTGAAAAACAATCACAAATTCAAAAGCACATACAAATAGACTTTATTAGGCAAAGACATAATTGATTCTCAATAGGATAATCAAAATAAAATATGAGAATTGATAATGAAGATATTATGCAAGCACAAGATTAAAAAGAAGTATAAGTATATACTTATCAAATTATAAGTAGCTTGTGCTAAACACATATATTCACAAATAGCAATTAAGATAAATATGACATATTGAATACAAATCGGCAAGAAGTAACTATCTCAAAACTTTAAAAATGGAGAGTCAAACTTTAAAACAAAATTCAAGAATCAAGCTCCTATGAACTAGAGTGATATACATGCTTTATAAAGATAAAGAATAGCGAGCATGCATATTTAAATGTGTCACACTAATAGAAAATGAGTGATAAACAACATAGTGTGAACTAATCATTTAACCTAAGTAACTAGTCATGCTAGATAAAAGAAATAATAAGAAAACAACTAAGCATGCTAGTATTATACTCACATTGGTTTATATAATAAGCAACTAAAGGATATCTATGTGAGCTAGTAGCAAGACATCAAGAGAAACATGCTAGATTCTACAAATATAAGCCATTTAAACAGAATAGTTTAGCATGTTACCAAAGTGGCTCTAGTGGCCACACTTGTGTTGGTGCAATTGCTTGGAAGATGACCTTTGAGCTTTGCAACCACAACACGCTTCCTCGGTGCTATGTCCTGATACAAGAAGCTCCACCTACAATATTAGGCGAAGACTTTGGTATCCAAATAAACTTGGATCCACATTTGTTAGCTTTAGGGACCCATATACTATTTACTCTAGCATTGGTAGAAAAACTCCTACGAATAGGACAAGTTACACTCATGTGTCCAATACGAGAGCAATAGAAGCACCTAATACTAGTGTGTGCACATGTATCGGAATGAGCATGATTATGAACATGTGACATACTAGAATGATGAATATTTCTAGAGTGAGCATGCATAGATTTGGTCTTAAGACTATCATGTTCTAATAGCAAATCATTATGCACACAAGTAAGAGAATCACTATGCATGGATTTGGTCTTAAGAATATCATGTTCTAATAACAAATCATTATGCAAACAAATAAGGGAATCAAATTTAGCATTTAAAGCATAATTCTCTTTTTCAAATAAAGCAATTCTAGAAATAAAATCATCATTTTGTTTCTTTAAAGAGTCAATAGAAGAATCATGCAAATGATTTAGCTCATGTGCTTGCTTCTTAAGATCTTCTATTGATGAGAAAGAGATTTGATTTTCAAAATTAAAGAATCATTCAAACTCTTTAAAGAAACACAAGATGAGTTTTGAGTCAAGTCTAGATAATAAATCATTGTTTTTATTTCTCAAAAACTCATTAGCTTCTTGTAAATGAATAACCTTTTCTACAAGTTCTTCATTTGTAGAATGAAAAGCCTTAGCAAACTTTAAGGATTGGTTAGCCATGGCTTTCCACTTAGAGCACTTATTGCATTTAGAAGAAACATGATTGTCTATGCTACTAGAAGTAAAACCCTCTTCATCGGAGGAGAAGAATACGATGCATACACAAATAAACAAGGATCGACTCTAAGGATGTTAAGCCTAACAATAGAGACCTTGCTCTGATACCAATTGAAATAACGTGTAGGCAACTCTAGAGGGGGTGAATAGAGTTTGTGTCGATAATCGTCAAATAAAAAATTAATTCTATATCACCTCCACAAATAACTATCAAGATAGTAAATAAATCAGAGAGAAATACGGAAGTAAATAAAGATCAGAAGAGCATGCGCAAACACAGCAGTTTTAACCTGGTTCCCCTCGTGGAGGACTAGTCCAGGCCTGAGAACTCTAGCTCAGGATTAAATCCACTATTTGTGAAATAGTAGTTACACCCCATGCCTTTTCTTCAGAAGAGCACGTCAATTTCTTACAGATTCGCAGGTAGCAAAACTTTGAATTGTCCAAGTGACTTTTTTTTCAACTCTTGCACACAACTTCTAGCTGATATCGCACTGAGCACCTTTGGCTAAGGAGAGTTGTGGCTTAGAAGATATGGAAGAATGAGGCTTGGAGTAGTAGAGCTTAGAAAGCTTGAATATTTGAAGGTAAGAAATGATTTGAAATGAAAGAATTCAAGCTCTATTTATACTACTCTGGGGAGGCAAATTCGGCCATAATTCTGTCCCAAGAATTCAAATTTTTGAACGTTGGACAGCTTGTAGCAAGCAGGCCCTAAAAATCAGGGTGTTGGAAATCAGGGGACAGAGTTCGGCCCGAACTCTGTGTGGAGGCAGAGTTCGGCCCGAACTCTGTCTCCAGAAGACAGAATTGGTCCATTGGGCTTTTGGGCTTTGTGGAGCTTGGCTTGTTTCTGGAATTGGTCTGTTTGTATGGTAGAGCTTGGAGAGATATGTCTAGGGGTTGAGATGACTCAGTGCGACTCAACGTACACATTTTCCTAGACTCAATAAAATAAAATTATAGACTTGGAACAAGTAGGAAAACCAAGAGCCCTGTGATGACGCCTTTCTTCTGATATCTGAGCAGAACTGAAGACGTCTTTTTCCTTGACAGCGGTCGTCCAAAGATAAACAGATCTGAAAATCTGAATACCTTTCAGGGGCTTCGCCCCCGAACCTCCGACGGGGGCACTGCCCCCTCGAACCCTGTCCGCTGACCGGACAGCGGAACTCCCGATGCGAGGCCCCGGATAGGTCGCTAGGCGGTTCGGAGAAATCTCTTTGTATGACGCCGTCTGTGCTCCATCATCAATTCTTTATTGCCTATGTCCTGTTTAGATCATGTTTGATCATGCTTACTGCATGTCTACAAATACATGTTAGGTGAGCAAAATATGTTGCAGTACGATACAAGCATAGCAATATAATAGGACAATGCTAAGTTTAAGTAGCAACATGATAGTGAGTATATGAATATTAGTGACATCATTATGTTAAACTTAACTGATTAGCCATATTCAATAACATAATGTAATCATTGGGCCAACACTTTGTGTCCCACTCAGACACGTCATTTTGTGCTCCATTTGCTTCGCACAACTTTTCTGACACGTGATCCGATTTTATTTCACTCCACGGCGTCACATTCATTTTCCAACTTGATTTGTGGGTCCCCTGTCGACCAAAACCTGTCAGCCCCAATTATGGACATGCCCACATTGAGCCTACTACCCGTCCGATACTTGTGTCCCATTTATTGGAAATCCTATGTGCTACTTATTTATCCATGATCATCCACACCTATTTTTATTCATTTATTGTATAATGTCCAGTTTTGGATCCAATCCGGCTCCACTGAACCCAACCCCAGCTTATTTTTCCTCTCTTATGATGCCTCATTTTTTTGCCCCAAAATAATATTAAATACCATGTTTACCTATTTTAATATTCGATGTAAAATTCTGTTTTAAAAATTCCGATAGGAATTGCCAATTTTCCTACAATCAATTCTAGCCTTTGATTTCCCTATACTAAATCCTCACCACCTATTTTTCCCACACATTCACTCAGCCATGTGGCCGGCCCTAATTTTGAGAGGACTACTTCTTTTCTCTCTCTCCCTCTCACATGTATTTCTCTCTCTCCTCTCACATGTATTTTATACTTATCTTCTCTCTCTCTCTCTCTTCTAATAATAATTTTCCTACTCAACAAAAACAACAACAACAATACTTCTTCACCACAACCCGACCACTCCTTCTCCACACCAGAGCTCCAAACGACCCCTCCTCCTGGCCACCGGCCTCCGCCGCCGTCGGCCTCCTCCCCACAGTTCCTCTCCTCCCCCATCTCCTCCTCCTACTTCTCCATTTTAAACCGAGCCACCACCTACCATTCTGCCACCACCACCCAAAAATCCAACACCATCACCTCCTGTCCAGGCCGTGCCGCCCCTGGCCTCGCCGGGCCAGGCTCGACCGTGCAGCCCTCCGCCGTCACCGGCCCTGGCCGAGCACGGCCGTAGCAGCAGCTGCGCACACTTGCAGGCGCACACGCGCGCGCACGGGCCGCCGTCCTGCACCGTCGTGCCGCCGTACCGCCGCGTGGGCCGTCGTGGCTCACCGTGGGTGCGCCCCACTCCGGTGAGTCCTCCCTGACGGCCACCATCCTCCGGGATGCGCCGTCGAGGCGATTCATGCGTTTTGTACGACGTTCCGTCGTGACGCACACGAAATCAAGTTCATTTTGGCGCTGTCGCAGCAACTTCGTGCACGTTTTTCCAGAGATCCGATCGTTGGATCGGCGATTTCTTCGCTCCGTCACAATCTCGGTATATCCACCTTCATCCCTGTCAATTTTCGTCCGTAAATTTTATCGTTTGATACATCAAAACCGGCCACCAAGTTGACCGTTTAAATTGTATTAATTTTGGACAGTTTCGCGGGGCCAACTTCGTCAGCTTGTATCTCCTCCACCGCAGCTCCGTTTGGCGTGCTACCAGTTCTGGTGAGAAGCTGGTATAACCCTCTTGTTACCCCTCCAGTTTCGTTTCATTGTGAGCTTGTTTGATTGGTTGAATTCGACGCCAAAGTTGGCCGTCCGAATTCGTAATTTCCAACTTGTAAAATTTTATTTTTGAACACGGGACTCCAGATTTCATTTCTGACACCACCATTAGACTCGTAGTATCGTTCTGGCATGTTTTCATATAAAATTTGTTAGATTTGGAGAACGTGGGCCCTAGCACGTTTTTCGGTGCAAAGTAGGTCCCACATTCTGGGTCAACGGAACTTTTTGACGCCGGCTCATCGGAATCTAATTCGGATATATCGTTGAGTTCGTATCGTCATTCTGGACTCGTTGACATATAATTTGCTAGATTTTGGTGGACATTGGATCTGGCACGCATTTCGGTGCAAGTCGGATACCAATATCCGGGTCAACGGGTCATTTTGAGATCGGCTGATCGAAATCCAATTCCGGATATACCGTTGAGTTCGTATCGTCATTCTGGACTCGTTGACATATAATTTTCTATATTTTGGTGGACATTGGATTTGGCATGCATTTCGGTGCAAGTCGGATACCAATATCCGGGTCAACGGATTATTTGAGATCGGCTCATCGGAATCCAATTCCGGATATATCGTTGAGTTCGTATCGTCATTCTGGACTCGTTGACATATAATTTGCTAGATTTTGGTGACATTGGATCTGGCACGCATTTCGGTGCAAGTCGGATACCAATATCCGGGTCAACAGGTCATTTTAAGATCGGCTCATCGGAATCCAATTCCGGATATACCGTTGAGTTCGTATGTCATTCTGGACTCGTTGACATGTAGTTTGTTGAGTTTTGAAAACTTTGGCTCCGGCACGTATTTTCGTGCAAACCGGAATTCGAAGTTCTGGTCAACGGACCAAATTGAGATCGGGTCAACGAAATCCAATTCTGGAGATACCATTGGGTTCGTATCGTCATTCTGGTTTCGTGGACATATAATTTGTTATATTTTATAGACTTGTTTTCTTTCATATTTTTCGGTGCAAAACGGCTCCGACACGGACACCATTTTGATCCGAAATTATTTTTTGCCCTTGTGTCCAAATTGGACCGATGGGTAGGCTATCCTAGCTAATTTGACCATTCTGGACATGTTGGTGATGTTTATTTCATCGTCCGACAATGTTTGTTGATAGTTTCTCTGAGTTTAACCTTTTTATAATTTTAATAATTAATTTTTAATGTTCATATTTCGGGATTAGTACAACGAAACTGAGACAGTCAATTCCAGTGATCTCACATCGCTGAAATTGACAAGATGGACACGTGAAACATTACAATAAGATTATTAACTTTACCGTTAATCATCTTATCTCGATTTACGTGTCATAAGTTTCGACGTACGAATAACGAAGTACACTTTATACCTTTAATAATTAGACTAGAATTAACCCTGTTTGACCAGAGTTGACCAGTTGACCAAAAGTCAACTGTAAGTCAACACTTGACCTAGTTTGACTAGATTATTGACCGGAGTTGACCTAGAGTTGTTTTGACTTAGAAGAATCTAGGATAATGTAGATTGAGTATAGAGATTTATTTATTACAACTTGAACACCTTGTAACCTGTGTTACTTTAAATAGGACTCTGTGGCTTCAGTTGGACCCCTATACTTATCAGCTGTTCAGGTTATCAGGCGAGTACATTCTCTGATCATTTCATATCTTGTTTAGGATTATATTTCTCTGCTTTAGATTACTTTACATGATGCTGACACGTTGGAAACACGGATTAGTACTATATGGATCTTGTTGTGCGATGTTATCCCTTTAGCGGATACATCGGGTATTCGTGTTCGTGTACTTTATCGTGAGCATCGTGTACTCCTTGTATTCGTGACATTCGTGTACAAATCGTGTGAAATCGTGTATATTCATGTATTCACATGATCTCGTGTGCGACTATACTTCGTGTGCAATAACATATCATATCTAGATCCTTGTGTATTGATTAGGACGGGGGAGTAGAAGTGGTTATGTAATCAATCCAGTAGATTACTCGTGTACAACCTCTGTAGATTACTCGTGTACAATATCGTGTCGTTTACATAACCATCGTGTGCTCTGAATCACTAGTCACTGATAGTTCTCTATATATGGTAGCTATTTACTTACAGTCTCTCTCTTTTTATCATGTTATTTCTTCAGATCCTGTATCTTACTCTCTAGCATGTTTATATTTCCTAACCCGTTATGATATTGTTGAGATGTACTGTACTCGCTCCTGTCCTGACTGGACCCGTTGATAAATTTTACAGATAGTTTGGAGATTGCCTGCTAGCCTAGAGGAGACACATTAGAGGTTGTTTAGATAGTTATTTCAATTGTCTGGAGTTGTATTTACTTTATGGATTACTGTATCTGAGTTTGGAGATTTGAGATGTATTTCTGGATTTGTGTATCTTAGACACTTAGATTTCTCTCTGTTGTACCTCTTTTGGATTTCATGTTTTATCTATCCTTATCATGCTCTACCTTAGATGTGATTGAGTCTATATCTGCTATGTCACCCCCATTCGGGAGTATAAACTGTTTAGCCTTATACTGTTAGATGCATGAGACCTAGGACAGCGTTCTACCACCGACACTGTGGCGTAGGCTGGACGTACCCACTTCTCGTGCCCTTATTCTAGGGTGCGGGTCGTGACACACATCCTTCACATACTTTCTCTTGAATATCAATATTCGACATGCCTTCAACAATATTCTTGCTAGCTATGAGTGAAAGAGTTCTGAAACTCAGTTGTCTAAGTCTAAAATGCCATAGACATGAGTTGTCTTGGATATTATGCATGCATGAGCCAATTTCAAAATGATGCTTTAAAGGAAACATCTTGCTCAGTGTCACCTTTACATTCATGATAAGAGCACCATTCTTGTCATTTATCTCACACAGATCTCCATTAAAATAAAGTTGGAATCCCTTTAATAGAAGCTGGCCAACACTCAGAAGATTGTGCTCGAGTCCGGTAACATAGAAAATTTTAGAGATGCGCTTTACTTCTTTTCTTTAATTGAACAAGAATATCACCTTGACCTTTCACTGGGAGTCTCTTGTCATCCCCAGTTCGAACTTCACTTGTAATTGATTCATCAAGGTTCATGAACACCTTTTTGTTTCCTGTCATATGGTTGCTACAGCCACTGTCGATGTACATACATCGCCATGTGTAAGTTCTTCAACATTACAAGTGAGAAAGAGAGTATCATTCTGACATTCCTTTTCTTCCTCATGCATGAAAGTTGAGCTTCCTTCTTCATTATTGGTCTTCTTGGACCAACAATTTGTTTGATAATAACCATATTTTCCACAATTGTAATATTGAACTTGATAAAAATCTTCACGACTTCTACCTCGACCTCTACTTGCAGCCCTTCCTCTTCCTTTTGTTCTCCTCTAATTTGAAGAATCGACATCTTCCTTTTTTGTAGCTTCGATGTATTTGCCTTCATTGTGTCTTCCTTTCGAACAGCCTGGAAAAGACATATGTGTTTGGAAAGCTTGCTCTAGAGGAGTGGAATCATATTGTTTCATACGGAGTTCATGGGACTGAAGTGAACCCAATAAACTCTATACTGAAAGTGTAGACAAATCCTTTGATTCTTCAATGTCTACTACGGTAGGCTCGAATTTTCGAGTCAAGCTTCGTAGAATCTTTTCAACAATTCTTTGATCTTCAACTTTCTCACCATTCACTTTCAATTGTTTAATAATTGAAATAACACGATTGGAATAATCTTCAATGGATTCTGCATCTTTCATACTTAGTGTATAAAATTCGCTACGAAGATTTTGTAGCCTTACCATTTTCACATTGTCATATCCCTTGTATGAAGAATAAAGTGTGTCCTATGCTTCCTTTGCCGAAGTCACGATCGTTATCCTTTCAAAGATAACCTCATCCACCGCTTGAAAGATGAAAAAATGCTTTTTTGTCACTACAAGAAACCAGAGTGTCTTACAACGGTCGAAAATCATGCAAAAATAATATAATCCGTTGTAAAATTATTCTGCAACAATTATTGGAAGCATTGTAAATTCGAGCGTTGTAGATTCCTCTTGCATCGGTTATAGAAGGTTTTGCAATGTTTCTATAAATAGTTACAAATAACGTATTATGTAACGGATCTCACATCATGCATAACGGTTACATAGTGTTGTCAATAATATATTTGGCAACGATTAACAAACCATTATAAATACTGAGTAAAGCACGATGGTTGATAACTATTGCCTAAAATATTTCATGCAACGGTTAAAAATTGTTGCGGATAATAGGCAACGGTTAATAAAAAATACTTTTGTTTTACCTCCACTCCCAACCTCCTAGATCACATGCCTCCATTCTACCACTAGGCTACAAGCTCATTTGTATATAAATACTTATTTATATATATATGTACTTTTATTTTCATTATTTGAAGCTTTTGGATCGATGTTAAATATATTATCTAATACTTTTTGTTAGCGAACAAGGAACCAATTAATACGAGTAATTATAATGCTTAAATTTCTATTGTGTATAAATAAAATTGAAATTGGACATTGAATTTGTAACAACTATAAAAAAAAAGAGAGAGAGGAGGGTAAGACAAGCTGAATTACCAGTTAAATACCTGGGAATTCCGCTGTCGACTAATTATGTGCGAGAGGAAAATTGTCGAAGTTTGGTAGATTATGTGCAAAAATGTATCGAGGGATGGCAGGCGCAGTGTTTATCCTTTGGTGGCAGAATAGAACTCATCAGATCAGTAGTCTCATCTATAATGAAGTACTGGTTGCAGTCCATTCTCTTACCAAAAGTTACCTTGAACGGAGTGGAACGTCAATGTGCAGATTTCTTATGGAAGGGGGGGTCTACCGGCCACAGCCTGGGACAAGCTATGCACGCCAATTGATGAGGGTGGGGTCGGACTTCAGTCATAGAGGACATGCGGGAGATAGCAGGGATCAAGTTAATTTGGAAATTCCTACAAGGTAAATCCCTTTGGGCGGGGTGGCTAAACAACCGTACTTAGGCGGTAAGAACTTCTGGACGTACAGTTTATCCAACAATGAGTCCATCACGTTCAAAAGCATCCTTCGACTTCGGAGAAACATCAAGCCAAAAATCACACGTATCCTTGTTGACGGAAGAAAGACCGATCTATGGCTTGATCCATGGATTGGACATGAGTCTTTACTCAAAATTATAGGCACCCACATGAGCGGAAGCATACCGCGAGAACGTGTAAGCTGCATTATAGAAGACAACCATTGGTGTCCCGAGAACCATCGCTAGGCTCGACAAGCCAGCATGGCCATCAGGGCGGCGCTGATAGATAGTCGGGGAGGAGAGGATAAATGGGCTTGGGCGGATAACTTGGAGATCGAGTTCGCTGCTCTCGCCACATATCACATGTTCCGGACGCCACAAGCTAAGGTGGAGAATTTAGACGTTGTATGGAAGGCTAGAGTCCCAGAAAATGCAGATATGTATGTACAAGTTGACGCAAAGATGGCTGCTCACGAAGGACAGGTTGATCCGATTCTGGGTACAAATTTCAGATCCGAAATGTGCAATGTGCAACCAGGAGGCAGAAACGTTAGAACATATCTATTTCGATTGTCTAGTCTCCAAATTTCTATGGCAAGCCCAACGGAACAAAATAGGATTACAACCAACTCAAGAGGTGAACATAGAAGAGATCATCAGCTTAGTACAAGGAAAGAGGGCGGGGAGCTGAATGGTTTCAGAAGCATGCACCCGAATTGCTGATATGGTATGGCATATATGGAAGGAGAGAAATAGGAGGGTGCTTGAAGGACAGAGCACGACTCCAATAGGCTTGTTGCATAATATAGACTTTGACATAGAATGTATGGGGATGACTTTATGAGCCCCCGAATGTAAGAACAGTATTTTATCAATAAGAATTTTACCAGGTTCCAAAATATATATATAATATATATATTATATATATATATATATATATATATATATATATATATATATATATATGAAACGGACCAAATACCCTCGTAACTAATTTCTTCGGCAACTAATTTCTCCAGCATTTGGATTGTTTGTAGTGTACCATTGTATTCATACATGTTGGGTTTTGGCCTCTTTTGTTTAGAACTTTAGTCCCACATCGGCTAGGCCAAAACAAATATCTCTATATATTAGCTTTCCTATTCTAGAGATGCACATGTGGTGTGGAGGTGCACATGGGTGAGCCATGTGGGATTATTTTTCTAATAGGAAAAAGGCTAAATCAACAATTGAAAGCATTCATGCTTTTTGCTCTTGGGAAATTTATTTCCATGGGAGCTAAGCCCCGTAGGGGCTTAGCGACTCGGACTCGGACTCGGACTCGGACTCGGCTCGGCTCGGGCTCGGGCTCGGACTCGGGCTCAGGGCTCAGAGGCGTAATGTGGCATTTTGTTGGCTCACTTTGTACTTTGTACGTGCGCGACACAACAACAAATATGGCATACAATAGCAGTTTATCTATAGCGTTCAATCCTCCCTGCTATAGAATGTCATCATAAATAGTTCCTTCCGTAGTGCTATTAAAATATAATACAATAGTAGTTTATCTATAGCGTTCGAGCCTCTGTGCTATTATAATATAACCATTCATAGCGTTCATATTGAAGTGCTATTAAACGTTCATACAATAACAGTTTATCTATAGCGTTGAAGCCTCCCTGCTATTAGAATGTCATTATCAATAGCGTTCATTATGTAGGGCTGTTAACAGAACTTATATAGCGTGTTATGAACGCTGTTAAAGGTATAGTCTTTTTTCTGAATGTTGCTATGCCCGTATGTCTAGGGGTGAGCATTATTCAGTTTTTGGACCGAAATTCGAACCGAACCTAACTGAATAAGAGATTCGGTTCGGTTTGAAAAAAATTGGTTCGGTTTCGGTTTCGAAAATACTAAAATTTCTTATTCGGTTTCGGTTTCGGTTTTGGGATTTGATTTCAGTTTAATCCCACTAACCTTTCAGAAATTTCATCTAAAATTCCTCTCCCTGGTAAACCGAATAAGAAAATTTAGTAATATATATACGAAATATATCTTTGTATATCTAGTTACTATATCTATTGACAAAAAAATATAAATGAACTGAAATATTGGTTAAACCAAATAAACTAAAATCGAACTGATTTATTCCGTTCGATTTGGTTCTGTACGGGATATTTCGGTTGGTTTCAATTTTTATTATTGGATTTTCAGTCAAATTTGGTATTTGGTAATTCGGTTCGGTTAACCAGTTAATCTAATGCTCACAATTGAACTATCTACTGTTCTAATCATGGAAGAAAAACACAATTTTCTTTTTTATTAAAAAATAAGTTAAGCCCTCTCTTTTCCTTTTCGTCAAAATACCGACGTTTGTCTTTAAACGTCGAGGAATTATCGGTATTTGGTCAAAAATGTCAAAAATATAGGACTTTTGCGACGTTTTTTCCCTCGGGCCGGCTTAAAAATGTTATACCGATGTTCGAAAAATAAATGTTGAAAAATATAAGTCGGTAGTTGTCAAACGTTAAAAGTTTTGCCAATATTTGATCAAAAACATTGAAAATGTGCAACTGTATACATAACCACTAAAAATAAAGACTATATTTCTTCCCTTAAATTTATTTCCCCCCAAAATCCTTCCTGCAATATTTGGCCTCCTAATTTGTTTCCATCTAAACTCCTCTGGTTCCCTCCATCCATCGTAGATCTCCCTCAGGGTTTCTACTCCTCTTTTTTTTGGGTTTTACAAGAAACCTATATCATTTTTTTTTTAAGGAATCCCTATCCCTAAGGGTCCAAGAGAAGCATGAACTATCTTCTCCTATTCATATTGCTCCCAAATCTCTCCTAAATTTTTAGGGTTTCTTCTTATCGATCCATTAATAAAATTCTCCAATGGCGGCAATCAACTTCTTCGCATCTACGGCCTCTGATCTCCTCCGGAGCTCCAGAAGGCGCCAATGGCATCTTTCCCAGATCCTAGAGCAATCCAAGCTCCCAGCGGTGGCGAGGTGGGGGATCGCATCACCGCCTCCGAGCGTGGTAATGGCAAAGATCGTGAAGAAGGAGAAGACAAAGCATGAGTACCCATGACCGAATGAGCTAGAGGGCGACCCAAATGAAAGAAGGGCTCCTCAGCTACCTCTCGCACTTCAAGCCCCTCAAGGAGGAACCAAAGCCTGCCACGCTGCCGTTCGAGAAGTTGCTCATGGATCTCGAAAAAGATCATGGATGTGGGTGTTTGAGTTTCAACTTTTTTTTTTTGTTAATTTTTTGTAAAGTTGCATTTTATTGGATATTTAATTACTAATTTGCTTAATAAATTTGTCTCTTAGATTGCGTTTGGATGTCCCATTTTAGAAGAAAACACTCTCCCATACCTGCGAGAAATTGGAATAGCACATCTTTGAATAACAAAGTAATATTTTTAGAGATTTGAATGCCCACCCAATACATGTAGCTATTTTTCTACGCACTCTACGAACTTGGTACTCTGTGAAATTGGCTATAAGAGTCTGGTGTGAAGTTTAAGAATTTTAGAGTGTCTTAGAAAAGAGTAAATAGTTCCTTGAAATGTTAAACATACCATGAGCATTAAGCCCCATAACTTATTCTTTGTCAGTTGTTCTTAGGGATTGAATTATTCTGTTAAATTGCGATAATTAAACACTAAATTGAGTTATTTGTATTTACCCCATGGTTTGCAATATCGATAGATACCGATCCGTTACAGTTTTCTATGAACTGACCCGATACCAACCGATATTGACCGATACCCACATTTTTTTGGGGGGGGGGTCTCTTTCCCGATCAATTCGACAACAAAATCGGCATTAGCCCCCATCAAGAGATGTCTTCTTTGGTATCGGATTTCTGCTCCTAGTTGTCCTCATTTCTCTTCAATATGCAGGCTCGTAGTTGTCCTCAGATTTTCCAGCGTACATGTCTCCTAGAAAAAATCGGCTTTAGGGTCTTGTCCTCTAATTTGCTATTTTGTTGTTGGTTTTCTAGGTTCATCAATGGTTACCTTTGTCACACTTTTTCTCTAAGATCAAATTATCTATCATGTCCACCTATCTATCGATTTGGTATTCAAATATTTTTTCCTAATCTTTAATTACCTTAGTTCATGAAACCAACAGCCAGAAAGTTATTGTTTCTTGTTTCATTATGTGAATCTATCCTCCTATTGGGTTTGTGTCTTCTATGTTAATTTGCTTCCATTTAATATCATGATTCAGTCCTTTCTTATTTGTCTTAGTGTAGTTCGATCTTATAGTGTTTTATGTTTCCCAGATAAAATAATTTTCTTCAATTCAAATGGCATCCAATCATATATTGCTTCTTGTGTCTATGTGGTTTGGTCAGTTGGATTTGGTGGGGTTTTTTCATCTCTTGATTGGTTTCCAATGGATATTGGTTCTCCTTTCCTGTGCATTTGATCAATTAGCTTATCATTTTTGTTATCTAGTACGATTGATTATTGTTTATTAGGTGGGAGTATGGAGGGTTTGTTCAATAATTTTTTGCTCCTTTCCTGACATAAATTTGTTGAGTAACATTTGTAGGTATTGTTGATCGATCAATTTATTTCATATGTTCTTTTAGAGGACATATATAGACCTTGCCGTTCTAGTTTGCATACTAAATCGACATTTATATTAGTTGGACAAGCATAATTTGTATTAGTTATCAAAGAAGCACAAGTTTGTCAGTTCATAGTTTCTCATTGGTGATATTTTCTTTCTTCTCAAACAAGTTTACGGTCTCCTCATTGAAGGAATATGGGGATGTTCATTACATTTGCTTTAGCTGTAAATCAACTTGAGATGTTTTGGTTGCTAGTGAACTTGTTTATCTTTAATATTAAGATTTGAGGTTCTTGAATTTATATAATAGGTGAGGGCCTGTAGTTGGATTGAATATATGGAGTTGTTTGGTTACATATCATTTGCATATTATGGTCTTTTTTGCACCTGCTTGCATTTTATACTTGTACCAAAGACTGAACCAACACATTCATCAAATTCTCGTACCAAAGACTGAACCAACCCATTCCAAATAATTTTGTCCTAAACAAAAATTTGAACCAAACCATTTAACAGCTGGATGTGCTTGGCAACTCAAGCATAACTACATTTAAATCATAATATATATAAACTTGAATAATATTTTGGCAGGTTTCATCAAGACCAGGAACGAAAAAATTGATTTATCTAAATGCCAAATGACTTCCACATATCAGGTATTGGCCTACATGTCGATCAATTTCTTTACAAAATAACATTATATCAACTCATAGATTTCGTGCTAAAACCGACATGTCTCCGGCATCTATTTTCTTTAGAGATTATTTTATAGCTCCATATCATATGTAATTTGGTGTGCTTTAGTTTGCATTAAAATAACATAATGTACATATAAAGCTCAGATTATGCTCATACAAGACAGTTGCCTGGTCCATTTGGTGGAGGTGACCTAGTGCTAACCTCTACTCTGTTGGGAGCTTGCTTCATGGAAGTTCATGTTACAGAAGGTTCTATGAATCTTTATACACATCCTTCTTTTTCTCCAAAGTACTGGAACAATTTTTACCTTTGTTCTGTTGGTAATATTGACGCTTTCAACTTTGTACTAAACCTTTAGTTGTTCTCTATATGCTTTGTGCCTTTTCTCTATGCATTATAGTTGCAGAGTTTTATGGACCTCTTTTGAGGAACCTTTTTTTAGAATATGTTTGTGTTACCTTGGTGAAAGATGGCCTCAATTTTTGTTGTAGGTCTCTTACCTAGAAAAGGAGTCAGAAGAATTTCATGGGCTCTGGAGTTCATTAGTTTTTAAGACTTTAGTAATTTGGTTGTACACATTATTTAAGGTTTTATTGATTTTGGCAAGCATCTAGTACACATTTGTTGCTGGAAATAGGTTCCTTATTTAGTTTGAAGTGAGCCTTTTTATTTACAATAATCTTCATAGCAAAACCATAGTACATTATTATCTCTATAATATCCTTTTCTGTTGAGTCTTCTTCAAGCTATATTACATGGAAACTAATACGACATGACACGTACATAATACGGGCACACAATATAGTATACTGGTCTTGGCATATACTAGTATCTTTTGGCGTGTCCATGTGGTATAGGATACATATCTAACACAAAATATGGAAGTACATGGCACCAATTTTGGAGTATACATGTTTCCAGTTGAGGAAATCCCACATGGATTAAGGCAATAAAGAAAAAAAAAGTGAGAAGCTGGTGTTGATTTCAATTAAGAGTAAGACAAGAAAATGATCATGGTTTGAGAATGTGTGATGGCGGGAGATGCAACCATCAGGAGTAACTATAGGAATTTTGTTCGAGTTGCAGTTGTATGGACAAGAGTAAAAGCAAAGTAGGGTTGTTTCTTATAGAAATATTAGTATGGATAAAACTATCATGCATATACTTAAATCAAGATCAATTACTAAACCGTGTAAGAATCTGGATATAGATGGGATAAAGCTAAGGATTGTAAAGAAATTAAGTTTAACCTGTTATTTCAAAGGTTCATATATTATTTGGATATTATTCAGAATCTTTGGATATAATTTGGATATGAAAGTACAAACTATATCCATATTAAACCATACGGTTCTGATAGTGTTACCTATTAAAAATTGGATACGGCTTCTAATTTGGATCGGATTATCCTTATTTTATGTCGAAGATACATCTTTAAAACAAGGTTCACAGTACCGGCTAATTCTTGTACATATCAACTTATCATATTGTTTTGCCTATACCAGAATACTGGCTGCTACGGCCTTTTTTGTCCAGTTAGAAGAGAAAAATTAAAAGAAATAGAGAAATGTACGAAAAAAATTAAATTACTTAATTTATTTATACTGAATGGTAAAACTGAAGTAATATGTTATGAAGTCATCTTCCTAATTATGAGTTTTTGCCTTATAATTTTTTTACTTGACTCAACAATCAAATTACTTAATTTATTTATAAAACATTATTAATTCCTTGTTGTTCTGTGAGTTGGTGCAAGAAGATTGAAACAAAGGGTATTGTGTTGGACAAATCCATTTGTTTTTTTTTTCTTTTTCTATACTATATTGGATAACCTAGGTTTCACCACAATACGCTTTGGCTTATGAAGCCTATCCTACGTCAAGAAATTAGCATATCCTAATTCTGTCTATTGGAAGTGGAAAGGGAAAGGACTGCCAGATCAGAATTGGAAAAAAGTGCTTCACGTCAAACTTCTTTTGGCACCAGTCAAGATTATGGTAAACTGCTTAGCTAGATCCAATCATTATATTTTATTTTCTCTTATTATCTTGTTCCTGGCAGGGAATGCCCCTATGATGGTTTGAGGGATCTTCAACAAATGGTATACTGAATCTTTGCTATTCTAACTCAGCAGCAAGAGGTAACACAAAAGGGAAAACAAAGGTCATCTTGAGAATTTCTAGCACGGACAGGAGATAATTGATTATTACTATTTTGATAAATGATTAATACATCAACAAGACAACCATAAATACTTTATCCATTTTTTTGGGATTGGCTATTTGAATCCTTTTCTTCCATTAAAATCTGTTAAGGGTCATTTCCACTACTGATAAACTTATCCTTTTGTTACATTTATTGTTTGATTTTGT
Organism: Iris pallida; assembly: GCA_029216955.1. Lineage (NCBI taxonomy): Eukaryota > Viridiplantae > Streptophyta > Magnoliopsida > Asparagales > Iridaceae > Iris > Iris pallida. The sequence goes on from JANAVB010026400.1 coordinate 12,793,383, forward strand.
TAGAATTCCTTTATGGAAACTTATAATATGATTATTTCTATAATTGATCTTAAACTGTCTTATGTGTTATCAATACAGGGATGATATAATTGACCATGAGTACATCTTTGAAGGTGTTATGCTGACGGAGGCAAAAAGCGTGAATTGAGGTAATAGATTTTCTAGTTTACACTTCAAGTAAATTACTACTCTCAGGCATTCTGCCATATTGCTGCCTAATTATGCCTTTTTTAGATGTTATTGTCTTGTTTCTTTGGGTACTTTCAGGCATTCTGCCATATTACTCTCAAGCATTCTATTGGATATGCTAATTATCTGTTATTTTTGCATTCTATTATAACTATGTTTAAACTTAATTTTGTTAGTATGAAAAATAGAGGGTGGAAGCAGTTGCCTTGTGGGAATACGACAGGAGCTAGACGCCTTGAGAAGAAGGCACTCTTCTGCAATAAAATTGGGCTTTCCCAACTTTTTCGCAATCTTGAATATCGGTTTTGAAGCTAGAGGCCTTAGCACTCTTTCGGACATCGATCAGTGGCCTATTACCAGGAACGGTATATTACTTTGTCGATGTATTTTGTTTTTTGTTTCGGCCGTAGTGGGGTTGTGCTCATAATGGATGTACTTGATTTATTTTGTTAAACTCGGTAATATAGTAAAATATTATATTTGATCAATAAAAGATTATTTTATAAATCATATTTTGTTGAACTTATAATGTTAATTGGAGTGTGGTTTAATTACTCATTGGGAAGCTGGTTTAATACAAATAGATGGTAAATATATTCAAATTTTTTTAAATGGCTTTACCTATAACGACATTTTTGTTAAAACGTTGAAGATTGTTGGAAAAAGCCAGGAAAGCAAATTCCAACGTTTTTGCAAAAGGTTGGGAAAGTAGTCCAATTTTTGGTGCTTTTGTTAAAGCGTTGGAAAATTTCACCCATTATTGCACAATTTTCGACGTTTATTAGACGTTGGTGAAAACATCGGCTTTACCTATACCCGACGTTTATATGAAACTTCGTAAATTTCCAACTAAGGCAATGAAAACGTTTGTAGAAATGTGGAAAAACGTCGAGAATACATATGCCAACGTGTTTTACCTTTTTACCGACATTTATAAAACGTCGGGAAAAATCAATTTTCTGTAGTGGTAAATGCGGATATCTTTGTCAAATACTTTTTCTTCAATATATAACCCATACTCTGGAATTATACTGGAAGACACCTATTAAGAAGAGGCTCAAATCTTGTAATAAGAAACTTATAGAATTTTAGGCAATGGATATGAATGGATCACTAATAAATTCAATTGACAGTGGATTCCATTTGTTTGGTTGATTATAACTCATAGAATTTTAGGCAATTTTCTATTGATAGCTAACTCATAAATTCAACTGCTTGTTTATTAACCAGGAACACTAATGTTTTCCCCCATATTTGTGTAGGTTGGATGAAGTAAGAGGATTTCTGAGGAGCTTTGGTTGTGGATAGGCTCGAATGGTTCGAGCTAAATTTTGGATATGCAACATTTTGGATATATGTATGGAAACAATTAAACGCTAACTACGTTGTTAATGTTTAATTTTGGATAAATTGTGAAGGATTTTGAATGTTCTTGACAGCAAAATTAATGAATTTACTTATGTTCGAAATTTATTTTGTGATTGATTCGTCGAGAAGCATTTAAATTTTTGAATACCCGCATTTTGTGTATATATGCAATAGATATCTGTGGTATTCTGTATATCTGCAATGCTATTTTGATGTGTTACAATACTATTCTGATGTGAATTATTTCTTTACACTAATGCATTCTACAATAGCATTATGACATAACGTTATTAAAAAACTATAGCGTTCGTAATGCTATGTAAACTCTATAGCATTTGTCACTGCTATAACAAGTCTATAGCGTTCATGGACGCTATAGTAACTCAATAGCGTTCATGAATGCTATTACTTTCCTATAGCGTTCTTAATTGCTATAACACTGGCATAGTGTTCTTAAATGCTATAACCTGTCTATAGCATCATGGATCGCTATAATCCATCAATAGCGTTCATGAACGCTGTAACTTTATAGCGTTCTTGTACATGGGACAATTATAGCGGGGGCATTTATAGTGGACAGAATACGCTATAATAGGCATTCTACAGCGTTCTGAGCACGCTATCATATCCTATATCTGTTGTAGTGAGAGTGCGCAGCGTACGCAGTGTGCGTAGAGTACGTAGTGCGCACAAGTTGCGTAAAATGGCTGTGTGCATAAAGTGTAAATCACGCTGGTTACGCGAGTGGCACAACTTGCGGTAGGACGTGTCTTTGTATGTTCTGAGCGGTTGCTCCATGTTCGGGGTGGTTATTACCACGTCCCTAACATTGTGCTAACAGGACAGTTGTTGCAGGGGCCTATATAAGGTCTCCTCTTTCTCTCTCATAGTAGGTAACTAATACACAAGAAGTAGACAAAAAGTTTACAAGTGTTTAGAAGCTGTACGAGAGAAGAGAGGTTTGTACTAGCATTAAGTTTTGCACGGGAGTTGGTGTTCGTCCAAGGAGTCAGAAGAGCAAGAGTGTCCAAGTTCTCCGACGAACTTGCTGGTTCCTGGAAGCTATTCGTGTGGGACGAATAAAGCTTTGAGCAACGGTGATCATTCACCCCAGCAGGAGTTTTTCCATCTTTCGCCTGTCACCTTCTTCATTTATCAGGATTCTATTAGCGCACCTTCGGTGAAGTGTTTGCGTTGGTATTATCAGAATTCTATTAGTGCACCTTCGGTGAAATATTTTTGTTGTTGTTATAAGAATTCTATTAGCGCACCATCGATGAAGTGTTTGCGTTAGTAGAAATATGTGCACCTTTTGTGAAGTATTGCTTTAGTGGAATTTCTGTTACGTACCTTCTGTGAAGTATTACGTAATAACGATTGTTTTTATAATTGTTACGAATTCTCTATTTTCCATCGAAAAATTGTGTCCCGGCACTAACAATCTCAAAGCTTTATTGCTACGATGGAAAATGTTAATATTTCACTCTTCAATTCTGACTTTTGTAAGTTAGAAAAGTTTGATGGAGAACATTACCAAGTCTGGAAGAGAAAGGTTTATCTCACCCTTCAACTCAAAGACGTAGATCACGTGCTTCTGAAGAAAGAACCTACTATTCCAGATGTTGGGTCTGCTGCCGCAATCACCGCGGTTGCAAAACTTCAAGCAAAATGGAGGACAAAAAATAGTATTTGCAGGCTGCTTATCCTGAATGCTTTGGAAGATTCCCTTGCAGAATCCTATTCTAAGAAGACTATCGCTAGAGACATATGGGAGTCTCTAGAAAAACTCTACGAAGAAGACAAAAACTGCAGTAAAATCTTTGTGGTTGAAAATATCACAAGTGGTTATTTGAGGATGAAAAGTCTATGCTGCCGCAGGTGAAGGAGTTCCTAAAACTGCGACAGAAGCTGGAAGACGAGATGATGCCCCTCCCCGACAAGTTTGTTATTGGAGGGATTGTCTCAAAGCTTCCCGCTGGATGGAGAAAGTTCTATGCAAACATGCATAGGAAGAAGCTGGAGATCACCCTTGAAGATCTTCTGCAGAAAATCTATATTGAGGACCAGATGCAGGCTCAACTAAAAGTGGACGCACTGTCCAAGCAATTGGCTAACGCCAATCTGGTGCATTCAAGGGAACCAAGGGGAAAGCATGCGGCTTCATACAGCAAGAAGAAGGACCCTGACAATCTAAAAGTCAAGGAAACTTCTTTCAAGAAAAAGAAGCCAAAGTCTCAAATGCCTTGCTTCAAGTGTGGCAAGAAGGGCCACTTTAAGAATGAGTGCAAAGCAAAAGCCAAGCAATCGGAGCAAGGAGAGCCTAGTAAGGTAACTATGATCACTGATGTTGTTGCTATGATTGCGCAGGTTGATGCGGTAGGAACTGATGCTGACTGGTGGGTAGACACTGGAGCCACCTGCCATGTTTGCTCCAACAAGGAGTGGTTCACCACCTACACCCCTACTTCTGATGTGGTTATGGTGGAGAATCAGGCACAAGCTGAAGTGCTTGGGATCGGGACAGCAGTATTAAAGCTGAATTCTGGCAAGTCTCTGACGCTTCAAGGCGTGAAGCATGTACCTTCTATCGCCAAGAACCTGATCTCAGGAGGCCTACTCTGTAAAGTAGGCCTCGGGATGGACATCAATGCTGGCCAGATGGTGATATCTATCAGGGGAACATATTTCGGAAAAGCGTTTTACACCGAAGGAATGTTCAAAATTCAGCTTGTAAATTTGTTCAATGTTGTTAATACAATCACTCATTCTGCTTATACTTATGAGTTGTGGCATAATAGGCTAGGACATGTTCATTCTAAACGAATTAACAGAATGTCTAGTCTAGGGCTTATCTCCAAGTGTGGGGGTAAGGTAGAGAAATGTGAAGTTTGTGCTCAAACTAAGATCACAAGGAAACCCTTTCCCCGGGTTAATCGAAATACAGATCTTCTGGAGTTAGTACACTCAGATATCTGTGACTTCAAACAGTTTTCTACAAAGGCCGGGATGAAGTATTTTATAACCTTCATCGATGACTTCTCTAAGTATGCGTTCGTCTACTTGTTGAAGGCTAAAGACGAAGCATTTGAGAAGTTCAAGGAGTTCAGGGCTGTAGCTGAGCGGCAAACTGGACAACAACTCAAAAGAATAAGAAGTGATCGAGGTGGGGTGTATAGGTCTCATGAATTCGCATCGTTCTGCAAAGAACATGGAATTGTCAATGAGACTACGGCTCCTTACTCTCCTCAATCAAATGGAGTAACAGAGAGGAAGAACAGAACGTTAACAGAAATGATTAACTCAATGTTATTGACTGCTGGTCTTCCTAAGTGCTACTGGGGAGAAGCTGCATTGACGGCCACTTTTATTCTAAATAGAGTGCCTCATGCAACTTCAGACGTTACTCCTCATGAACTCTGCTTCAAGGTCAGACCAAACTTGAATGTCATTCGAATATAGGGGTGTCTGGCATATGTCTTGCTTCCAGATCTGAAAATTCAGAAGCTTGGGATAAGGACTACTAAGACAATCTTCTTGGGGTATACCGAGAAGAGTGATGCTCGAAGATTTCTTGATATTGAGTCAAATTATATCATTAAATCTCGTGATGCAGAATATTTTGAAGACAAATTTGTAAGGCACAAGAATATTGTTCTTGCGGATGTACCGAAGAACAATGAGGGTGCGCAGCAAACTAAAGTCTTCAATAAAGATGTGGTCCAAGAAGATGTTGTTGAAACAACGATTGAACCAGAACAAGCTGAGCCGTCAGCTAAGCGTGTGAGGAGACCGGAGGACTTCGAAAGTGACTTTGTCACCTATCATGTAGAAGCAGATCTGCTTACCTATGACGAGGCGATGAAGACCAGAGATATAGTTTTCTAGAAAGAGGCAATTGACAATGAAATTGATTCCATCACCTCAAATAACACTTGGGTGTTTGTTGATCTTCCTGAAGGAGCGAAACCCATCGGATGCAAATGGATCTTCAAGAAGAAGATGAAAGCAGACGGAACTATTGACAAGTTCAAGGCTAGGCTAGTAGCCAAGGGGTTTTCTCAGAAGCAGGGAATCGACTACTTTGACTCGTATGCTCCAGTAGTCCGAATAACTACCATCAGAATGTTGATTGCTCTCACAGCGATACATAAGATGGTGATACATCAGATGGATGTGAAAACGGATTTCCTAAATGGCGAGCTGACCGAAGAGATATACATGCAACAACCAGAGGGATTTGTCGTCAAAGGTCTTGAAGACAAAGTCTGCAAGTTGGTAAAATATTTGTACGGTCTTAAACAGGCTCCCAAGATGTAGCATGAAAAATTTGACAAGCGAGACGGACAAGTGTGTTTACACAAAGTTTGCTGATAGAAGAGGTGTGATCGTTTGTCTGTATTTGGATGACATGCTTATCCTAGGTACGGATATGAGCTGTGTCACAGAGACAAAGAGGTTCATCTCGAACAAGTTCAGTATAAAGGACTTGGGGGAAGCTGATGTGATCTTAGGGATCAAAATCATCCAGACAGACACTGGACTAGCGCTATCACAGTCTCATTATATTGAAAAAATGATCACTCGTTATGGGTATCGGGATCTTCCAGGGATCGATACGTCGTACAGGTGTGATCTGAAGTTGAAGCCTAATTCAGGAGAATGCGTCAGGCAGCTAGAGTATGCAAGCTTAACCGGAAGTTTGATGTATGCTACTACTGCCATAAGGCCTGACATAGCTTTTGTCGTGGGAATGCTGAGTCGTTTTACGAGCAACCCTGTTGTTGAACACTAGAAGGCTGTGAAACGTGTTATGAGATATCTCAAGAAGACTCAGACATATGCACTGTACTACAGAGGAGATCCGCAGGTAGTGGAAGGCTTCAGTGATACCAGCTGGTGCTCAGATTTGGAGAGCGAGAGGTCCACAGGTGGATATATTTTTACAATGGGTGGAGCTGTTATATCATAGAAGTCGAAGAAGCAGACAATGCTCTCGCAGTCATCTATGGAATCTGAGTTCTTTGCACTTGACACCGCAGCCGAGGAAGCAGAATGGCTTTGGAAGCTCATGTATGATCTTTCAGTGGTTGGGGCACAAATACCGGCAATACCGATATACTGCGACAACCAGACGACTGCGACGGTGGCATCAAATGACCTCTTCAACGGAAAGAAGAGGACTATGCGGTTAAAACACAGAGCAGTACACGATCTTATTAAGAGAGGTATAATTGTAGTAATTGATGTTCGGAGTCAAGAAAACCTAGCGGATTCGTTCACTAAAGGCCTCAAGTGCCAGCTGGTCGAGGACTCAGCATGTAAAATGGGCTTGAAGGCATTTTGATATTAGTTGTTGTATTCCTACCATAAAGTTTTATCCTATTAGTTCAAGTATTTATCTACTAGGCATCTAGCTTTTGGTTCAAGGAAGGACCATTAACTGGAAGAATATCAGGAACAGTGGGTACATGTTCTATTGGGCATGGAGAGATTACGGACCTATAACCACTGTTGTCTACTGTTGTTTTCTACGAAAAACGGTTCCTATGGGAAGGTTGGCTTAATTGTCTTAATGAGTTCTCAGGCAGAGTGAATGCCTGGTGTGCTTTACAGGAAGCACGGTAGAGCTACACTACAAGGAGTGAAACTCCATGCTACAGTGGGGTGACTCCACAATGAGGTTCCTATATGTGGGGTACTGTCCAGGAATAGGATAAAGCCTCGGCTTAGCAGGCCAAGTCACAGCGGCGTAGCACCGCAAATAGGCAGTTAGCCTAATATTGTATGTTAAAAATAAAGAGGGGTGTAGTCATCACTACAAAGAGGAGGAGTTTCTCATGTTACAGTGGTACGACACCACGATGAGGTACCCAGTTAGGGATAAAGCCTCGGCCTTACAAGCCATATCCTTGCGGCGTAACACCGCAAGGGAGCCTAAGGCTTCATGCTGGGTAGTTTGGCACTACAAAGAGGCGGTTGCCTCATGCTACAGTAGTATGACACTACGATGAGGTTTCAAGTACGGGGTAAGGCCTCGACTTTAAGCCATGTCATAGCGGCGTAGCATCGCAAGGGAAGCGCAAAGCGCTTTATGCCATGTCTCTTTATAATGAACTCACCTATAGTGTATGGACAAAGAGATATCAGGTCGTCTCTTGAGGGTAAACTTGTAGACGCCCGAAATTATACACTGAAACCATGCTGGCACAGGACCTTTAATGTGTAGTCAGAAGCACATGTAACTACATTATGTGAGTGGAAAGAATTTTAGCTATGGTGCAGAATTCAAGGCTTAGTCCATTCTTGTATTATAGTCTGTTGTTTGACCCATGCAGGAAGATTCAAGTCGTCAGTGACATCTCTCCTAATGCATGATGGACAGTTACTGTGGAGAACGCTTATACCCATATATATAGAGATATGTGGGGAATTATTGAATTTTGGCCTCTTTTGTTTAGAACTTTAGTCCCACATCGGCTAGGCCAAAACAAATGTATCTCTATATATTAGCTTTCCTATTCTAGAGATGCACATGTGGTGTGGAGGTGCACATGGGTGTGCCATGTGGGGTTATTTTTCTAATGGGAAAAAGGCTAAATCAACAATTGAAAGCATTCATGCTTTTTGCTCTTGGAAAATTTATTTCCATGGGAGCTAAGCCCCGTAGGGGCTTAGCTACTCGGACTCGGACTCGGACTCAGGCTCGGGCTCGGGCTCGGGCTCGGGCTCGGACTCGGGCTCAAGGGCTCATGAGACGTAATGTGACATTTTTTTGGCGTACTTTGCACTTAGCACGTCAGCATCGTCGCTAGGCGCATAGTGCGCTTAAGTTGCGCTCGTTGCGCGAGCCACTTGTGCGACCACGTTACGCGGCCCGTTACGCGAGCCCAGTTACGCTGGCCCAGTTACGCATCCCAATACGCAGCCCAGCGCACGCAGTGTGCGAAGCGTGCGTAGAGTGCACAGAGTGCGCAGTGTGCGCAGTGTGCGCAGCGTACGCCGTGTGCGTACAGTGCGTAGTGTACGCAGGTTGCGTAAAATGGCTATGTGCGTAAAGTGCAAATCACGCTGGTTACGCGAGTGGCACAACTTGCGGCAGAACGTGTCTTTGCATGTTCTGAGCGGTTGCTCCATGTTCGGGGTGGTTATTACCACGTCCCTAACATTGTGCTAACCGGGCAGTTGTTGTAGGGGCCTATATAAGGTCTCATCCTTCTCTTTCACAGTAGGTAACTAATACACAAGAAGTAGACAGAAAGTTACAAGTGTTTAGAAGCTGTGCGAGGGAAGAGAGGTATTGTACCAGCGTTAAGTTTTGCACGGAAGTTCGTGTTCATCCAAGGAGTCAGAAGAGCAAGAGTGTTCCGAGTTCTCCGACGAACTTGCTGGTTCCTGGAAGCTATTCGTGTGGGGCGAATAAAGCTTTGAGCAACGGTGATCATTCACCCCAGCAGGAGTTTTTCCATCTTTCGCCTGTCACCTTCTTCATTTATTAGGATTCTATTAGCGCACCTTCGGTGAAGTGTTTGCGTTGGTATTATCAGAATTCTATTAGCGTACCTTCGGTGAAGTGTTTGCGTTAGTAGAAATCTGTGCACCTTCTGTGAAGTGTTGCATTAGTGGAATTTCTGTTACGTACCTTATGTGAAGTGTTACGTAATAACGATTGTTTTTACAATTGTTACGAATTTCCTGTTTTCCATCAAAAAATTGTGCCCCGGCACTAACAATATATTCATTCATCCCTTCTCGTCTATCTTGGTCAATCACTGTTGAAGGGGTGTCGCAATTGTTCTATTTCCAACATATAGAGTCACATTACAAGTTCATCCCTCCTCCTCCATCTTTGTCAATCAGTGGTGAAGGGGTTTTGCAATTGTTCCATTTCCAACATATAGCAGTCACATTACAAGTTGAAGCATCGAACCGGACTTGGTCTAACGGGACTATGTCGGATAGTGACTTTCTTTTTAGATATCTTCTCTCTTATATCGTTGACGTGTCTTTATGGAAAAGTAATGTCAGATCTCAAATCTTCCCCAATCTTGCAAATCTTGTCATAGATTAGTTAGCTCATCTACTTAATTGGGTCATCAAGTCTAAGAATTTCTCCGCTAGACATCATGCTTTACTTATGGAAAAGTATTCTAAAGGGAAGTGTGCGTACGTGTTCAAGAAGAAATTAATGTGGGATAATTTAGTTCCAGAGTAAGAAAGTTCCAGCTGAGCCAATCATTGGCACAAGCATGACTTATTCAAGTATCAGGCTCAGTAGACAGTTCAGGTTTCGCAGCCATCCATCGGTTAGTTGGTGACATGCCAGAAATATTATATCCATCTCCATCGTCACTGAAATCCTAATTACATTTTATATACTTGACGGTTCTCATGACGTTGGATTGATCATTCTCGAAACGGGTCCACGCGCCATGCATGCTGCGCAACACCTGTTGATGCTCCATTTTATATAATGCGAGTTGGTCGTGACGGTTACTTCAATTAGTATCGCTCCAGTGCACCTGCCTCCTTCCTACTGGTGCATGTTTCCTTCAAGATTTTCCTTTTTGGTTTGCTGACAGGACTGATGATTAGACTTTAATAACCACAAATTAATTTGAAGGGCAATTTGCTTCCTGACTAATATTATTGTAAACCCTTGTGTCGAACTCTGTCACGACAACTCGTACGTAGCTGTCAATAACGTACGTACCAAAGAGAACATTCCTAGTTATAAAGTTAAGAGTTACAGGTGTTCCAAAAGTTGGTAAAAATTCGTTGTGAACAACTCGGAGAGGTGTTCAACTAAAACTAGTTATCAAATCGTCATCCTCATCATCGATCGAATGTACGTAGATCAAAACTCGTCGACGGCACGTACAACCAACTTGTTCCACTTGCAGTCTAGCTAGTGCTTCTCAACCTTAGATTGCTACTGGTGGGTACATTTAAGACCATCATTTTCCTTCAACGTGATGTCCGTATAATTAATTTGTTAGTTCTGTTCGATGCAGATCCAACGGCCATAGTCAGATCCAATGTGTTTTCTCGTAGGTTAGGGCGTCCCATCGAGCCAACATGTCCAACTTGCGTTGCGTACAATTGCGAAGTGAAGTGGTAGTTTGGTGCATGACATGCATGCATGTGGCGGTGGTGTTGGTGACCGCAGCGACAACAGTGATCGATGGGCGGTACGAACTTTTTTTCTTTCTTTCTCCAATCGCGTAGCAGTGTCTTGAAAGGTCTTTGAAAGTGTTGTTTCTTCTTGGACGAGTACTGCGTAACGTACAGCATGCTATTTGGATTTACTGGCCTCAACTTTTACACATACATCTGCGCCTCCTTCACAGTTCGATTCTGAGACTGTCAGCCTAGTCTGGGAAGCTATAATTTGGATTCACTGGCCTCAACGTATACACACACATTGGTGCCTCCTCCGCAGTTCGATTCTAAGACTGTCCGTCTAACCAGAGAAGCTATACCGTTCCTCCTGACCACAAAAGCAAGCTGAGTTCAGTTTTCTTTACTGGTTGGTGGGACCAATTCGGAGATATCTTCGTGCAAGGGTCACCCTGATTTTCAACCTATGTGACAAATCGAGACAGACAGCCATGTGGTGTGGGTGACCATGTCTTTAGTTGAGCAAATGTATGCATCACTCGACCTACACATCGAAATCAAGAGGCCAAACTTTTGCGCTCAGCAAGCGTCCCCTTTCCTGTCATGTGCTTACAAGACATTTCATTGAGATCTTCCGATCATGCTTCGAAACAAAAATGTTGCGTTAGACAATTCGTTCGTCGGCCTTTGCTCTGAAGATATCGGTGTCTTTGTCGTGGTGAGCATCACAATGTGGTCTGTTATGAGTCCCTATTATGTATACATGGACTGATGGACGGGACTGGACTAGCAAATTGGGGGAGTTGGCGCATCATATGGTTTCAAGCACATGGGATCCGGCACCTTGCTAGAGCTAAAAAGAAACCCACAATATGGGCGGCAACAATTAACTTAATGCTTTTTCGTCTGTGTCGTGTATCTTCTACTCAATAATAGAACAAGATACATAGAACAATATTTACACAATTTAAGAAATTAAGTATGGCTATTCGATTCCATGCTCGTGTGTGTTGGGAGCGAACGCAAAAAAATCATTTCCCAAATGGGTAGAATATGGTGAGGATCGAAGAAATCGTACAAAACAATTACACCAAATCCACAAAAGAGCACAACGTAAACACAAGTCTTTTTTTACATTAAAAATTTTGACAAAAAAAACTAAATGACGATTGGAGTCAAAATCGAAAAAGATTCCACTAATTAATAGAATAAATAAAATGCACCGACTCCATTATAAACTCCTCCATCCATCCATCCACACGGATCACCATAATACTTCAAATAGTAGGAAATATATTACAATGAGTATAAAAAGATTACCGAAGACGAGAAGATGAGAAAGATCTAACGAAGAACTACTCAAAGCGATCTCTATTAAATCAAACCCCAAAACTCCAAATCATCTATTCCTCTCCTTAGAAAAGTGAACCTTTAAGAAATTCGGTCCTTTGATTGTACTCACTTGAGTTTAGGATTAGGAAACACATATTTGTAGCACCCAACTCCGGAATAGATCTGAACGGTTAATCACGATCCAACGATGTTAATAAAATATCTAAAAATTATCTTCACCCCTCCCATCGGTATACTAGCGGTATATCGACAGTATGCCGAAACTTGGTCCCTTTGTGTAAGAATAGTTCTTGAACGAGCTGTGGTATTACTAGTGTACCGATAGTTTACCGCTGACATTGATACAATTTTTTCCAAATGTATGACACGCACTTAGATCAACCCTCATTTTTCGACTTCGACTTCTCGAGCATCTCCAACACACGGATGACGTTCATCGCACTTCGAGATGTTCTCTACATAGGTTGGGAACGTGTCACAACCCGTACCCTGTTTAGAGGAATGAGAGCGTGGGTACGTCCAGCCTACGCCGTAGTGTCGGCGGTAGAATAATTTATAGGTCATCTACAATATCTATCATCTAACAATATGAATTATAAACCTGTCACTCCGCATGGAGGTATAATATGACATGTAAAGTGTATAACTCAATCACAAGATCAAGGAAAGATAGAGCACGATATAGGAATAGAAGATAAGCAGATTAAACTGAATAAACAGTAAGAGTCATTACAAAACATGAGTCTAGATGACTAAGACAAAAGTACATATCCTGAATATAACAATAAGTCTAAAATCCACATTCGGAACAATCCGATACAATATGCAATACTAAGGACTCTAGAACACTACAAAGGCACTCTCTACTGGGTAGTATCCTCCTCAGACTCCAGTGTGCATCCCTCGTATACTCCCTGCTCATCGTAGGCAGGACAATCATCTAAACCATCTAAAAAATATTATTCAGTCAGGATTGGACCAAAGTACAACTCAAATAGCAGTTCTAGTTAATTGACAAGTACTATGAAAATGTAAATAATAATGTAATTCTTGATGAACAATTTGTAAGAGACAATGTGCAGTAGAAGAGACAAGTGGATATGAAGTAATAAATGTAAGGGAAGAACGTGTGAAAATGTAAAGACAAGCAGATTTGTAATAAAGGAAAAAAAAACCTGTCATGCAAGGTATACAACTAACAAGTCCAGAATATCTGTGTCTAAAACCAGTGTTTTGAAATACCAAGTTGATATGTGAACGGCTAGAGTGTGATATCCGGCAAACCATACATGTCCGTGTTTCGCCGCTATTATTCCAGTAAAGACCATGGGGTAGAAAGGGTATGTTTACATGTCTCCTAGGTATTTTCCCGCCCGACTAGTACACATGAATCCAGGTCTCGACACGTATCTCAATAATCCAGAAATAGATACATTATTCTAGTAATTCATTAGTACAGTAAAGAGTCCATAGGCATGAAATTACGTATCCCAAGTCAAGGAATTCATACAATACCAATCCGTGTGACCATCGTGTTGGAATCAAGACAAAACACTAGTATAAACATGCATCATAGGAAATATTAAATACTAAAAACTATCAGAGAATGTACTAGCCTGTCGTCCTAAGCAGTGAATGTGATTCGAGGCCCAAAATGGAGTCACAAGAACCTAGATATGACATAATAGAGTTAAGTAGTGTTCTGGTGTGTCCAACATGAATATTTATGGGGATGCATGATTTCTGGGTCAATTCTAGGTCAATATCTTGCTAAAACAAGTTATATTAGCTAAAATTAGCCTACACTAGTTAATATAGATATTACTAGTTAATACCCTATATATAACTTACATGTGTTAGTATTACAAATTATCCAAGCTATTAAACCAATCCTTACCCTTATCTTTAGCTATTACCTCTCTAGCTTAATATCTTGATACTTCAAGTATTGGCCTATAATCCATCTCCTTTAGGTTAACTGGTACATTTCCCCTAAATGCCAAATTCTATTCACTATCTAACATACCTTAACATATACACTATATGCACATATACATACATATACACACACTGATTTCCTTTCCACTAAGTTCTTCTCCCAGGCCTCTCATCTCCACTGATCATAAATAGGGAAGATGGAACCCCTTAGCCTAATATTACCCTATATATATATATATATATATATATATATATATATATATATATATATATATCCCAATATATCCTAGGTAATACACTACCTATACCCTAAAGTAGGTAATATTCTACCTATAGAAGAGATAACCCATTACCTATTATCTACCATGTAGGTAACACACTATTTGTTATTAGGTAAACCATTATCTAAACTTAGATTAGGCAAAACCCTAAGCCAACACCCACAAATGGCATGGGTACTGCTGGGCCATGTAGCTTGCTGCCAAGTGCAGCAAGCTCAGATTCATAAGGCCAATTGGCCAACATACCCCAATAAGGAGGGATCCCCTGCTGCTAATGAAGCTGCCAAGTACCTGCTACTAGAGCCATTGCAAGTAAGGCAATGTGCATTGCCATACTACGGGAAGCCAGGCTATGCAAGCTGCTACTGCTAATACAAGCAGGCCATGCCACATTGCTGCTAATGCAATGGCCAGGGCATGCCCTGCTGTTGTAAGTGCTGCTTTGCGTTTGCCAATGAAAATGCAGCCAAGATATGCTGCTATAATGCAATTGCAAAGGCAGATGCTGCTACAAAGCAAGCCTGCCTAGCCCTCTAATAGGTAAACACATTACCTACCAAGTCACACACCCCTCATACTCCTACTGATACCAAAATCACTGACCTAACCCCTGATACATACTGACACATCACTGTTTATTAGAAAAAATCCAACTGAATATTACACCTTAGACTCCACATATATCCCTCACTCCCATACTAACACATACACAATGTATACCATTCACTCCTCATCTCTTAAACCAAAACATTGATACTAACATCCTAACTTAGATACTAACATCATCCACTCACACTCACAAATTTCTGACACCCTAGGATACACAAAGTACACTAGGATATACACTCTACTGTCAAGGGACAGTAGCAATCACACCTCAATTTTCTTTATCCTCTCTTAGCCTTACCTATCACATGTATTACCAGGCAACCCCCAAGGCCTAAGTCCCTGTCCAACCATCATATTGTAGTTCAATGACTGCCTACACTCTTCAAATACAGGTCCAAACAGGACCTTCTCCCCCAAGTCCCTGTCACCCTGCGACCAGAGCCTAGTACCACTTGGTATCAGCCTTAATGCACATAAGGACACACCTCGAGACACTAATATACTCACTCATCCTCACGAACTTACATGCCCCTCTTATTCCCAGTCAACTACTAGATATCCTCTCTTCCACCTATTGCCTATGTTTACTGATTCATAAAGGTAACCTATAGCTATGCATTCATATGTATAGAATGCTTACAAGTTATATACATTCACATACAATATATTACACCTACTCTCAAACTAAAATTTGAAATACCTATCCAAAACACTCCAACACTCAAGAAACTCATATGGTTCACACTCAAAGGCCTTCATACATATATCCTACTGCTATCACTCTCCTCCCAAGGCCAACAACCTAAACAGAAACCCCCAACTCTTCCTACTGCTAACTAATTTTTTCCCCCTTCCCTCTCATCTTGTATGCAAAGGTAAGCTCTTGCCTACTGCTAACTGGAATAGGGCACTGATTTGTACCCCCAACTGACACTCACATATCTTCTTCCTAAATCTCTGTCGCAATTACCTCCAAATCTGCTGCTGCCCTTCCCTACTGAATATAACTCATAATCCTATAACAATGCATTCACATGTACATTCCTATTTACATACCAATCCATATACCTATATAGCTATAAGACTGATGTCAAAGCCCCCATCTCTTATAGGCATCCCCTGTAGGTAACACACTACATCCTTCCATTCATATACATACATTTATATATATGACATACACATACAATTTCCTTCATGCTTATATCATTTCAAAATGAAGCACTCCTACACAACAAACACTACTGACATTAACATCCCCTCTATTCTTCACATCCTACCAAGCTTTACACTCCCATTGATATGCAAGACACTCACTATCCATGCTCATACAAACTCTATGTTATGTACTCAAGCTAGATCCACTTATGAATATGATTCTATACAATGACACTCTTCATCCATGAGTGTTAATTGACACTCAACTGGGACAACATAGACAGTCCTCTCACACACATCCACTTCATGCACTCGAGCTCAGTTTCCATGATACCTACATGTATCATAGCACAACTCAAACATGATATAGTACCCAACACCAACCCCCAATCAGTTAGCTGCCAAGTGCAGCCTACTATATTAGTGGCATTGCCACACATGGGCCTAATGGCCACTGCCACAGCCAACCTAGCCTATATGGCCTGTTGTATTGGCCATACGAGGCCAATGCACACTCTGTCTCTCTCTGAAAAAACTGACACTAATCAATATACCCATACACCCTTAATACAATATGTATCCATATATATATATATATATATATATATATATATATATATAAACTTAGAAATTATATAGATACCTATCAAATGAACAACCAAACTATATCCAAGCCAATAAAAACTGAAACAGAACCTAAATTGTCAGTGTCATTTTAACAAATAACTTAGTATCACAATTCGTAGTCTCCCTAAAATGGACATTAACCCTATGTAATCATTACAATAGGACTCATTAGGACCTCAATCTACTTCATATTAGTCATGGGTAGGGTCTCCTACATGAATGCATAAATTTTAACCATGGAAAAGTAAGTTTAGAGGGTTATACCTATGTAGAATGAAGCCTACACCAAGCTTCATGAATTTGGAGAAGATGGTTTAAGAAAGCGCTCTCCAATCTTTGCTAGAGCCTGTCACGCCCCAGAACCAGAATACTGGAGAGCGGGGGCGTACATAGCCAGCTACGTATATTGAAATGGAATCCACCTCGCTATACGGTCACGGCTGTCTAGATATAAGGGTTTACTACAAGCCAACGGTCTCTTAAGGTCAAGCCTATTGTCTCAATCTCAAGCAAGTAATATAGTTACAAGATGTTAGACTACCAAATATACAATAAAAGGCATCCCAAATATTACATATTCAGCTGATCATGAAGCTAGTCGTACAAAATGTCAAGACTAGCAAGAGTTCAGTCATACATGATCAACCCTAGGATTTGTTAATCATGCTACAGCCCGTAGGCAGACAGTAAGTAAATGTGCATCGAGCTAACATGTGCTCGTCGGCTAAACGCCTCAAAAGAATAATTTTACAATGTAGTGAGCGAATCAAAATGGAAAACCCACTCGTAGCCCGGGTTCCTTCTAGTCGCCACCATTGGGCTGGAGGTTCGGTAGATCCTCGGGTGCTACTCCGAAATCTGGCCACACAAAACCAGCTGGGTCAAACCCCAGAAAGAGCAAGTGCCACAAAGGAGGCCACGAAATAAGAACAAAAACCAGCATATCAGAACATAAGGAAATAGAAGAAAAGTACAAATAATAAAGAGTACAACAGGACAATACTACGACTATGGACATGGAACCATTCCGGGAGCCAGGTTACAACCCTTAAACCAAACAAGGACCGGGGTTGTAACCCTTCGCCTAAATAGCACTTTGTCTCTACCCATTTATTGTTAAAGATAAGTAAAATAATCATGCTCAGGTGTACCAGGTGCTGGGACTAGACGAGACTTAGACAAGGCTGGATACCATCCATTCACAAGCGGCCAAGCAAATACTACGGCTTACTACTTAACTAACTAGGGTTATCATAAGCCTAATTACTAACAGAATGCAGATGAGAATTTTTCAGTCCCAAGCCCTGCAGACTATACAGTTATCCTTTCGCGGGTTGAAAGTATGGTTGGGTACATCGCCCAGGAGACGATATACCCTTAGGTGACTTAGAGAGTGCAACACATGACAGTGTGCTAGAAATGTGCCCTACTCGTCGGCAGGCTACAAGTCCATTAAAGCGCCCAAATAACGAGATCGCCTGTGACGGGAAATTCTCCATGAACTATAGTTTGATCTAGTCATTAGCCTAATCCATATTCAGTGTGAATCCCTGACCGTGGTAACCAGGGAGCCACGTCCTAGACATGATGCAAGACAAGATAAGACAAGTGGATTGCACGAGGCAGCAAGAATGAACAACCACGGAGTCAGAGTTGATTATACGAGTCGAGGTAGCCATCGCAACAACATCAAGTTAAGTCAAGTTACAAGTTACAAGTTACAGGTTACAAGTTACAACAGCATCTGTCTCGACTCAAGAAGATCAGAAAGCACTAGGATCATAAATCACAAATTTACGAAAACCGTACTAGTCATAAGCAAAATACCGAAAACCGTGCCAGTTCGTATTGAGTCGAGACAGTCGTATTGTGTGGAACAAGATCTCAAAACTCCAATCCACAAAAGATTAGCCAAGTCCAAGGAAATAAAACAAAATCACCATGGGCAACAGGTTGCGCTGGAGATCAGATTGCGCTGGGGGGGAATGGACTGCGCTGAGAGCGAGCTGCGCAGGGTTGAGCTGCACAGGAATTGGTTTGCGCTGGAGCCAAGTCGCGCAGGGAGTGAGCTGCGCTGGAGCTAAGCCGCACAGGGAGTGAGCTGCGCAGGATTGGGTTACGCTGGAGCCAAGCCGCGCAGGGAGTGAGCTGCGCAGGATTGGGTTGCGCTGGGAGCGAACTGCGCTAGGGTGTCAGGTTGCGCTGAGGTCAAGCGTGCTGGGGAGCGAGCTGCACAGCGGTCAAGTGCGCCAATGGAAGGAAGGCGCTGCAGCTAAAGAGCGCCAGCACAAGTCAGCCCAGCACAAAGCGCTGGCCAAAGAGTTAGTGTAATCGGCCTTGCGCTAAAGAGCGCTGGCCGAGGGTCATCTTCTCCACCAAGCCGAGAGAAAGACCCCAAGAACACCAATATTTCAATCTTCATAACTTAGCCAAAACAAAACCAAATTTGGATTTTCAAAGTTCTAACTTGTGTAAAATTGAATTCTCTTCAACATGGAAGCCTCAAAACAAGGAAAAATCTAAGTTTAATAGATCAAAACCAAGAAAACCCGAAAATAGTTAAAACTTAGATCTAGAAAAATGGAAGCTCCAAATCACAAAATGCCAAGTTCTAATATTTTTCACTATGGCCTAATCTAGCTAATGGACAAATAAAATGGGGTGCTTATTTGGTGGCAAAGTGCACTTGCCTATGGTGTTGGTAGAGGAAGGAAGAAGAAGATGAAGAAATTAATGGAAGTTATGAGGAGAGAGAAAGTTAGGTGGGGTTTTAATGAGGGATAGTATGTTGTGTTGAGGGTGGAGGTTAGCTAAGTGTGGTCCAATGCATTCTAAACCAAACCAAACCAATTCCTTCTCCACAAAATAAAACCACGCCAGGTCCAAAATCTATTTTACGAAAAAACCAAAATCCGCAAGTCGAGCCAGAATACAATTACAAGCCAAAATCCGGAAAAAATAAAATACAGGTCCGAAATACATATAAGCCTAATTAAATTACGTATTCCGAAATACGGGCATTACAACTCTACCCACCTTAAAAGAATTCTGTCCTCGAAATTTAAATCAAGATGCTTAGGGATGTAAGAGCCCGCTATACTATCCACAAATAAGCTACACTAAGCAAACAATCAAACAATCACGCATGCAAGCAAGGGATGGAAAGTATAAGGCATAAGGAAGACATTATACCTTACGAGTCAAACAAGTCAGGATATCGCGATCGGATGTCGTCCTTACGCTCCCACGTTTACTCACCTAGAGAGTTATGACCCCAAGCAACACGGACTAAGCTAATAGTCTTGTTCTTGAGTATCTTCTCTCTCCGGTCCAATATAGACACGAGCCTCTCCTCATACGAAAGGTTGGTACCAACAACCAATTCCGAACGGTCCAGGATATGGCTCGGGTCCGGGATGTATGTCGTAATTGGGACACATGGAATACATCATGTACCTCATTTAGCGACGGCGGAAGAGCGAGATGATAGGATACATCTCCTACTCTCTCCAGGATATCGAACGGCCCTATGTACCTAGGACTAAGCTTTTCCCGTACGGCAAAGCGAATGACGCCGCGGTTAGGCGAGATCCTAAGGAATACATGGTCGCCAATAGCAAACTCTAAGGGACGTCGATGAGCATCGGCCCAATGGCGCTGGTGATCTTGGGCCACTCGAAGACGATCTCTGATCCTTTTGACCACTTTAACTGTCTGGGCAATCATTTCTGGACCAAGCATCTGCCTCTCTCCAACATTATCCTAGGCTAACGGGGATCTGTACTTCCTGCCATACAGTGTCTCGAATGGAGCCATCTGAATACTGGCCTGGAAACTATTATTGTTGAAGAATTCCACCAGGTGCAGGTGATCCTCCCATGAACCACCGAAGTCAAGGGTACAAGATCTTAACATATCTTCAAGAGTCTGGATTGTGCGTTCCGACTGGCCATCTGTCTGCGGGTGATAAGCTGAGCTAAACTGAAGGTGAGTTCCCAAACTCTTTTGTAGGCTACGCTAAAAGTATGATGTGAATCTGGAATCCCTGTCCGAGGTGATACTAACGGGCACACCGTGAAGTCGGACAATCTGCCTGAGGTACATCTCTGCTAGCTGAGCCGTCGACTGACCAACTCTGAACGGAAGGAAGTGAGCCACTTTCGTGAGCCTGTCAACTATAACCCAAATAGCATCTCGACCAGCCTGGGATCTAGGCAATCCAGTCACAAAATCTATGGTCACATGCTCCCACTTCCATTCTGGAATCGACAAGGGCTGAAGAAGTCCAGCGGGCCTCTGATGTTCAGCTTTAACCTGCTGGCAAACCAAACACCGAGAGACAAACCAGGCTATCTCCCTCTTCATGCCATTCCACCAGAAATGCTGATGAATATCTCTATACATCTTCGTGCCACCGGGATGAATAGAATACTGTGAACTGTGAGCTTCCGCCATGACCTCCTGTCTGATATCTCTACTGGGTACACAAAGACGAATGCCATGTCGAAGTGTACCATCTTCATGAATGCACAACTCTGGCCTTCTCCCCGCCTCACACTCTGCTCTGAGTCGTTGAATCTTGGAATCCATAGATTGCGCCATCCGGATCCTCTTAACTATGCTGGACTGAACCTGTAGACTGGCCATCAACGCCACATTGGTAGGAAGAACCATTTCAATTCCCATCTTCTGAAGATCTTCCAGTAACTCTGGTTGCGCCATTAGGAAATAAATTCTGGCTCTCCGGCTCAATGCATCTGCTACAACGTTGGCCTTCCCTGGGTGATACTACAATTCCACATCGTAGTCCACCAGTAGCTCGAGCCATCTTCTTTACCGCATGTTATGGTCCTTCTGGGTGAAAACATACTTCAGGCTCATGTGATCAGTAAATATCTCTACTCTATCCCCGTATAAGTAGTGCCTCCTCAACTTAAGCGCAAACACTACCGTCGCCAGTTCCAAGTCATGGGTTGGGTAATTCCTCTCATGATCACGAAGGTTGACGTGATGCATAAGCTATTACCTTCTCATGCTGCATCAAGACACACCCCAATCCTCTGCCTGAAGCATCGCAATAAACTGTGAATCCTCCGGTCCCATCTGGAAGCGTAAGAATGGAAGCCGTTATCAAACCTCGCTTCAACTTCTCAAATGATTCCTGACACTCAGCTGTCCAAGCAAACTACACATCCTTGCGGGTCAACTGGGTCATCGGTGCTGAAATCCTTATAAAATCTGAAACGAATCGCCGGTAGTAGCCGGCCAATCCAAGGAAGCGGCGAACCTCTGCCACTGAGCTAGGTACTGGCCATGTCTAGATAGCCACAATCTTCTAGGGATCCACTTCCACTCCTCCTCGGGTAATGATGTAACCCAAGTACGAAATACGATCGAGCCAGAACTCGCATTTACTGAACTTGGCGTACAACTGGTGCTCTCTAAGCGTCTGAAGGACGATTCTGAGATGCTGCTCATGCTCTGCTTCGCTCTTGCTGTAGACCAGGATATCATCTAGGAACACGATCATGAACTGATCAATGTAGGGCATGAAAATGCGATTCATGAGGTCCATGAATACGGCTGGCACATTGGTTGCTCCGAATGGCATAACAAGAAACTCCCAATGCCCATATCTAGATCGGAAAGCT
This sequence comes from Iris pallida, assembly GCA_029216955.1. Taxonomy (NCBI): domain Eukaryota; kingdom Viridiplantae; phylum Streptophyta; class Magnoliopsida; order Asparagales; family Iridaceae; genus Iris; species Iris pallida. The sequence goes on from JANAVB010026400.1 coordinate 12,815,671, forward strand.
GTCTTCGGGATGTCCTACTCTTTGACTCTGATCTGGTGGTATCCTGACGGAAGTCTATCTTCGAGAACACTAAAGCCCCTTTGAGTTGATCAAACAAGTCATCTATCCTCGGGAGAGGGTATCTATTCTTGATTGTCACCGAGTTCAAGGTACGATAATCTACACATAATCTGGACGTACCATCCTTCTTCTTTACAAGAAGCATCGGTGCTCCCCAAGGCGATCCACTTGCATGGATGAATCCTTTGGTCCTGAGTTCTTCAATCATCATGTACAAAATCTCCAGCTCTGAAGGTGCCATCCTGTAGACTCGCTCTGATACTGGTGCTGTCCCGGGAATCAAGTCTATAGTGAACTCGATCTCCCTCTCTGGCGACATTCCTGGAAGTTCCTCCTAGAAGACATCTGGAAACTCTTCAACTATCCGGGGTAACTGTACCGCTGCTACTGCCATCCGCAATACTGGGGAAGATGATTCCACTGCACCTCTGGAAAATGAAAACTCTGGCTCGCCTGGAATACTAAAGACAACCCTGCCAACATGGCAGTCTATCCTAGAATACTGGTTCCTCAACCAATCCATGCCTAAGACTACATCATAGTCTGCTATGGAAAACTCTATAAATCTAGCAGGGAACTCTCTACCGCTAACTACGATCCGACACGAGGAAAATACTCGATCTACTCCCACAAGACCATTACCAGTAAGTATATTGAGCCTTACTGATAATGACTCGGGCTCCAATCCTATCCGTATTGCGAATCGTGCAGACATGAATGAATGCGATGCACCAGAATCAAATAATACCAATGCTGGAGAGGTGTTGACGAGAATAATACCTGCCACTACCTCACCTGGTGCAATTTCTTCTTCTATAGTCATCATCATTGTCTGACCTTGTCCTCTAGCTGCGGGTCCCTTCTGCTGGAAACCTCTCTGCCTATTCTGTACTGGAGTCTGGGTGTACTGCTGCTGGTTCTGCTGCTGAAACGCCTGGGCCTGAGGCAACAATGGCCTCGGGTACTGCTGCTGCTGCATAGGTGCTGGTCCCCTAACCGACGGACTGGTTAGGTTGGAAGAGGACGAACTACTCCTATTCGGGCAGGCTCCTATCTTGTGATCTGCCGATCCACAAGCCAGGCACAATTCTTGCGCCCTGCGACAATCTGCCACCACGTGCCCTGGCTTCCCGCAATGAGAACATCCCATCGCGAAAGTCTGCTTCTGCTTCTGCTGCTGCGAGTACGTCGGGGTTGAATGTTGAACCGACGTTACTGAGGTCGCCCGCCTCGGAGTTCCAATGGTCAAACCCCTTGCTGCCGGGGCTGGAGCTGATGATTGGTGCATCTGATTGTGGGACCGCTTCCTACTTTTGGTCCTATCTACGATCCTCTGGGAGGTGTACTCGTGCCTCCTAGCTGCCGTCAATACTGCATCGAACGTCTGGTGCTCGAACTGCTCAACTGCGAATAAGATCCCCAAATGTAGCCCTTGCTGGAACCGATGGGCCCTATCAAACTCGGTTGCCACCAAGGTGGGGGCAAACCTACTGAGTCTAGAAAACTCAGATACATAACCGTCGACCGTTCTGCCTCCTTGCTTCAAGTTGGTAAATCTTGTCTGTAGGTCGTACCGAGCTACAGCATCGAAATACTTCGTCTGGAATCTTTCTCTAAACACCGCCCAAGTAACCGGCGCCGCTAATCCTACGGCATGCGCCGCCCACAATCTGCGAGCTAAGTCTAGCAACTGCAGGCGTACCACTGCCACCTTCTCATTCTCAGGTGTCCTAGATGCTTCCAGAACCACCTTGGTATCCTGAAGCCAAGCGTCCGCGGCAATCGCATCCTCGCTGCCGTCGAAGAATGGAGGATTCAAGTGCTTAAAGCTGTTGGCCATGCTATTCCCTGGATGACCGCCTCTGTTCAAAGCATCTGCCACTGCCTGGTGCAAGGCATCTCCTCGACGATCCTGGGAAGCTAATAGGGACCTGATGAGACCCACCAAAGTGCCATCCTCAGGCTCTGCAGGCTGGACGGGCTGAATTGGTAGTTCTCCTCCGGTAGGCACGACTCTGGAGGCCACTCCGGAATGCTGGGCTTGATCTCCAGGTTGCGGCTGGTCCACGGGAGTTGCTCCGTCTTGCGGATCGGCAGGTCCATGAACAATGCCGCTGAAGAAGACGACATAGGAAACAATAAGGAAGGACCATGACAGATCAACGATACAAGCATGTGATCAGGTCAAAATTCTCAGGGATTTAAAGATACGAGCAGAGATCAAGGGCGAATACTGATTGAGACATCTATTAGGTAAACCCTCACATTCTTGAATGCCAAGACCTGCATGGGCCACCACTTAAACCATGTCACGCTCCAGAACCAAAATACTGGAGAGCGGGGGCGTACATAGCCAGCTACGTATATTGAAATGGAATCACTACAATAAAATTAATTTTTTCCAACGTTTTATAAACGTTGGAAAAAGGTCTAAAAATGTAGGCATATGTTTTAACGACGTTTGATCAACGTTTCTCACAAACGTTGTCGTTGTCGTAGTTGGGAATTTACGACGTACACAATAAACGTTGGCAAAAGCAAAGCCAACGTTTGCAGCAACGTTTAATAAACGTCAGAAATTTGTGTCCATAGTTGACAATTTTTCAACATTTTAACAAAAACGTCGAAGAACTTAACTATTTTTTCCAACCTTTTTTCTAAAAGGTTGGAATTTGTGTTGATGGATGAAAATTTTCCAACATTTACCAAAAACGTCGGTAAAGGTAAAGCCATTTAAAAAAAATGAATATATTTGCCATGCACACTCAATTAACATTATAAATTCAACAAATGTAGTTAAATTGAACATTATAATTTAAATAGCATATGACAACAGTTGATCTTTATAACAAAAATACATAAAGTAAATTTCTTTACAAATAATATATAAATTATATACTAGACTTTGGTTCTCCGAAAGATGATTCCACCAAACGAAATATGGAGATTTGATCAACAACAGCTATTAACACCTGCATGCAACAATAAAAAACAAGTTAATGACGCATTTTGAAGATATTGAAATCAAAATTATCATAAGAAAAATAATAAAATGAATTTATCACTATGATCTGTGCAAATGACATTTCTTTCCCTTCAAACAAGAAATCATCCATTTATAATAGAACTCATCATCTGAAATATGTACAAAAAAATAGAATTTTTTTTCGCAGTATTCATCATAGGGTGCAATCGAGCTGAGCTAAAATTGACATACAAACGCAATTTTTTTCCATTTTCACTTTCAGGTTCCCTCTCAATTTCTATTGGAACTACATCTTCTGAAGTTTACATCGCAACTGCAGCATTGTTGTGAGGAACTGTATTACAGAACTGGCAAGCCTCTTCCCACTAAATATAATGAATCTAATCAATTATAAATATGTTCGATATCGAAGATGGAGATGGAAAACAGTGACGAACAACGACATATTGACATCAGACCTGTTCGAGATGATACCGACAGAGCGCCAGCATTGATGACGAAACAACAAGGGCAACGATATCTCCAATATTGGGCAGTCGTTCCTGGCCAACGAGGATCTCATGGTAGACTTGCATCAGTTCGCCTCCTCGCTCCTTGGCAGTCAGATGGAACTGAACTTGCACATTTTGTCCTGCCACTATAATAATATGCACGAACTCATGTAACGTGTATCAATCATTATCAGAGCTGAATTGAAGAAAAGAGTTTATATAGCTGACCGCAAGGGTTAAGGCTTGATGTTATTATTAGAACAATTCAGAGTAAGCCTCAAGTTTGTTGTACATTTTGTAAGGGTCATATAGCTTTGCACATGAAAGGATTTTGTTGTTACAGAGGATATGGCCCTTGAGTTGAAGAGAAGAAAGGATTTAAATAGCCTAACATGGATAAAGGCTCTATTTTTGTTGTTGTAAGAAATATTTTTGCTCCAATTCAGGTCTTAACCCACAAATGGGTATCCGACCTGTGGCGGGCATGTTTATACAGAGAATAGAAAAATGAATAATATATATGTTATAGATTTTTGTAATGGAAGGCACGATTATACAAACAGAAAAACAAATAATGGGGTGGAGAGTCACAGAGGTTTGAAAAAATACAGAGGAAAGAAACCATATAATGGTAAATAAATTGACATATGATACAATTTGTACCAAGTTCTTATTGAAAATCTTAAAGATATTACATGCTATCTGGTGCAGTAGATATTAGCATATGGAGATGTGATAGTCTTAAAGAAGCAACTAGTCCAGTTTATAGTGCTTAAATAGCTGAGGCTTTCTTGTTGCTACATGGAACTTTTGGTGCCTGATTTAAGTGAGTTTGGTTAACATTCTTAGTGCGACATGAAGAAATTAGATGTTGTGGATCAACATATATCATGTTTCACTGACATGAATACTGACACCACAACACGGGCACATCATATAGTCTACCTAAAAGTACTGTTAAACCTCAAAAGTTGTAGGGGCAATCTTTAGTAATCTACTGATACTTGTCGATGACTTTAAACATTTATGGAAATGGCACTGTTATTTTCCAGTGACTCTGCTACATATCTTTTCATATAAAGTCAATGTTAGATACATCAAAAGTCATTTATGTAACTTAACATGAGAACATATAAACAAAAAATAATACCTAAACATTTGGAGGTACCTTGTAAAAGTAACAATAAAAGTTGGATGTACCTTGTAAATGTTAGATACATTGGACCATGATTTATGTAATGTACTGACGCAAGGAATCTCGGTCCAACATAAAACTTCCTCCATCCCGATTTCTGATAAAAATTCATAAGATATAAGACAGTACACAAAAGAAATGAACAGAGAGACATTACTAACATCATCATTGACATCACCCGAGTTCTGGTTGTTGTCCTTGTTTTCATTATTCTCGCTCGAGTTTGCAGTCATTTTCCGATATTTTGCTTCAACATCAGCTCCTTCACCCCTAATCTCTCTCTCATGTCCGCTTAGCTTATCCGTCTCGCTATATGTATCACTCTACACAATTGTGCTATAAACGGCTAAGCCATACCTATTCTTGTAGTAATTGAAGAAATGGCACAAGTCACAAGTATATTTACCCTCTTCGTACTTTTCTCGGAGATGTGCCCATAACTGATCAACTTTTCTCGGAGATGTCAGCTCCCACAAAGGTGTGATATTTGGTGACATATAAACACTGCATAGTCTTGAATTTTATGGACCTAACATCCAGGAAAATTTACAATGAGATAAGAAGACTAAAGAACTATCAATATGAAAGAAATTCGGTAAGATTACAATAGCTTGCTTTTGTGTCGTAAAACTTAAAGAAAGAAGTGGGACTTGGGAATGAACAACTTGTTCTACATAATTGAAACCACCTTACATAAAGGGCAATATGCAAGTTGTGCTACATTTATGACCTCTTACAACTTTATTAGGATATAGCTGTACAAGGCCTTCCATACACATTTCAATCGACTCGTCCATTAAATCTTTAGGTGCTTCTCAGTTACCTTATATTATTGAAATAAACTATATACACAAATAAAGTTCAGAGAAACGGGAATATTAAAATTTTAAAATGGCATGATCCAATTCAACATGAGAGATGAAGGTAAACTAATAATATACAAGAAAGACAAAAACTGCTGTGGCTGAGAGTGGCAGTAGAGTAACTTATACTGACCATCATCTAGTTGGTGTTCGTGGTGCTCGTGTTTCTTCTCAAGAGTTAGAAGGACTAGAAAGTTCTGTTCCTTCGTATTCAGTTAATGATCCAAAGTCTTGCTCAAACTCTTTCAAAGATTACTCTCCCGGTAATCATTTGGATGGAAAAGCACAAGAAATTCACAATGCAGGACATAAGTATACCAATTATCAATATCTCGAATCATATGAACCTTTAAAAGGGGATCTTGTTCCTGAAGGTAGCAATACTATGTCTTTTTCACCTCGTGGTGCATGGCCAAAGGATTATTCAGAAATTCACCTACAACACAAGGATATAGGTGATGGTGTTGAAATTTCAAGCGACCTGATCCCGTCTAGTAATCCACTTTCCCATCTTCCACCTAGCATCATGTCTCAGAACATGAAGGATGACCATGGACATAGATTTGTGAATGCGGTGATTACAGATCCAGTTCGCATGGTCAATGACACCGGCTTGAACCTGAACATGCATGCTGACAACTCATGGTCAGTGTTCCAAAATTCACAGAAAGATCAAGGCTTAAGGAGAGAAGTTTCTCTGCTTGATCAGGACATTCTTCCTTATCCTAACTCAAGAGTGTTGGATAATGTAAATCCTGGGAGAAAATTTCAGAAGAGGGGAGACTCAGAGTCTGTAAGTAATGTATGCAATCATGTTCCAGTGGGAACTAAGGTGATGGTTGAAGATGTAACCGATAGTTTTCCTTCTGGTATCCCTGTTTGCCCGCCGATTGTTCCTCATGTACTTCATGATCCTGCAGAGGATGATGTGGAGACTGGTGCGAGCAACACCCCACACTCTGAATGTGATGTAAGAAATCGAACTTATGTCCCTTACTTCTGAATCATAACATTTATAAACAATGTGTCTTATATTCTATTGGTATTCTAGGATGCCAACTCTGATGAAAGAGAAATGGATAAATCTATAAGCGATGCTGCAATTGCAGAGATAGAAGCTGGACTATATGGTTTACAGGTTAGGTATTTTTTTTTATTTGTACAAGCTTCTGACTTGTTGTTTAAGATGCTACAGATGGAAAATTACTTATGTCACAACATTCGAAACTAGTAATCGCTATCAAATTGAAAATCTGCTGCCAGTACTACACTGATATTATTATTATTTTGGGCTATGAGATACCTGACAGTTAAATAGTTTCCGAATCATAGTTACTACAAAATACATGGAAAAAGTAGAGCCATCTTGGAGCTGAAGTTTTCTTCTGTTTCATAGTTTTAAACATTCACATTAGATTCATCAACTGCTTCACTCGTTGTACTAATTCGATTCCCAAACAACTGGTGTTTTACCAATACAGTGTCTGATTGGTAAGGCAACTAAAAGTAATTAAGAATGGAAGAAAGAAGGGCAAGGAGGTTCTAAACTTATAAAGCATTATATCATACCAAGAAGGATATTTCTAAAGCATATTACTTGCTTACGATCTATACCAGGCATATTAGATACATCTTCTTCATCTGCATCCTCATATAATCTATTAATTAAAAAAAAACATATTTCCAAATTATAGTAATCTTTTCCAATTATTATCTCCCTCTCATTCACTGCCAGGCATGACAATTTGATCAATCATGACATCGAGCATTCTTAACTGAGTTCTGCTCCAGAAGAACTCCAGTTGATGAGAAAATTAATTGTTTATGATGCTCTCTCTCAATGCTTAAGTGATGTTGACTATTATTTTTGGGGTTGGGATGACTAGAATAGTTTCAATCACAATTGATGTCATCATGGTTTTATGAACTATTTAAATAGAAGTGATATACTCATCTATTAAAAGCTATCATTCTGGTGGTGTATTGTTGCTTGTTGTTCTTGGCACATTGACTGTGCCAAACCTATAGTTTTGCATGGATATATTGTTAAGAAAGTGGCATTATATAGTTTATCTTTATATGCTCCTTAGTTGTCTTAGTCTATTATCTTCTCTTGTCCCGCAGTGGCTATAGTACCTAACTTCTTTATATGCTCCTTAGTTGTTTTTTGTTCCACCCGTTTTTCTTTTCTTTTTTCCAGCGACTTGTCCCAGTCTTACATATCCTCACGGCAGACATAAGCTGAAGGGGCCAAAGACAAGTATATAGCAAAAAGAATGATAAATATTAATACAAAGGATAAAAGGACTGAGTTCAGTTATGTGAACATAAGATTCAGTTTCCAGTTGAAACTCAAGCTCCTATAAATAATTTGTTCCAAATATATGTGTATAAATAATATAATTAGCAAAATATTTCATAAAATTGTCTGCTGGCCAAAATTTGCAATTGTGAGGATTCTTGTGTCTAGTGGTGAACTTTGCATAAGATAAATACCTTAGGTTCCTTCAAGAGACCTGTCCTACGACGTCGTTCAGTGGACATTCTAATACGCTTAGCCTGGACCCGTGCTTGGATTTTGACAAAGACCTGCATGCACCCATCACAGCTGCCTGCTTCCTCACCAACGGACCTAGTACCAGGTACTACATTTTATAGGAAAAAAATAAGAAATTTAAGGGTAACTGCAAAAGCAAAGATTAATTTTATGCTCTCAAAACAGGGATTTTCCATATGCCCAAAACAAGGGCTAAATTTTATAGGAAAAAATGAGAAAATTAATAGGAAATTTTTAGTACTTAAATCCATGCATGTCAATCCAGACCATTACTTATAGAACCTTGTGTAGTTACCACTAAAGTTTTTCCAAGATCCTATACTTTCTGTCGAACACCTTTTCTGCATGAATTTAAAGTTTGATTTCATTTCTTAATGACCTCCTCCAATTTCAACATAATTTTAGCTAACCTTTACATCGAACACCTTCTGTGCAATTAAAGAAATGAGAAGAAACAGTAGGAAGGAATTCTAAGGCATACATCATCCCAGACTGGGACACTTCACCTGTGCAATGACAGCAACCTCCCTCCCAAACTCGTGCTCCTAACATCCTCTTCTCGCTCATCGAAGAGGATGTCAGCCGTGTTGGTAAACCTTCAACCCTTTTCCCACTTCTGGGACCACTTCAGTGGGTGTTTCCTTCACACTACTCACTAGTTTCTGCTTCCAAACGAAACTACGACCTTCGCAAGGAGTTCCTTTTCATAATAAGAGTAAATATTTCAAAAGAGCATTTTAGCGAATACATAGAATGCAGCAACAAAATCAACCAGTAACCAAAATAAGAAATATAGCAGCAGAGGGGCACCTGGATATGGGAAGGCTTGCGGATGGAAGCGACGGAGAGCACCGCGAGAGCAGGTCGGATAACCCTAGTGACTTCCAGAAGAACCCGTCATCGGCGAAGAAGCTGTCGCCGTCGCCAATACTGCTTCCCGCTGCTTCTGATACTGCTCCTGGAGATCTTGCTTCTCCATTGGCATTTGAGGCCGTGCCGATATCCCAAAGTAGCAGCAGTAGAGAATGGAGGATGTGGCGGCCGGGACGTCGACATGAGAGGTAGAGTTTCCAGACAATCTGAATGCAGAGTTAGGGTTTGGGGCAGAAGGTTTTCTAGACGAGGGATTTGGGGTGGAAGGAGGAGGAGCAGGAGAAGGAGGAGGGATTTAGGGTGGAAGGAGTAGGTGGAGAAGATGATGGGAAAGATGAAAAGGAGATGAAAAAAGAGGGAGGGTTATTTTGATGTTGTGTCGGAATGGGGGGCGGGATTTGAGCGCAACTAAAAAAAATAGAGCGGGCTGGCAGATCTGATATATATGCTTATACATAAAAAATGTGATTTTATATTTTGGAGAAACTTTTGGGCGGCAAAACATAAATCCGACGGTTTTCTCCTTTAATTGAAAAATTGATTTCTTTTCCTTTTGACTAAAAATAAATTAGGTTTGTTTTCTTTTTTTTAGTCAAAATGAACGAACGTTTATATAAATTAGTCGTGTATTCTCGATGTTTACATCCAAATGTCAGCTAATTTTTTGACGTTTATTGTAAAATGTTGGCATATCATGTCTATGCCAACTTATCCATAAATGCCAGAAAATAAACTTCGGAAATTCTCAACATTTACGAGAAAACATCGATATTTTTTGATGTTTACTGCAGAACGTCGGTATATCATACATAAGCCAACTTTAATATAAACGTCGAAAAAATAAACGAAGGGAAAGATCTATTTTCTTGTAGTGAATCCACCTCGCTATACGGTCACGGCTGTCTAGATATGAGGGTTTACTACAAGCCAACGGTCTCTTAAGGTCAAGCCTATTGTCTCAATCTCAAGCAAGTAATATAGTTACAAGATGTTAGACCACCAAATATACAATAAAAGGCGTCCCAAATATTACATATTCAGCTGATCATGAAGCTAGTCGTACAAAATGTCAAGACTAGCAAGAGTTCAGTCATACATGATCAACCCTAGGATTTGTTAATCATGCTACAGCCCATAGGCAGACAGTAAGTAAATGTGCATCGAGCTAACAGGTGCTCGTCGGCTAAACGTCTCAAAAGAATAATTTTACAATGTAGTGAGCGAATCAAAATGGAAAAGCCACTCGTAGCCCGGGTTCCTTCTAGTCGCCACCATTGGGCTGGAGGTTCGGTAGATCCTCGGGTGCTGCTCCGAAATCTGGCCACACAAAACCAGCTGGGTCAAACCCCAAAAAGAGCAAGTGCCACAAAGGAGGCCAAGAAATAAGAACAAAAGCCAGCATATCAGAACATAAGGAAATAGAAGAAAAGTACAAATAATAAAGAGTACAACAGGACAATACTACGACTATGGACATAGAACCATTCCGGGAGCCAGGTTACAACCCTTAAACCAAACAAGGACCGGGGTTGTAACCCTTCGCCTGAATAGCACTTTGTCTCTACCCATTTATTGTTAAAGATAAGTAAAACAATCATGCTCAGGTGTACCAGGTGCTGGGACTTGACGAGACTTAGACAAGGCTCGACACCATCCATTCACAAGCGGCCAAGCAAATACTACGGCTTACTACTTAACTAACTAGGGTTATCACAAACCTAATTACTAACAGGATGCAGATGAGAATTTCCCAGTCCCAAGCCCTGCAGACTATCCAGTTATCCTTCCGCGGGTTGAAAGTATGGTTGGGTACATCGCCCAGGAGACGATATACCCTTAGGTGACTTAGAGAGTGTAATACATGACAGTGTGCTGGAAATGTGCCCTACTCGTCGGCAGGCTACAAGTCCATTAAAGCACCCAGATAACGAGATCGCCTGTGACTAGAAATTCTCCATGAACTATAGTTTGATCTAGTCATTAGCCTAATCCATATTCAGTGTGAATCCCTGACCGTGGTAACCAGGGAGCCACGTCCTAGACATGATGCAAGACAAGATAAGACAAGTGGATTGCACGAAGCAGCAAGAATGAACAACCACGGAGTCAGAGTTGATTATACGAGTCGAGCTAGCCATCGTAACAGCATCAAGTTAAGTCAAGTTACAAGTTACAAGTTACAGGTTACAAGTTACAAGTCAGGAGTACGCCGCCACGGGCCACTATCAAGTTATCCAGTTGTAAAGATTAATCATGGATCACAGGTCACAAGTTAAGAGCGCACCCCATCGGGTCACTATCAAGAAGATCAGAAAGCACTAGGATCATAAATCACAAATCTACGAAAACCGTACTAGTCATAAATAAAATACCGAAAACTGTACCAGTTCGTATTGAGTCGAGACAGTCGTGTTGTGTGGAACAAGATCTCAAAACTCCAATCCACAAAAGAGTAGCCAAGTCCAAAAAAATAAAACTAAATCACCATGAGCAACAGGTTGCGCTGGGGATCAGATTGCGCTGGGGGGAATGGACTGCGCTGAGAGCGAGCTACGCAGGGTTGAGCTGCGCAGGAATTGGGTTGCACTGGAGCCAAGCCGCGCAGGGAGTGAGCTGCGCAGGATTGGGTTGCGCTAGAGCCAAGCCGTACAGGGAGTGAGCTGCGCAGGATTGGGTTGCGCTGGAGCCAAGCCGCACAGAGAGTGAGCTGCGCATGATTGGGTTACGCTGGGAGCGAACTGCGCTAGGGTGTCGGGTTACGCTGAGGTCAAGCGCGCTGGGGAGCGAGCTGCGCAGCGGTCCAGTGCGCCAATAGAAGGAAGACGCTGGAGCTAAAGAGCGCCAGCTCAAGTCAGCCCAGCACAAAATGCTGGCCGAGGAGTTAGCGCAATCGGCCTTGCGCTAAAGAGCGCTGGCCGAGGGTCATCTTCTCCACCAAGCCGAGAGGAAGACCCCAAGAACACCAACATTCCAATCTTCATAACTTAGCCAAAATAAAACCAAAATTTGGATTTTCAAAGTTCTAACTTGTGTAAAATTGAATTCTCTTCCACATGGAAGCCTCCAAACAAGGAAAAATCTAAGTTTAATAGATCAAAACCAAGAAAACCCAAAAATGGTTAAAACTTAGATCTAGAAAAATGGAAGCTCCAAATCACAAAATGCCAAGTTCTAATGTTGTTCACCATGGCCTAATCTAGCTAATGGACAAATAAAATAGGGTGCTTATTTGGTGGCAAGGTGCACTTGCCTATGGTGTTGGTGGAGGAAGGAAGAAGAAGATGAAGAAATTAATGGAAGTTATGAGGAGAGAGAAAGTTAGGTAGGGTTTTAATGAGGGAGGGTATGTTGTGTTGAGGGTGGAGGTTAGCTAAGTGTGGTCCAATGCATACTAAACCAAACCAAACCAATTCCTTCTCCACAAAATAAAACCACGCTAGGTCCAAAACCCATTTTACGAGAAAACCAAAATCCGCAAGTCGAGCCAGAATACAATTACAAGCCAAAATCCGGGAAAAATAAAATACAGGTCCGAAATACATATAAGCCAAATTAAAATATGTATTCCGAAATACGGGCATTACAGAGCCTCCACCAAGCCTTCTTGAGCTCCCCCAAGCCTTAGCACAACAAAGGAAAGAAAGAGGAGACAATTTGGACGACTTTGGAAGGAATAAATGAGTGGAAATCCAAAGGGAATGGTGGCTGCCATTTGGTGGTTTATGGGGTTTAAATAGGCACTAGTCAAGCCCTAAACTCTTCATTACACTAAGTATTAGGAAGGTCCTTAAGTGGGCTAAGTAGTTTGCCTTAAGTGGGCTAAGTAGTTTGGCCCTAATTAATGCTTGTACTCAACTTGGTCATGACTAGAGTTTAATTAATCAAACTTATTGGTCAAGTCAAATTAAATAGGGTCCACCATGTCTAATGAATAAGCTAGTCTACTAATAAATACAACCATCATATTAAAAGAAAAAATATACAAAAATTGTGAAATGACAAAGATACTATTGCTCTAGAAAAGTGGTAGTAACAGAACGTCACCTAGCACCAATATTTTATATATATATATATATATATATCTTCCATAGCATGTCCTCTCCTCCATCCCCATATACTCCCTAGCTGTATACGCCCCCCCAAAGAAAGTCATCACTGTGATAGAATCCCTATTCGCCAAATTCTTTTGGGGGAGCAGACATGGGGAAGACAAACACCACTGGGCTAGTTGGACCACCAGGGCCAAACCAACCAGAGAGGGCGGGTTGGGCTTGCGCCGTTTGGATCACCTGGTGGACGCATGCTCCATGAAGTTATGGTGGAAGATGCGCAAGGGCAACTCTCTCTCTGGTGCACGACTCTTGAAGGCCAGATATTTTAGACACTCTAACCCGACGATCGCCTTAATTAACAGCAGAGCCTCTACCACCTGGCGTCGCATGGCCAGAGGTAAGGCGCTAGCCGAACCTCTTATCCAACTCATGCTGGGTAACGGCCACGCTTCGATGAGCTATGAATGATGGCTGGGCGACGAACTTTACAACACTCAAAATCCTCACTTGGGGGAGATCCGCGAGCTGTATGACACCGGTCACGGTTGGAATTGGGACAAAGTGTGCAATAGGCTCGGTCAAGAAGCGACAGACAGACTCGCTGCCGCTCAGTTGCAGATCACCAACGAGCCAGACTCCCTGCAGTGGACCCCGACTTCGAACGGTGATTTCTCCCTAGCGTCTGCCAGAATCATTGCGCATGGGGCTGGCACTCCGTGTCCTCTCATTGCCCCTTTCTGGCAATCCTGTATTCCCCTCAAATGGTCCATCCTGGTATGGAGAGCATATAGCAAGGAAACTTTCTACAGATGACTCAATCGCGTAAGATCGTAGCACGATGTGGCGCTGAGCGAGGGGGCCGAGGGATGGGGCACTGCCCGAGGGAGGGCTCTACCCATTGAGCGGGGGAGGAGGGCCCGAGGCGCCAGCACAGCCGAGCGAGGAGCGGGGGCTCCGGCGAGAGGGGCTCTGGAGCTGTGGCAAGGGGGAGGCACGACGGCCGGAGGACGGGCGACGTCGGCTGGGCCACTGTGAGGAGGGCCACGGCGAGGAGGTCCACGGAGGAAGGGCCACGACGAGAGGGCCACTGCCGGGGGAGGGAAAATGTTGGGGGAAGCCGGGGCGTGGGGGCCTCCGCCGGATCGAGCGTCGAAAAGGCGTAGGGAGACTGGAGAAAGGAGATCAGGGGACAGGGCGCACCGACCGAGGGCCCCATGCGGCACCTGGGAGCAAGGGGCTAGTAGTAGTGGCGTGACCCCCATGTCGACGCAGAGGGAAGACTAGCACCTCCGAGGGCGGAGGCATGCCAATAAGATGCGGCCGAATGGGATGGAAGGGAGACCCAGTACCACCGCAGGGTAGAGGGGTCCTGGTAGTAGGCCCCCGCCGCCGCCGAGGAGGAGGGATACGCGGCAGCGGACTGGGCGACGGGAGGGGGAAGGGGATCCACGACCGAGACGGGAGGGATCTCCGGGAGGAAGGCCACTTCCGGATGGAGGGGAGGCGCCGACGAGGGGGCTAAGGCGGGGGAAGGCACGGGGAGGGAAAGCGACGAGGGGTTGGCTTCTTCATGGGCGGAGGTCGCCTGGGCCAGGGGAAGGGGCGATCCTAACGGAGCGGAGGAGGGCTCCGGGATTGCGGGGACGCCGAGCGCCGGGGGAGGGGTAGTAGGATCCGGGGCGGACGTCGTTCGGGGCTCCGAGAGGGGCCTCGGGGAAAGGGAAGTGGATGGTGGGGCTGCAGCCACGGGGTGGAGCGGCGCAGCGACGGAGACGGCTGCCGACTGGGGGGAAGGACCTGGGCCGAGAAGGGAGGGTGCCGGGGCTGGCCGAGGGTGCCGAGCCCGGTGGCGCCTGCAACACCGATGGCGGCGGTAGCGTCGTGGATGAGAGAGGAGGGGGGCACCGCACAACGGGCATGCGCCGGCCGGCTACGACGAGGGAGGATCGGCTCCCCACGGGAAGATATCTTCCCCTTCCCAAGTAGCTAGTGGAGGAGATCATCATTCCAACGATCCTCCATCAAAACTCAAAATTTTCCTTCGGTAGAACCTTCATGGACATATTCGCTCTATTGTCCTCTGTATGAACATTTTTAATTGCCGCATCCTTCACCATTATCACATCTCGTATCCAATGATACCATGTTGCAATATTCTTTGACCAAATGTGAATTATCGGGTTCATCCCTAGGTAAATAGGACTTTGGCTATCACAAAGTAAAATGTATTACTCTTGTTTAAACTCCACCTCCTACATGAACTTATTTATCAAAAATAACTCCTTCCAAGCCTCTATCGCCGCAATAAACTTTGCCTCTGTTGTAGACAAGACTAACACACTTTTGAAACCACAACTGCAACGAAACTGCTCCACCAGTAAGCACCATAATATGCCCCGAAGTTGATCTCCTAGTATCCATATGTCAAGCCATATCAGCGTTAGTATACTTAACCAGCTTTAGCTTATCACTCCAAGATAAAAAGCTTCCAATCAACTATGCCTTGAAGTTATCGAAGGATCTATTTGACCGCCCTCCAATGTATCCTCCCCGAATTTGAAAGATACATGCTAACCATACCAACTACGTAAAAAATATATGGCCTTGTACACACCTTGGCATACATGAGACTCTCTCCATATGTTACTTTTTGTCTTCAATTGATGGACACTCGCTTTATAATGAGCTTAAAATGAGCTGCAAGGGGTACTCACTTTCTTTGACACGTCCATCCCAAAACGTTGAAGTACTCGATAAATATACTTTTCTTGGGACAACCAAAGCAACATGGACACACACTCTCTCTCTCTCTCTCTCTGCCTTTCCCTCTCTTTCTCCATCCTAAGATTATTTTTTGATTCGTACAAATCCTTCATAGAGAAGCTCCTGCCCAATTGGCGCTTCAACTCCGGTATCATGATGGTATTCCATCCCACTAGTAGCATGTCACATGCATCAACATAAAAATAATAAAATAATCCCGGACAAATACTTCACAAACAAAAAAGGGTCTGACATCGTACGTGTATAACCATGCTCCCCATAAATGACTCAATTTTTTTTACTACTATCGTAGAGCCTGTTTCAGACCATACAAACTTTTATTCAACCAATAAATCAAATATAACTTGCCCTTCTTACAAAAACCCTATGGTTGCTCTATTTATAATTCCTCCTCTAAAAAACATGATAGAATGTCGTCTTGACATCCATCTGCTCAATCTCAAAATTGGAATTGATTGCTAAACCTACCACCATTCAGAGAGATGACAACTTAACAACTAGTGATAATATTTTATGAAAATCTACGCCCTTCCATTGACTGTCCTTTGACTACCAGTCTTGTCTTGTATTAAGGTTGAGTAGCACCTTTTGTATGTTTTATTCTTAACATCTATTATTTTTCAATGTCTTCTTGTCCTTTGGCAACCGCATCCTCTCATAAGTAAAATTGGCATCACTACCAAAATAAGTCATATTGGCGATGTAATCTCCATGTCATGTATTACCTGGTCGCTAACACAAAAAATGTAGCTGTTTGTCGCCATGGCGACGTTCATTTGTGACGCAAAAACATCGCTAGCTTTTTATTGGATAGCGACGTTTGCTGATGAGGCGTTGCTAATTAGCGACATATAAATTTGTTGCTAATTGTCGCTGACAGTTTAACGTTTAGCGACGTAATCTGCGATATTTAGTGTTGTACAATCTGACATTTTGGGTTTGCCACGTCACGATATTAGTGACATCTGGCGACCGTCAGCGACGTCTTCGACACAGGCTAGCGACGTTCAGATACATAAATAGTGACAAAATTAGCGACGTTAGTAAACTATTTTGCTGACATGTCGAGTTTGCCATGTCAGTAGGTTAGCGACGTTTAGCGACTATCTACGACGTTTGCTTTTTAGTTTAGCGACATACTGATACATGTTAGTGACATTCTGTGGCGTCTCTATTCTTCGATAAACGTCGCTAAGCATCGCTAACTTTTAAAAAAAATTAAAGAAATAGTATTCTATTTGCTTGTCCATCAAGAATCTACCTGTATTTTAAATGACAATTTACAAATAATAGACCCGGAGCAACCCTCCGTAGAATACCTTGGGTTCGTTGACCCCTTCGGTGGAAAACTCAACACCAGTAAACAAACATAATTAGAAAATGATGAAAAGACACTAGCAATAATAAAACAAATAGAATCAAACAACAAGAAAGATATAAAATAGCCGGGTGGAAACAAATCTACTACCAAACGGCTATAAAAAGAGTTTGTCCAGTAATGTTTCAACGTGGTCAATATAACCCAGTCACTAAATGAATAAAATAAACACATAAAGACCCAACAATGGGTCAGCAAAGAACAACACAACACATAAAAATAAGTCCAATAAAGGACTACGCATGGTCAGAAAGAGGAGGAGGCAGTCCCTGAAGTACGTGTAGGCAAGTCTAGAGGGGGGGCGAAAAGAGTATTTGTTACAATAATAATTAATTAAAAAAATCATCTCTATTCAATCCCAACTAGTAAATAAATAATCAGAGTATAATTGCAGAAATTAAATAGAGATCAGAACGCATATGCAGACACAACAATTTTTAACCTAGTTTTCCTCGTGGAGGACTAGTCCAGGCCTTAGAACTCTAGCTCAGGATTGAAATCCAATATTTGTGAAATAGCTTTACAACCACGTGCCTTTATACAGAAGAGCACGTCAACTTCTTGAAAAGATCGCTGAGGCAAAAGTTGGAATTTTCCAAGTGACTTCTTGAAGACTCTTGCACAAAACTTCTAATTGACTCGCACCGAGCACCTTGTAGGCTTGGGAAGTTTTATGGCTAGTAGATTGGAAGAGTATGGATATTTGGGATGTATAGGCTATAAGAGAGAAGAGATGAGAATATTAGATGAATTGAAATGGGTGAAAAGGGTGCCTATATATACTAGTCCTGGGAGGCAGAGTTCGGCCAAAACTCTGTCCCAAAATTTAAAAATTATGGTCGTTGGACAACTTACAATGAGCAATCCCTAAAAGTTAGCTCCTAGAAATTATGAGACTGAGTTCAGCCCGAACTCTGTGTGGAAGAAGAGTTCGGCCCGATCTCTGCCTCCTAGGAGACAGAATGCTCAATGGGCTATTGGGCTTTGGCAGTTTGGCTTTTTGTTTGTGGGGCTTCTAGTCTATGGCTGAGGTACTCAGTGCGACTCAACGTACAAAAGCCTAGACTCAAATAAAATAAAAAAATACAGACTTTCGATGAGAAGTTCCAGCAGTATTCGTCGAGCAGTCGTCGATGATGATTGTCTGACTTGATATGAGTTAGTCGTCTGATTTGTAGCTTTAATGATGATTTATGTGTCGAGTTGGATCATGTCAAATATCGATTTGTTAATTATCAAGATTAAGTTGACTGCGATCCAGTTTGGGTCAATAATCTCCCCTATTTTGATAATTGACAAAATTGTGATATTTACGTGTCACAACATTCATACCTGGACACATATTTAGCTCCCCCGTAGATGGACATTTTGGCTCCCCCGTAAATAGAGAAGTCCTGATACAAGTACTAGTCCAAACAATACATAGTAGAAGTATTTATCCAAAATGGTTAAGCAAATATCAATATTCTCCCCCTTTGACATTTAGCAAAATGAAATAGAAGCTCCCCCATAAATAATAACCATAGAGAAAATATGCAAGCACACAACCAAGCTCAAGTCCAACGTAAGAGATAACTAGCAAATAATCTAAATAGAAGCCATATAAGCATAAAATAGTACCAAGCAAAGAGTTCAACTACATAACCACTGAAAAATGACAAAGTGCAAAAACAAAAGAAATCCTAAGCATCAACAACATCATAAAATGGACCACGGCCGTTATTGAGCACGGTAAGGTCCAGCAGAGTCGGATGGGTCACTGGTAGAGCGACGAGGATCAACAAACGCCGCATCTGGATCCAAATACCTCCTGACCCAGGTGTCGTCGATATGGTAACCTTCGTGAGAAGGGTCCCG
Source organism: Iris pallida (assembly GCA_029216955.1). Taxonomy (NCBI): domain Eukaryota; kingdom Viridiplantae; phylum Streptophyta; class Magnoliopsida; order Asparagales; family Iridaceae; genus Iris; species Iris pallida. Next base: position 12,834,767 of record JANAVB010026400.1, read on the forward strand.
AACCATGGGGTAAGATATCGTAGGATGAGTAGCCAGGGAGTACTAGATTGATGGAACTGGGGATTCCCAGGACCCTTTCTTTGGTGTACGTATTGATCGATAGAAAGTTAAACAGATCTAATACGTGTTCTAACCCTTCATAGGCGGAAACTAGGGTTCACAAATTATACCTGCGGCGGAAAGGAGACAAGTAATTCCTGGCAATCTCGAGCGGACGACCCCAAGATCTTCTGCACGTATTCCTTCCTCGAGTTGGACGTCGTATGGGCGACGATCTCCCAAGCTTTTCTTCTCCTTGGCAGCCCTCTCTTTCTCTCCTTACGTGAATCACAAATTTAGAGAAAGTTTCAGATTTCTGATCAGTAATATGGCGGCCAGAGAATAGAGGATATATATAGGCTACGGCAGGGACCATGAGGAGAAATTAGGGTTAGGCCTCCTAACGGATATGGATATCCCGTATTCAGTCCGAACACACAATCCAGGCCCATTAACAATAGCTCGGTCCACTAATGAGCTATTATTGCACTACCTCCCTAATCCCAAATTATATTTATGGGCTCCTTTTATTATATGCTCGTTTGGCTCCCCATGTTAAGATATCGTATGTCCGTCGATCAAATTAAGTTACTGACAACTATATTGATTCGACATCTTTTATCCTTAAGTAGTATCGCTCAACTTTATTTGTCATGTCGGATATAATCTACCTGCAGGGTTTACATGACAATCCTTATAAGCTCCTTAAGGGGACATCATCAACCCAATGTATCGGGACATGGATTCCATTTATAATCAACAGCTCATCATACATACAATATTATTACCCAATTCATAGAGGTTGTTGATCCATAATAAATCTCACTCTTTTATGAGTCAAAATAATACACACTGCATATATATGTCCGTTATTATATCCGGGTTAAGAGCACAAGCATCCATAATAACAGAGGTGTTTGTTCTCTTATGTAGTCAGTACAAAGAGAACAACCTCAAGTGGTCCTGTTCAATACACACAAAGTGTACTAGTATAAACCTATAGTCAAGATAGACTAATACCAGATTACACTATAACCTTTCCAATAGACTGTCCAAGTCCATCTAGGTTGTGAACTATTTATATACTCTATAGGAAACTGATAATATGATCTTCTGTGTGACACCACACACCATATTATCTATAATATAGAATATCAGACATTTGCATTAATACTTGCAATAAATACAATATGCAAACATTTGCCCATATGATTCTCATTCAAAATTTAAGGAAATAAGGTTACTAAAAAAGTGATGCTTTTAGTATATAACCCTAACAATCTCCCACTTATACTCAAAGCATTGCTTTTCAGTATACTGTTACAAATCTCCCACTTATACTTCAAGCCATGCTGCTACACATCTGACTCCTATACCTTCAACATGTTTATCAAAAGCCTTAGCTGGTAAGCTCTTTGTAAAGGGATCAGCTAGGTTGTCGGTTGATGCTATCTTGATCACAGCAACTTTTCCTTTTTTTATAAAATCTCGTATCAGGTGGTACTTGTGCTTAATGTGTTTGCCAGTCTTATGGGCTCGTAGTTCCTTCGAGTTTGCAACTGTACCACTATTATCACAATAAAATGTAATAGACTTAGGCAAACTAGGTACCACATCCAAGTCCAACAGAAAGTTTATGAGCCAAACCGCTTCTTTGGCTGCCTCAGAGGCTGCCACATACTTGGCTTCCATGGTAGAATCAGCGATACATTTTTGCTTAATACTCCTCCACACAATGGCTCCACCTCCCAAAGTAAACACATAACCTGAGATAGTTTCCTGGAATCCCTATCTGACTGAAAATCTGAGTCTGTATACCCCAAAGGAACTAAACTATCTGCCTGGTAAACTAGCATATACTCTTTAGTCCTTTTCAGGTACTTCAAAATATGCTTTACGGCAGTCCAATGCTCTTGTCCTGGGTTAGACTGATATCTGCTGACCATGCCTACGACAAAGCAGATGTCTGGTCTCGTATATAGCATTGCATACATTAAGCTTCCTACTGCTGAAGCATAAGGAACTGCCTTTATGTTCTCTATCTCTTTAGGTGTCCTCGGACACTGCCCCTTTGATAGAGCAATTCCATGTCTAAAAGGTAAGAAACCTTTCTTAGAATTTTGCATACTAAAACGAGTTAGTACAGTTTCGATATAGGAAGCTTGAGATAAGCCCAACATCCTTTTCTTGCGATCTCGTAGAACTTTGATCCCAAGGATGTGACCTACTTCTCCCAAGTCCTTCATATCAAACTGTTTGGATAACCATACCCTTACATCAGATAATACCTTCACATTGTTTCCAATGAGCAAGATGTCATCCACATAAAGTACTAGGAACACCACCACATTTCTGTCACACTTTCTGTATACACATGATTCATCATGACATTGATCAAATCCATAGGATTTTGTCACCTGATCAAAACATATGTTCCAAGATCTGGAAGCTTGCTTAAGTCCATAAATGGACTTCTTGAGCTTACAAACAAGATGCTCCTGGCCCTTTTCAATGAACCCGTCTGGTTGCTTCATATAGATGTCTTCCTCAAGACTTCTATTAAGGAAAGTTGTCTTGACATCCATTTGCCAAATCTCATAATCGAGATGAGCTGCAATAGATAAAAGAATCCGGATAGACTTAAGCATGGCTACAGGAGAAAAGGTTTCCTCATAATCGATACCCTCTCTTTGAGTAAAACCTTTTGCTATAAGCCGAGCTTTAAAGGTTTCAACCTTACCGTCTGATCCTCTTTTTCTTTATAGACCCACTTGCATCCAATGGCTTTTACACCAACGGGTGGTTCTACAAGCTCCCAGACCTGATTAGAATCCATAGATTATATTTTATATATCATTACTTTTTGCCAAGACTCTGCATCTTTATCTTGGAGTGCTTCATTGTAGGTACATAGATCATAATCTTGTTCCTCAGGGACGAAGTCTGACGACTCTCCCAAGAACATATATCTATCAGGTTGTATCACAACCCTCCCACTACGACGAGGCACTATCGGTTGTGGTGTAACATTTGTGACACGTTGCACAGTTATTTGTGGTTCATCCTCTTGTACTGTTGGTACTGAAGTACTTGGTGTCTCACGTCTCAGTTCTTCTAGAACAACTCTACTTGTGGGTTTATGGTTCATCACACAATCTTCCTCCAAGAATCAGACATTGGTGCTAACAATGACCTTCTGATCCTTAGGACTATAAAATAAATCTCCTTTTGTTCCTCTTGGATACCTATAAACAAGCGTACTTCTGTACGAGATTCCAACTTATCTGCTTTCCCATTCAGCACATGTGCTGGACTACCCCAAATGCGAACATATTTCTCACTAGGTTTACGCCCACTCCATAACTCTGTGGGAGTAAGAGGTACTGACTTAGAAGGAACCAAGTTCAAAATATAAGCTGCAGTCTCTAAGGCATATCCCCAAAACGAATCTGGCAAATCCGAATAACTCATCATTGATCTAACCATCTCCATAAGAGTTCTATTCCTTCTTTCGGCTACACCATTCTGTTGGGATGTTCCTGGTGCAGTCAATTAGGATGCAATCCCAGCCTCTGATAAATAATCCCTAAACTCTCCAAAGAGGTACTCGCCACCACGATCTGATCGTAATGACTTGATAAATTTTCTATGACGTTTCTCCGTTTCAGCCTTGTACTCTTTAAATTTCTCAAAGCACTCAGACTTACGGTGCATCAAATAAATGTATCAATACCTTGAATAATCTTCAATAAATGTGACAAAATATTCAAAGCCACATCTAGCTTGGATAGTCATGGGTCCACACAAATCAGAATGAACCAATTCCAACACATCTTTGGCCCTATACCCCTTTGCCGTAAAAGGCCTTTTGGTCATTTTACCTTCTAAGCAGGATTCACAGACTAGTAGTGCCTCCACTTCCAATGAACTCAAAGGTCCATCTTCAACCAGTCTTTGAATCCTTCTTAGGTTAATATGCCACAATCGCAAGTGCCAAAGATATGTTTGGTTCATACAAGAAGGTTATTTTCTCTTATTTAAGTTAGATGACATATTGTTCATTTCCATAAGTTGCATTGTGGGCGAAATAGGATTAATGACATACAAATTATCAACCAATGCACCAGAACAGATAAAATGTTTATTCTTTCTAATAACAATATTGTCATTAAAATAAATTGAATATCCATCCTTAACTAACATAGAAACAGAAACTAAATTCCTTCTAAGTGAAGGTGCATAAAGACAATCTCTCAATATCAAAAACTTATTTCTACCAAAAGATAAAGTAACATCTCCTAATGCAACGACCGATACTTTTGTAGCATCACCCATGAACAAGCATATCTCTCCATCACTGAGCCGTCTGGTTTCCTGGAACCCCTGCAATGTATTGCAGACATGATTAGTGGCTCCTGTATCTACACACCAGGTGCCGGTAGATAACACCGCTAAACATGTTTCAACTACTAGTAAATGAGATATACCTTCTTTGTTCCCTTGTTTGAGAAGTGGACAATCAGTCTTCCAATGTCCTGACCCTTTGCACTTGAAACATTTGCCTTTCGGCTTTTTCACCGTACCTTGAGGTCCCATGCCCTTCTTTGCTGAGTTTGCCTGTTTCTGAATATTATTCTTCTTCTTACCGCCTTTTGGCTTAGAAGTAGAAGCCTTTTCAGAAACAAAAACATGACCACTCTGCCTAAAGAGAGATTCAGCATCCTGTAGCTCTTTTGCAAGTTCTGCCAAACTATACAACCTTTTGTTCATGTTGTAATTAAGGCAGAAATTGTCAAAACTTTTAGGCAGAGTCCCGAGAATGATATCGACCTGGGATTCTCCATCGATTTCAGCTCCAAGGATCTCCATCTCATTCAGATGACCCATCATCTTGAGAACATGATCCCTTACTGGTATACCCTCAGCCATTTTTGTATTCATCAAACATTTCATAGTAAACTGCCTAGCTGCTATACTCTGATGTCTGAAGAGTTCCTTGAGGTTATACATCATATCATAAGCAGTGGCCATGGCCTGATGCTGATGTTGCAGTACATTTGACATAGATGCCAGAATATAACACCGCGCCATCTCATCTGCCTTTTTCCACTTCTTATAAGCCTCTTTGACCTCTTCATCAGAGTTAGCATCAGGCTTAGGTGGGCATTCCTCAACAAGTACATATTTGTACTCCTCAGCAGTCAGAACAATATCTAAATTACGTTTTCAGTCAATATAATTAGGTCCAGTAAGTTTGTTTTCTTTAAGAATCGCCATAAGTGGACTGAAAGAACCCATTTTTGAAATCCTGAGAATCACATAAATAAAATTATGTAGGGCAAATTTTTTTTTGAATTAACTAAATATTGATTTCCTCAAAACAATAATAAGAAATTCACCAACACCTTGAACACCATGAATTTAGCATGCCACGATAGTGTGGACGTATACAAATTCAACTTTGTTCAAGTAGGTTTTTCTTATTAATTTTACTATCATGTCAACATAACTTTATAACAAATAAAATTAATATGCTGGTCTTGCTCTGGTCATACAAATAATAGCAGTGACTCCGATGGGGAGGATACCATTATTTGTATCTAAGTGTATACCATTACTTAATACTATGTCCATTACCTTGTAATGAGTTCCTTCAGATGGAGAAGTGAACACATACTAGGTAACTTTCTACAATTATCCCTAAGGAAGTTTGTACTGGTGATCCATAATTATACTCATCCGATATGGAGGAAAGTACTATAGCCAACACGCAAGTATAATTACATCACCTACAAACCAGTAATGGAGACCATAGGATTTAAACTAAATAAATATCTTCTCCCACTTAGTTATTTAACAATGAGGGTTTTTCTACTAGTTGATATTATGTCCATGTTGTCCATTATTAATATAGGCTTGGTTTTTCAAAAAAAAACAACCACACAAAAATAAACATGCATAATCAGAAAAAGCAAAATGACAAAAATAAGAGAAAATATCCAACTATTATGGTCATCTTTGCTGCTCCGTCCTCAACTATCCGAATCCAAAATCTGGCACTGCACAGATCTATTCGGAGTTCGACCTGGACTGCTTAAAACTAGCATCTCGTCCGACGTCAGAAACAGCCACCACCGTCATCACGATTGATCAAAAATAATTAAAATTACATCAATCTTATGCCTCCCGAAGGAGTTCACACATAATCTAGATTGCAAAATTAAAATAATAAGCACGATCAACCCTCGTAATTTTAATTACATCCACAGCAACAACAACATCCATGACATGTCTGTGGTTTAAACAACAGAATCAAAAACATGCATTGGACCATAATAGTTGGATCTAAGATGCCTACAAAATCGAGTTAGAATAGATCTACATATACCGACTATTACACAGCACAGGTTTTATTGGACAACATGGACGTATTAATCAATACGTAGATCCAAAGTAGCTCTGATACCAATTGATGGAACCGGGGATACCCAGGACCCTTCCTTTGGTGTGCGTATTGATCGATAGAAAGTTAAACAGATCTAATACGTGTTCTAACCCTTCATAGACGAAAACTAGGGTTCACGAATTATACCTGCGGCGGAAAGAAGACAAGTAATTCCTGGCAATCTCGAGCGGACGACCCCAAGATCTTCTGCACGTATTCCTTCCTTGAGTTGGACGTCGTGTGGGCGACGATCTTCCAACCTTTTCTTCTCCTTGGCAGCCCTGTCTTTCTCTCCTTACGTGAATCACAAATTTAGAGAAAGTTTAAGATTTCTGATCAGTAATATGGCGGCCAGAGAATAGAGGATATATATAGGCTACGGCAGGGACCATGAGGAGAAATTAGGGTTAGGCCTCCTAACGGATATGGGTATCCCGTGTTCAGCCCGAACACACAATCCAGGCCCATTAACAATAGCTCGGTCCACTAATGAGCTATTGTTGCACTACCTCCCTAATCCCAAATTATGTTTGTAGGCTCCTTTTATTATATGCTCGTTTGGCTCCCCATGTTAAGATATCGTATGTCCGTCGATCAAATTAAGTTACTGACAACTATATTGATTCGACATCTTTTATCCTTAAGTAGTACCGCTCAACTTTATTTGTCATGTCGGATATAATCCACCTGCAGGGTTTACATGACAATACTTATGAGCTCCTTAAGGGGACATCATCAACCCGATGTATCGGGACATGGATTCTATTTATAATCAACAGCTCATCATACATACAATGTTATTACCCAATTCATAGAGGTTGTTGAGCCATAATGAATCTCACTCTTTTATGAGTCAAAATAATGCACACTGCATATATATGTCCGTTATTATATCCGGGTTAAGAGCACAAGCATCTATAATAACAGAGGTGTTTGTTCTCTTATGTAGTCAGTACAAAGAGAACAACCTCAAGTGGTCCTGTTCAATACTCACAAAGTGTACTAGTGTAAACCTATAGTCAAGATAGACTAATACCAGATTACACTACAACCTTTCCAATAGATTGTCCAAGTCCATCTAGGTTGTGAACTATTTATATACTCCATAGGGAACTAATAATATGATCTTCTGTGTGACACCACACACCATATTATCTACAATATAGAATATTAGACATTTGCATTAACACTTGCAACAAATACAATATGCAAACATTTGCCCATATGATTCTCATTCAAAATTTAAGGAAATAAGGTTACTAAAAAAGTGTTGCTTTTAGTATATAACCCTAACATGGATATCATGTAGGGTGTTGCTGATAGCTGTCATCTATAAGGTGGTGCGATAGTCCATCTGAGTCCAGCAATCATCCTTCAAGCAAAAATGATCACGCATCATGGTCTGAATAGACTCAAGAGTAGCAGGTGGCTCGGGCGCAGGTTGGCCAAGAGCATGAGGATTAGCCTGAGCATCAGACTCTGAATGCTCTGACTCAGCAGGAGACTCAACAGCTGCTAGAAGCCGCCGTGCCTTAAACATATAGACAGGGGCTGGAAGGAACTGGCACTCATCAAGAGGAACATGGAATGCACGAAAAATCATCGACAAATATAGGGTGTAGACCAATGATCGAGGTCTCTTCCGTGCACTAATCATCCAGTCCATCATAGTACGCAGAAAGTTAAAATGGACATGGAAGTGGAGATAATAAAGTGCAGAGATCTCAATATAAGATACTTCATCGATCGATCTTGCTTTGGGCAAGATCGTGAAGAAAATGATACGATGAAGTTCATAGAAATACGGGTTAAGATATTTAGCCCGTAGCTTGCGTGGACGAGTGTTGGGAGTACACAAATCGTCTTTGAAGCTTTCAAGGGACAATCCATCAAAAAATTGAAACTTGCGCTCATCGACAAGTTTCTTCCAAGAATTGGGTTCCGAGATCTCAAGATATTCCGTAAGCTCAAAATCATCAAAAGTAATATCGATACCGACGACACGAGAATAGATTCATATGTCGTCAAAGGTTTGATTACAATAAAACATTTAGATAGTATTCAAATAGATAATAGATGATGTAGAAACTAACTCATCTAAACAAAAATCATGGAACAATGAATCATAAGCCGAAAATATTGTGAAATTGATAGGATGACCCGCATACACACTCCATGAACGAAAGTCATTAAACCATTCATTGGAAGATTCTAATGATACAAAAATTTGTTCATTAAATGTGTTGGGGTCATGAGGTTGTGGTGGATTAAAGAGTGGATGCATTGGAGGAGCAAGAGGAGGAAGAGGATTAGAGGATGAAGCACCTTCACTCCTTCTTCTCTTGCCTCTTCCAAAGTGCCTTGGAGCCATGGAGAATTTAAAATAATTGAAAAGGAAATAGAGAGGAATATGAAATTATACCTCACAAAGATGAGAAAAGATGGAAGAGATCTCCCCAAAAGCTTGAAATCTTGAGTTTGGAAAGAAAAAGAGCCCTAAAAGTGGAGTTTCTAGGTTAGGGTTTGAGAAATTTGTGTTTGGAGGAAGGTAGAAGAAGAACATAGTGAAGAGAGAGTTGTCTTTCGGGTTTAAGGTGTTTAAGAGCAGCCAAGAAGAATAAATCTGGACTGTCGGATCAAATCAATGGGTGGCTGAGAAGTAATGAAGGTTCTGTGACCAAGGACGCAGAGTTCGGCCCGAACTCTGCCTCCATGGGCACTGAACACAAAAAGTTTGAAAATGGCTAATTTTTAAAGGAAAATGAATAGAATTTTGAAAGTTTGAATTAACTAAGTCATAAATGAAACTAAACTATATAATAAACAAGGATTTATGACTACGACCATTACGATGAAACTGCCATGGGATAGCTGTAGGGGCCGGATCCCAGCTAGCGGTAGTCCGAAGACTAGTGCGCCGTGTCGCTTAGGCTTTTACGTCTTATTGTCAGAAGGATCCTTTCGGCTTGTACCCATAGCAAAGTCACCATAAATATATATGTCATAATCGTTATTTATGCAGGCCAATTTATTTAATGACTGTTTCATCCAAAATTCCTAATTCTCGACAAAGAAAGTTGAAGCGCACTTTGGCCAGTAGTTTGGTAAAGAAGTCTGCTAGCTGATGTTCAGTGTCTATGAATTCTAAATTAATCGTGCCTTGTTGTTGATGATCAAGCAAAAAATGATATCTAATCTCTATGTGTTTAGTGACAAACTTAGTTCTTTGTCAGATTAATGGCACTAGTATTATCATAAAAAATAGGTATGTGCTTAAAACATAAGTTGTAGTGTTCAAGGGTTTGTCGCATCCACAGAATCTGTGTACAACAACGACCAACTGCGATGTATTCAGCTTCTGTTGTGGATAGTGCAACAGAGTTTTGCTTCTTGCTAAACTATGAGACTAATGCCTTTCCTAGCAAATGATACGTACCGCTGGTACTCTTACGGTCGACTTTGCATCCTGTAAAATCAGCATCGAAATATCCGATTAAGTCAAAGGAAGTGGTTTTGGGATACCACAAGCCTACCGTAATAGTTCCTTTAAGGTATCTAAAGATACGCTTAACTGCGGTCATGTGTGATTCCTTAGGATTGGCTTGGTATCTAGCACATAAGCAAACACTGAACATAATGTCGGGACGACTAGCAGTTAAATATAATAAACTACAAATCATACCTCGATACTTACGTTGATCGACCCGTTTGCTGCTTTCATCAGGTTCCAGCTTTATGGTAGTAGCTATAGAGATGCTAATTGGTTTGATGCTGTCAAGTTCAAACTTCTTCAGCATGTCCTTGACATATTTTGATTGACTAATGAAGACGCCTTGCAGGAGTTGTTTGATTTGCAATCCAAGGAAGTAGTTGAGCTCCCCCATCATGTTCATCTCGAACTTATTTTGCATACACTTGGCAAATTCCTTGCATAGACCCTCATTAGTCGATACAAAAATAATATCATCAACATATATTTGAACTAAAAGAATTGTGTTAAACAGTGTAGTATCGACTTTCCCTTTTAAAAAACCTTTATCTAGTAAGAAAGTACTCAAACGATCATACCAAGCTCGAGGAGCTTGTTTGAGGACATAGAGAGCTTTTCTAAGTTTAAAAACATGGTCAAGAAATTTGTGATTTTCGAAACCTGGTGGTTGTTTGACAAAAACTTCTTCCTTGATAAAACCATTTAGAAAAGCACTTTTCACATCCATTTGGAAAAGTTTAAAGTTTTGAAAATTTACAAATGCACAAAGCATCCAAATAGATTCTAGTCGGGCAACAGGAGTATACGTCTCATCATAATCGATGTCCTCCTCTTGATTGTATCCTTGGGCTACGAGATGAGCTTTGTTGCGAGTGACTGAGCCATTCTCGTTTACTTTGTTACGAGAAACCCATTTAGTGCCAATTATTGAGTGGCCAGTAGGTTTAGGAATAAGTTCCCAAACTTGGCTTCTCTCAAATTGGTTGATTTCTTCTTGCATCGCAGAAATCTAAAATTCAACATTAAAAGCTTCTAAAATATTTTTCGGTTCGATTTGAGAAATGAATGCAGTGCTAGCTATAATATCTCTTACAGAGGATCGAGTGGTTACCCCTTTTGATATTTCACCTATTACCAAGTCCTTTGGATGAGAGGGAGTGAATTGGAACTTCTTTGGTAATTCCTTCGAAGATCTGGTTTCAGATGTTGCATTTATAGATGTCGAAGTAGATAGCTCATCATCGTCGTCGGGAATAATAACTGTACTATTGTTCTCATCAAAAGTTACATTAGTAGACTCTTCAATAATCATGGAGCGTTTGTTGAACACTCTATATCCCTTACCCTTGGCCGCATAGCAAAGAAGAATACCTTCGTCAGCTTTGGCATCAAATTTGCCTATGTTGTCTTTGATATTCAGGATAAAACAACGACAACCAAACACTCTAAAATAAGAAATATTAGGAGTCCTACCAAACCAAAGCTCATAGGGTGTCTTCTTCGAAGTGGGTCGAATCAACACCCTATTCAAAACATGGCACACTGTGCTGACAGCTTCTGCCCAAAAATATTTCGGAAGAGAGAATTGATTTAGCATAACTCTAGCCATACTGCCAAGAGTTCTATTCTTCCGCTCCACAACACCATTTTTTTGAGGAGTTCTTGGACACAAAAATTCATGACTAAAACCATTTGAATCATAAATTTTTTCAAAATCAGAATTTTCGAATTCGCCACCATGATCACTTCTAATACGAGTAATCATGTAGCCTTTTTCGGTTTGGACCTTTTTAGCAAATACTTTAAAAATAGAAATTGTATCACTTTTGTTTGTAAGAAAGAAAACCATGTAAATCTTAAAAAATTATCTACAATAATAAAATCCTAGAGTTTTTCGCCAAGATTGGCTACTCTACAAGGACCAAATAAGTCCATATGAAGTAATTGCAAAGGTCAGGTAGTACTTATAGTGTTTATAGATTTAAATGAAGATTTGGTAGCCTTATTCTTTTCATATTCGGCACATACCGTGTCTTTCTTGAATGTGATATCTGGCAGTCCTCTGACTAGCTTCTCGGTGGATAGTCTGGATATAGTATCCATGTTGGCATGACCAAGACGCTGATGCCATAGGAGCTTTTCGTCTTTGTGAGCGTAAAAGCATCTTCCTGTACTATTAGTATCACTAGATAGATAGAAAATATAAATGTTATCTTCCCTTATCCCCTCAAAAGAAATGTCTCCAGTTGATCGATCATAGATAAAGCATTTAGTTTTCCAGTAGTTAATATCATAACCGTGATCAACAAGATGACTAATGCTAAGCAAGTTATGCTTTAACTCGATCACTAAACAGACATTGTTAATGACGTGAGAGGGAGGATAACCAATTGTACCATTACCTATGATGTAGCCTTTAAGGTTATTGTCGAAGAAAACGTATCCTTTCTTTTTTATCGATAGTATTGCGAATAGATTTGCATTTCCAGTCATATGTCGTGAGCACCCACTATCGAGAATCCACTTGCTTCTAGTTGAGGAGGGAAGGTCTACCTACACCACGAGTAGATGTGTCCTTTGGTACCCAGATTCTTTTGGGTCCTGAGAGTTTAGACTTTGGTACCCATGCATATATATTTCTATTAACTAATCTCCTAATCCTAAATTGTGGAGAAATGTGTCCATGTAGGTTACAATATGTACATCTAGCATGCATATTTATACTAGGAGCATGTTGATAGTGGTGTCTATAAGTAGGGTGATGATAGCTACGTGCATCAGTAGAGTGAGTATGATGAGTGTGTGCAGCAGCAGGGTAACTGTAATGATTATAGTGACTGTATATAGTAGTAGGGTAGCTATAATGATTATAGTAACTGTATGCAACAACATGATGATGATAATGATTACATGTATGTGCCTTATGTGCTGCATGTGGATAGGTGTACATGAAAGCATGATTTTGTTTAACATGTGGATGAGTGTTCTTGTGGTGACGTGCCTTTTTGTGTTTGGTTGGCACGTGTTTGTACATGTTGTGACTATGAGACTGAACTTGCGGTTGAATATCCTGCTTGCCCAGTTTAATCTCTAATTTCTTAGAGACAACATTCAACTCATCACATTTACCAGCGAGATCGTGTATTCTACCTGTAGCAATTTTGAACTTGTTTTTTCTCTTCAGCAAGTTCTTTGTTTAAAGCCATGATCTCAAGTGTTTGTTTCTCAATGATTGATTTGGCATCGTGTAAGCTTAATTTAAGCTTGGATACGTCTTCAGTGTTTTTCATGTGTGTAGTGTTTCTAACATCTTTTAGTAAACATGAAAGTCTATGGATCTCAGTTCCGTAGTCCTTGATCTTATCCTTTGCATATTTATATTTATTGATTACCTTTTTGTGATCATCAAGTAGATCACCAAAAGCATAACCAAGTTTATCAAAAGTGAAATCATCAAAAGAGTCTTTTACCTTTTTTGAAGTCACCATTAGACAGACGTTAGCCGTATTTTATGGAGAGTTTTCTTCCTCGTCTGAATCACTAGCCTCGCTTTCATGCCAGATGCTAGTGTTGGCATACTTCCTTGTAGTTGGCTTCTTGTACGGCTTCTCATATATTCTTTCCTTCTTTGCTAAGGGACACTCTTTCTTGACATGTCCTGTCTTTTTGCATCCGAAGCAGGTGGGTTCTTCCTCATCGTCTCTTTGTTCTCTTCTTTTTGTTGAAGCATAGAAACTTTTTGAAGTTTCGAACTAAGAGAGCTTGATCGTCACCTTCGGAGTCGTCGTCATCAGTGTCTTCTGAGGTGGTTCTTCGGCGATGAGCTCTCAAGGCAATCTCCTTCTCTTTTGGAGCTATTTCTTCGAAGTCTTTTAGATCGAGCTCATGCGTCATCAACTTGCCCATTAATGTTTCTAGTGACATTGCCGTGAGATCGTTGCGTTCGATGATCGCCGTGACTTTGGGGTTCCAAACTTTCGACAATCCTCGTAGCACTTTGCGTATCTTCTCTTGGTTGGAATAATCTTTTCCAAGAGAAGATAGCAGGTTGATGATGTCGAGAAATCAGGTGAACATTTGAGTGATCGTCTTATTAGGCTTCATCTTGAAAGCCTCGTACTCCTGTGTCAGACGACTGACTTTTGATTATTTGACTTGCGTGGTCCCTTCATGAGTCACCTCCAAAAACTTCCATACTTTATGCGAGATGGTGCATGTGGAGACCCTGTTGAATTCAGTCCTTTCTATGGCATAGAAAAGAGCATTAATAGCCTTAGCTTCTGAACTTGGTTGTTTCTTCTCCTGATCAGTATACTTGTCGTGGGGTTTCTCAACGAGACTTCTGTAGGACCGTTGAGCACCTCTAGAGGGGGGGTGAATAGAGTGTGTATGTGTGCAGCAGAAAATAATCACCAATTTAAAATTAAAGTTAAAACTATGGCAGTAAATAAGAGACAGTAAATAAATATAGCAAGAGATAGAGACATCAAACTTAGTGACACAGCGATATATACTGGTATCCCTCTGAGAGTACTAATCCAGTCTCGAGTACTCTTGCTCGATGTTAATCCACTATGGCACAAGCTAAATGAGAGCTTGCAGTCTCTTACAACACCGTGCTTGGTGACAAGTGCACGACCAACTTCACAACACCGTGCTTGATGATGAGCGCACGACAGGCTCCACAACAAAGATAGTTGTTGTACTTGGAAAGACCTCTTTACAACTTTTGGACACCAAAAGACTCTAAATCAACGTAGATATAACTGGCTTTTGGCTAAGAGAAGTATATGTGTGATTTGAAAGCTTTAGAACGTTTGAAAATGCTTGTTGAGTAGAGAAGAGAAGATGAAGAATTAATGAGTGATTTGAAATAAAAAACTCTCTTCTATTTATAGGTGTTTTCTAGGCCGAACTCGGGCAGAGTTTTGGCAGAGTTCTGATGCAAATATTTCGCATATAGACGTTGCATGCAGATTTGGAGGCAACTGATATTTAAATTCAAACTGACCGAACTCGGGCAGAGTTCGGACCGAACTCAGGCCGAACTCGGTTTTGAGTTCTGTTATAGAAAATTTTGAAATATTTGTCAAAAACTGTTTGTAAAAATAATTTGGAATATTTTGTAAAGATGAAATGGAAATAGGTAGGCTTTTTAGAAATTTGGACTGGGATAAATCTAAGCCAGTATTACCTAGTCGATTTTACAATTTTAAGTCCTAGACTCAATAAAGATAAAATATAGAATAAATTGTAAAATGACTCAAACTAAATCCCATTGAAATTCATCTTCTTATTGATGATATCTATGCTTGATGATACAGTACAACGCCTGTTGATATTGATTTCATATACCCTGAAATGATTAGCAGCAGTTTGTATTTTTTGTGTATTGACTTAAGTGCATATCGATTATCAAAATCGGGTGTGACAATGGAATGGGCCAACAATCTCCCCCATTTTGATAATTGACAAACTTGAGTCTATACCAAAATATATCTTAAAAAATAGAACAAACAAAATACCTGAGATGGTTTTGTTTTGGATGGAATGATTTGATAGTATGCTTGTGCTATTTGGTATGGTCTTTCTTCCCCTTTGTCAATATAAATGACTTTGGCTCCCCCGTAATGTGTGAAGCCAACAATTTAAACTAAAAACAGACATAGTGAAGCAGAAGATATCCATAAACACAGCATAAATAGACAACTAGTATAGAAAGGAGTGCTGAAATAATGTACTGCAATATCTCACTAAAAGAGCAAAGATACAATCATGAAGTACTAAATATGTCTAACTAAGAAGTTTAGACATAACAAAGTAAAAAAAAACTACATCATAGCAAAAGATCATCTACTAACATCCTATCCACTATCCATCAGCTGAGTTAGCATCACATAGTGGGGTCATCACCGCCAGGAGCATCAGGAGGAAAATAAGCTACAGTAGGATCGAAGTAAGAAAAAGATGCCTCATCTCCGAACCTAGGACCTGTGAAGCCTGAGGAACAATAGTGACTGGATGAACTGGATCATGAGAGAGACTCCAGTGAAGATCCGTAATCCCGTTCCACAACACCTGAGCCTGATAGATGTGGCAAAACTCCAAGTCAAGATATCTTTGATGATGTTGTGCAGAAAGAGCAACAAAGTCATCAAATCTCTGATAGAATCCTGGATCGAATCCCGGAGCAGGGGCTGGAGCAGGAGCAGCATCAGGAGCCTCAGCACCGACATCTGGAGCAGGCTGAGCTACAGGAGGCAGAGGTGTAGCAGGATATCTACGAGATCTGGTGAACTCGATGGGAGTGGAGGAGTAGGTACAAGTTTGAAGATCAATATCAAACCTGCGAAAGATAGAGGCCAGGTGCATATGATACACCAGGTTGTATCCTACATTTCTGCAGTTCAGCATCCAGGCCATCATAGTCTTGGGGATAGAGAAAGGAATACCAAAATGAATATGGTATATAGCAGAGAGCTCTAAGAAAGTAATCTCGTCAGTAGATCCTTTCTTAGGAAGGAGTACAGAGAAAATGAAACGATGGAGTTCATAAATTTTTTGGTTTAGATGTTTTGAAAATACTCTTCGAGGAATAGGGTTTGGATGACAAATCAATTCCTTGAAGGAGGTAAGGGTGACATCCTCTGGAAATTGGACATGATGAATATCTACCAGTGCTTCACCAACATCAGGAACATGAAAGTATTCACTGATATCAGTGGCACTAAACTCCAATTCTTGCCCAGCAACGCAAGAATAGAAGTTGCCGTTTGGTTTTACTTGCAGGTTGCAGTAAAACATACAGACTACATTGTCAAAGATGTTTTCAACTACTTCAAAAAAAATCTCGGTAGGTTAGATGGTCAAAGGTAGGAGTATACTCAGAAAAAATTTTAAAGTTGACAAAAGCTCCATAACAAATTTTTCGACCGGAGAAAGAATCAAACCATAGGTCAGAAAATTCTTTATCAGGAAATAAAGTGGAATCATAATCTTCTGAGCCTACTGGTCTGGCTGGGCTAAAAAGACTAGTTGGAGTATAGTCAGATAAGGAGGATCTAGCTTGGGAAGGATCAATTGATCCCCTCTGACGTTTAGGAGCCATGGAAGAAAGGAGAAAGGAAGTGAAGTACCTCGAAAAAAAGAGAGGAAGAGAACGAAGTCGAGTTGCCCACCAGATCTCCTAGAACACTTGTAATGAAGGAGGAGGAAAGTGTTTTTGGGAGGAAGGAGATGATTTCTCGGTTTGGTGAGTGAAAAAGAAGAGGAGAAGTGGGGTTTAAATAGGGGTTGGGGCCGGCTGTTTGGTTCTGGAAGTAAATATAGCGCCGACCGAACTCGGCTCGAATTCGGCCCGAACTCGGTCAGAGTTCGGTCCGAGTTCGGCTACATGTATTTTTGAGACAATAAATGCAGTTTTGGTGTTTGAATTTTAACTTTATGACTTTTTGACCCCTATATTTAATAACGTGCATTATTTTGGGTTTAGCTATAGGGGTATTATCCCAGCTAACGGAGGTTCACCGGAGAACTCTTAAATACCGCTTCGCTTCGATCGTAGTCATGGTGACAGACAGACCCTTTTTAGGCTTGTACTCTAAAATAATTTTTGTTAAATAAATTTCAAAGTTGTAAGTCATAAAATCAAATTTAATTGCCATACTACTTTATGAATCTGAAAATTCAAGTATACCGAGCTCTCGTCTCATTATGTTAAACCGATCTTCAGCCAATGGTTTTATGAAAATGTCTGCTAGTTGATGATCTGTATCAATGAACTCTAAGCAGATATCCCCGTGTTGTTGATGATCACGTAAAAAGTGATGACGTATCTCAATGTGTTTTGTGCGTGAGTGACAGATAGGGTTTTTAGTCAGATTAATGGTGCTAGTGTTGTCACAATAAATAGGGATCATAGTGTAGTGCAGATTATAGCCTTCTAAGGTTTGATTCATCCACAAAATCTGAGTACAGCAACGACTTGCGACGATATACTCAGCCTCAGTAGTTGATAATGCTACGGAATTTTGCTTCTTGCTAAACCAAGAGACTAAGGCCTTTCCTAGGAAATGACATGTACCGCTGGTACTTTTACGGTCCACTTTGCATCCTGCAAAATCCGCATCCTAGTAACCTATCAGGTCAAAGGATTTAATTTTAGGATACCATAAGCGGACTGTAGAAGTTCCTTTAAGGTATCGGAAGATACGCTTAACGGCACTTAAATGTGATTCCTTAGGATTTGCCTGATAATGTGTACATATGCAAACACTGAACATAATATCAGGACGACTAGCAGTTAAGTATAATAAACTACCAATCATACCTCGATACTTACGCTGGTCGACAGGTTTGCCACTTTCATCAGAATCAAGCTTCGTGGATGTAGCCATTGGGGTTCCGATTGGCTTTACGTTTTTGAAGTCATACTTTTTCAGTATGTCCTTCGTGTACTTAGCTTGGTTGATGAATGTTCCCATTGAGTGCTGTTTGATCTGAAGTCCTAGGAAGAAGTTTTGCTCTCCCATCATACTCATCTCAAATTCACTCTGCATACACTTAGAAAAATTTTGACAAAGTTTTTCATTAGTAGAACTGAATATAATGTCATCTACATAAATTTACACAAGAAGAATATCATCATTTAAAGATTTGATAAACAAAGTAGTATCAACTTTTCCTTTTGAAAATCCATTATCAAATAAGAAGGCACTTAGGCGTTCATACCAAGCACGAGGTGCTTATTTGAGTCCATAGAGTGCTTTCTTTAGCTTGAAGACGTGATCAGGTTTTTAAAAATCTTCAAAACCAGGGGTTGTTTCACAAAAACTTCCTCTTTTAAAAAATCGTTCAAAATTGCACTTTTTACGTCCATTTGAAATAATTTAAAATTATTAAAACATACAAATGCACAAAACATGCGGATGGCTTCTAGTCTAGCAACAAGAGCATAAGTCTCATCATAATCAATTCCTTCTTCTTAATTATAACCTTGTGCCACTAGACGTGTTTTGTTGCGTAGAACTTGTCCATCTTCACTAAGTTTATTTCGGAACACCCATTTCGTACCAATTATTGATTGACCAATAGGTTTAGGAACAAGTTCCCAAACTTGGTTTCTCTCAAATTGATTTAGTTCCTCTTACATGGCATCAATCCAAAACTCATCAAAAAATGCATCATCTATATTCTTAGGTTCTATTTGAGAAATAAACGCTACATTTGCTACTATTTCAGAATCCTTAAGAGAGGAGCGTGTACTTACACCTTTTGATACATCACCGATAATGAGTGTCTCTGGATGATCTGGTAAGAACTTTAATGAATCAACCTTTTGAGTCAGATCTTCCACAGGACTCTTCTCAGTTTTTGCATGTGTATCTTCATCATCACTGTCGCTAGATCTGTGACTATTTAGCTCATCAAAAGTAACATTAATTGATTCTTCAATAATCATAGATCTTTTATTAAAAATCCTATATCCCTTACTCTTAGCAGCATATCCGAGAAATATCCCTTCATCTACTTTAGAGTCGAACTTTACCAAGTTATCCTTGGTGTTCAGGATAAAACAGGGACATCCAAAAACTTTAAAATAAGAAATATTTGGAATCCTTCCAAACCAAAGTTCATATGGTGTTTTCTTCAAGATAGGTCGAATTAACACCCTATTCAAAACATGACAGGCTGTACTAACAGCTTCTGTCCAAAAATACTTAGGAAGATTATGCTGATTCAGCATGACTCTAGCCATTTCGCTTAGAGTACGATTCTTCCGCTCCACAACACCATTTTGTTGGGGAGTTCTAGGACAAGAAAATTTATGGTAATATCCACAATCATCACAAAACTTTTTGAAATCAGAATTTACGAATTCGCCACCATGATCACTTCGGATACGAGTAATCATGAAGCCTTTTTCATTTTGTACCTTTTTGCAAAATATCTAAAATTCAAAAATAGTATCACTTTTGTTTGATAAAAAGTAAACCCAAGTAAAACGAGAGAAATTATCAACAATAACAAAAGCGTAGAGCTTACCGCCAAGACTAGCGACTCTACTAGGACCAAATAAATCCATATGAATCAACTGCAAAGGTCTAGAAGTACTTACAGCGTTGATGGATTTAAATATAGACCTATGTGCTTTGTTCTTTTCACAGTCAGCACATACCATATCTCTCTTGAATGGAATCTAGGAGAGTCTTTTTTCCAACTTCTTAGTACTGAGTCGTGAGATAGTGTCCATATTTGCATATCCTAGTTTCATGTGCCGTAGCCAGCTTTCATCTAAATTAGCTACTAGGCATCTACCTGCATTATTAGTAATCTCCAAAAAGAAAACACAAATGTTCTCTTCTCTAATCCCTTTATATACGGGATTACCAAATGACATATCATATATAGTACATTTGTCTTTCACAAAATTGATACCATAACCATTATCAGCCAAATGACTTATGCTTAGTAGATTATGTTTCAATTCTGTTACTAGACAAACATCCTTTATTACTGGATAAGGAGAAATACCGACAGTATCATTACCAATAATACCACCTCTCAAATTATTTTTGAAGGAGACGTATCCTTCTTTCTTCATCGATAGCGTGGCGAACAAAGATGCATCACCATTCATGTGTCGCGAACATCCGCTATCGAGGATCCATTTACTTTTAGCATGAGAGGGTTGAGGGTCCACCTATAAAACAAGTATATGAATCCTTTGGTACCCATTTACTGAAGGGTCCATTATGATTAGTTTTAGGTCTTCAGAATAAAGTGTGATTGTCAACAAGTTTCCTTGCCAAGCAATACTGTAATATGTGTCCGTGTGCACCACAATAAGTGCAAGTTAGTTTAGAACCAGTAGTGGTTAAAACTGTGTTCACATGCTTGTTTGGTTTCTTGGAGAACCTATAAGTGAAAGGATGATGATAGTCGTGTTTTTTCTGTGCTTTCTTATTTTTAGTCCTCTTAGGTGTATAATTAGCATTAGGACTAAACTTAGGCTGTGTCACAGGTATTGCCTGTTTGCCTAACTTGATTTCTAACTTTTTAGAAATTACAACAGACTCTTCATATCTAGCAGTCATATCTGAGAGTCTTTGTTCCGTGACTAAGTGCTTCTTCTTCTCTATGTCATATAATTCTTGCATCTTGACATAATCTCTTTCTTTCTTTTCAATCTTGAGGATAGCCTCATGATAGTCTACCTTGAGTTTGGCTATCTCTTCCGTGTTACTGGAAGTAGATGTCTCTTTAATATCTTCAATAAGATTGGACAGTCTAGCAATCTCGGTTGTTTATGCCTTAATCTCTTTTCAAGATTGATTATACTTGTCAAGCACAGTTCTGTGATCTTCAAGTAATTCGCTAAAGGCATTTTCTAATTCATCGAAAGTAAAATCATCATATAGAGGGTTTGAGGATACCTTATCAAATGCCATAAGACAGACATTGGCATTTCCGCAGGGTCTGTCTTCTTCCTCTGTATCACTGGCATCACTTTCATGCCAGATGCTTGTGTTGGCATACTTTCGACTGGTTGTTTCTTTTCTGCTTGATCTTGATCTGTCATATGGACTGCTTTTCTTTGAAGTTGGGCAGTCCTTCTTCATCTGCCCTGTCTTCATGCATCCAAAGAAAATGGTTTCATCTTCATTGCTTTCTTAGATATCTCTCTTCCTTCTGTTTGATTTCTCAAACTTTAGGAATTTCCTGAAGTTCTTCACAAGTAGGGCTTGTTCATCACCACTTGATGATTCTTCATCAGAATTATTGCATGTTGATTTTCTTACTTGAGCTTTGAAGGCAATAGATTTTTCTTTTGGAGTTGCTTCTTCAAACTCTTGCAGATCAAGCTCATGGGTCATGAGCTTGCCCATCGGTGTTTCCAAGGACATAGTGGTGAGATCGTTTCCTTCAATAATTGCTGTAGCTTTTAGATTCCAGTTCTTAGTTAGAGCCCGTATCACTTTTCTGATCTTCTCATGATTGTTGTAATCCTTACCAAGAGATTGCAAAGGATTAGTTATATCAAGGAAACGTGTGAACATCTGTGTAATTGACTCACCGAGTTTCATCTTGAAAGATTCATATTCCCGTGTTAGTCTACTAATTTTTGATTCCTTCACTTGGGAAGTACCTTCATGAGTTACCTCAAGAAGTTTCCAAATTTCGTGAGACGTTTTACAGGTTGAAACTCTGTTGAACTCCGTTTTGTCAATTGTACAGAATAGTACATTGATGGCACGAGTATGTAGACTAGCCTTAGCTTTTTCAGCTTCTTTGTATTTATCATGAGGTTTGTCTACAAGCTGGCCTTCAACCACTGTGGGTGCTGGTTTCTTATAACCATCAATGACTATAGACCAAAGATCAAAGTGATCAAGAGATTTTAAGAAGAAAGTCATTCGTGTTTTCCAATAGGTATAATTTGTACCATCAAATAGTGGGGGTCTATTTGTGGATTGCCCTTCACCATTGAATATTGATTTCACGGCTGCTATATATACTCTCTGAGGCTTGTTATAATAGAAAATAACCTGCTCTGATACCAATTGTAGGACCGTTGAGCACCTCTAGAGGGGGGAGTGAATAGAGTGTGTATGTGTGCAGCGAAAAATAATTATCAATTTAAATTTAAAGTTAAAACTATGGCAGTAAACAAGAGACAGTAAATAAATATAGCAAGAGATAGAGAGATCAAACTCAGTGACACAGCGATTTATACTTGTATCCCTATGAGAGGACTAATCCAGTCTCGAGTACTCTTGCTCGATGTTAATCTACTATGGCACAACCTAAATGAGAGCTTGCAGTCTCTTACAACACCGTGCTTGGTGACAAGTGCACGACCAACTTCATAACACCGTGCTTGATGATGAGCGCACGACAGGCTCCACAACAAATATAGTTGTTGTACTTGGAACGACCTCTTTACAACTCTTTGACACCAAAAGACTCTAAATCAACGTAGATATTACTGGCTTTTGGCTAAGAGAAGTATAAGTGTGATTTGAAAGCTTTAGAATGTTTGAAAACACTTGTTGAGTAGAGAAGAGAAGATGAAGAATGAATGAGTGATTTGAAATGAAAAACTCTCTTCTATTTATAAGTGTTTTCTAGGACCGAACTCGGGTAAAGTTCTGGCAGAATTCTGATGCAAATATTTCGTATATAGATGTTGCATGCAGATTTAGAAGCAACTGATATTTGAATTCAAACTGACCGAACTCGGACAGAACTCGGTTTTGAGTTTTGTCATAGGAAATTTCAAAATATTTGTCAAAAATTGTTTGTAAAAATAATTTGGAATATTTTGTAAAGATTAAATGGAAATAGGTAGGCTTTTTAGAAATTTGGACTGGGATAAACCTAAGCCAGTATTACCTAGTCGATTTTACAATTTTAAGTCCTCGACTCAATAAAGATAAAATACAGAATAAATTGTAAAATGACTCAAACTAAATCTCATTGAAATTCATCTTCAGATTGATGATATCTATGCTTGATGATGCAGTACAACGCCCGTTGATATTGATTTCATATACCCTGAAATGATTAGCAACAGTTTGTATATTTTGTGTATTGACTTAAGTGCATATCGATTATCAAAATCGGGTGTGACCATGGAATGGGCCAACAACTTCCCTCGACAGTTATTCTTGGAGGTTTCTTGTAGCCATCAGTGACTACAGTCCACAGGTTAAAGTCTAGAGACTTAAGATAAAAATTAATTATAGTCTTCCAATAAGTATAGTTGGTCCCATCAAATAGGGGTGACCTATTTGTGGATTGACCCTCACCATAGTTGGTAGAGATGGGTTGTGTGGTTGCCATAGATCAACTCTAGGAAGTAAATCCTGTATCAAGAGAACAGAGCTCTAATACCAATTGAAGTACGTATAGGCAACTCAAGAGGGAGGGTGAATAGAGTATTTGTGACAAGAATGATCAATTAAAAGATCAACTCTATTCAATCCCAACTAGTAAATAAATAATTAGAGTATAATTGCAGAAATTAAATAGAGATCAGAAAGCATACACAGACACAAATTTTTTTAACCTGATTTTCCTCGTGGAGGACTAGTCCAGGCCTGAGAACTCTAGCTCAGGATTGAAATCCACTATTTGTGAAATAGCTTTACAACCACGTGCCTTTACACAGAAGAGCACGCCAACTTCTTGAAAAGATCGCAGAGGCAAAACTTAAAAATTGCCAAGTGACTTCTTGAAGACTCTTGCACAAAACTTCTAATTGTCTCGCACCGAGCACCTTGTAGGTTTGGGAAATTTTGTGGCTAGTAGATTGGAAGAGTATGGCTCTTTGGGATGTATAGGCTATAAGAGAGAAGAGATGAGAAGATTAGATGAATTGAAATAGGTGAAAAGGGTGCCTATATATACTAGCCTTAGGAGGCAGAGTTAGGCCAGAACTCTGTCCCAAAATTCAAAAATTATGGCCGTTGGACAACTTGCAATGAGTAATCCCTAAAAATTAGCTCCTAGAAATTAGGAGACAGAGTTCGGCCCGAACTCTGTGTGGGGGCAGAGTTCTCCCAAACTCTGCCTCCTAGTAGATAGAATGCTCAATGGGCTATTGGGCTTTGGCAGTTTGGCTTTTTGTTTGTGGGGCTTCTAGTCTATGGCTGAGGTATTCAGTGCAACTCAACGTATAAAATCCTAGACTCAAATAAAATACAAAAATACAGACTTTCGATGACAAGTTCCAGCAGTATTCGTCGAGCAGTCGTCGATGATGATTGTCTGACTTGATATGAGTTAGTCGTCTGATTTGTAGCTTTGATGACGATTTATGTGTCGAGTTGGATCATGTCAAATATTGATTTATTAATTATCAAGATTAAGTTAACTGCGATCCAGTTTGGGTCAACAGTCCCTTCATCTGGTACAATATGAACCTATACTGCGACGGTGTCAGCGTCACCAACAATGACTCATCAATAGAAGGAGGAGAAGGAGGAGGCAGTGGAACCGATACAGTCGGTGTGGACGTCGACACATGACCTGGAAGTGACTGCTCTATGGCTAGTAGTTCAGAGTTGGTAGAATCCATAACAGCCGCCAGCCTTGAAAGCTGACCGCCCATGGCCACCTGCGACCCCTGCACCTCCTGAACGACAAGATCTGTCCTCTCCTATACCGTCTGAACGGCATGATCCATCCTCTTGCTCGTCTTTACTAATGGTATGCTCGAGCATATCAAATCGTGCGATGAGTACCGCATCGTCCATCTGCGGCCGAGACTGGGGCTGCTCCATAATCCTCCGCAACAGCTCGTCATGCAGCTCAGTAACCTAGCGTTAGAGTTCCTCTACTTGGGCCGACTCATGTGAGGACTGTGGGGAATGCATACTAGTAGAGAGGGCCCTGGATGACTACGTCACCACAAACGCGCCATAGGATCCCGTACTATAGTACGTACCCATCTGAAGACCACCAACGACGATCATCCAGAGCTCGTCCAACACCCGAGCCAGAGGGGGCTGTGAGAAAGTACCAGCCTCTCCCTCCACCGTTGCACTCTTATGCTCTAGCCTAAGGTACTCATCCTAGAAATATACGTATCTCGATAAGCATAATATTTACTACCAATTACTTGTTCCCCGTCTATGGATATATATTGCATATTTCTTAAGTTATACTAAAGTTAGTGACACGTAAAGTAATACTTACATAGCTCTGTATGGCCCTATCATCGATGAGCTTTCCGTCCTTCCGATGGGTGGCTATAAAGATGGTCACCATGTTGGGATTAACATTCCTTATTATCTGTTATAATAATATGTTTGTTATTGAAATTGAACATTTTATTCCTACTTTTATTAAAATAATATATTATGGTAAAATATATACCAGGCGATGAAAATGTTCTGTCATGGGAATCCAGCCACCACACCACTTCCCTGCCCTCGTCCTAGACGCCTTCGCCTTCTCCGACCGTTTATTGTACCTAGGATCGTCGAATCTAGCCCTGATCGCAGTCCACTGCTCGGGCATGATCAAACTTGGATCGGTCTTCCGGAGTGCTCTCGAGCCTTCTGGTCGTCGTTCGCATCCCGGGTCAACTTGGCGGCAACGACATGAATTTCCTTCTCGATCACCTCAGCCCAGTATGATGGATAAAAATATGTTTTCTACCAGAATTAAATTAGTTAGTTATATAATATGCATAAAATATTATTTATACTAAAAGAAATATACTTTTGTTACCTTGAAGTGGATAAACCAGAATGCCTTCCTATTGTCCGAGGCATCCGAGTAGTTGATCTAAGGGCCACCGTAGTTGGACCTCAGAAATAGCCCTAATTCCCTCTGAACTGACGGGAGACGATATCTACACAACGATAATTATATTCATGAATATATAGATATATGTATAAATTAATGTTAACTAATTAACTTACTTTGTAGGCTTGTCGGACCAAATCTCCATCCTCGTCTCGTCCGGAGGGGCGCATGGGGGATCGCTCGGATCATATGGAGACGGAGTAGGTTCGACCTCCCCCACCCACTCGTCAGTCTCCATAGTGCCGTCATCATTCATAATGCTGGACGGGGTAGTCTCAGGCCTGGAACTGCCCGTCCTAGGAGTACTGCCACGTACCGTTGACCCAGTTGGAGATGTGACTGGTCGGTACACTGGAGTTGTCACGACCCGCACCCTATAGTAAGAGCACGAGAACGTAACAACGCCCAGCCTACGCCGCAGTGTCAGCAGTAGAACGCTGTTCTAGGTCATGAACTATAACTAACATAATATGAATACTCTCCATAAGGAGGCCAACAAAGAGGTACAACTCAATCACAATCTAGAAATAGAATAAGGCACGATAAAATAGATAAGAGAGTTGAGGAACAACAGAAATGAAATACAAGTCTTATCATCTCTAAAAAAATGCAACTCTGAAAGCAAGGACAATAGCTAAACATAAAAAGAAACAGTCTAAGCTATCTATCTACACTATGCAAGGGTATCATCCTCAGCAGCTGCCTGAACCTCCCCAGGGGTCCAGGTCACGAGTGTCATCTAGGCAAGCTCAAAAGTAAGGGGTGCAAGGTTCCTCATCATCCTCTGTAAAATTTTCAACAGGTCCAGTCAGGACGGGAGCGAGCATAATACATCTCAACAGTTCATAGCAGGTTAGAAAATATAATCATGCAGTAAAGTAAGATATAGATACTGAAGAAATGTAGTATGTAAACAGAAAAAGAGAACTGTAATAGAAATATCTACCATAAGTAAAGAGCTGCCAGTGACTAGTGATTTAGAGTACAAAGTCGACATGTGAACGGCTTGATTTGCACATGGCTATACTAAAGACGCGTACATGGCTATTCTACTTTGGAATTGTTCACATGACTATTTATACTCCCCCGTACCCCCAATTAATACACAAGAATCCAACCAGGTTATGTTATGATTCCATGTAACAGCCCCCGAAGGGTGGTAAGCCCCCAAAGGGTGGTAAGCCCCCAAAGGGTGATAAACCCCCAAAGGGTGGTAAGCCCCCAAAGGGTGATAAGCCCCCGAAGGGTGGTACATAGTAGTCCCATAAATCGGGATTCTGGGAAACCCAATAAATGGGATAAGGATTCAAAGAAGACTCTGTGATCATATGAGTATATGTCATAAGTGATCAAAGAACCAAAGAAGCATAGTGATACGCCATGTAAGTGAAATGCACAGAACATGTAGTACCCGATGCTCCCTGAAGGGATAACATCTCAAGAAGGGATCCATATAGTACTAATCCGTGTGACCAACGTGACAATATCAAGTAAAGTAATTTAATGCAGGAAATAATTCTAAGCAGGATATGAAATGATCAGAGAATGTACTCGCCTGGTATCTGAATGTCTGAAGTAAATGTACTGTCCGAGATGAGGTACCTGACTCCTATTTAGAGCAACACAAGTCAAGCTGTATACATGGGATGATAAATGTAATCTACGATGCGTCTGTATGCTGTCTAGGTCAAACTAGACTAAAGTCAACACTTGGTCAACTCCAGTCAACTACACTAGTCAAACTAGGTCAAACTAACCCAGAAAAGTCTTACTAAGCCTAACCAAGACTATCCTAGCAAGCACACATCAAATCTTGGCTATACAACCCAACCACACACATTCATTGGTGTACACATGCCATACACATAGGCTTTAAGCCATAAATATAGCCTATAGGCCATATGGGCTATATCACATATTTCACATATATTGTATATTATACTAAGTTAATATAGTTATCATACACACATATATATATATATATACATTACTAATGTATATAGGCAAGCCTAAAGGATAGCCTACCTATACCAATCCTATATAGAAAATATATATGCCAATCAAACACATACATATCTCATATATATCATACAAATCAAACACAATTTTAGAGAGAGGGGAAAAGGGAAAACATGTGTGTGTGGGTGTGTATTAATTTGTGTAGACAGTGTGTAATCTCAGTTTTTAAAACCCAAACTCAGTTTTGCAAAACACTGATCTCAGTTTTCAGGTTTTCCTTTGAAAGATTCAAATCTCAGTTTTAGGCATGTGTGATGTGAGTGATACTATCAAACCAATGTAATGTGTGTGATGCATCAATATGTGCAGGATGTCCTTTAGAACCTGTGATGTGTTCTATAATGTGTTATCAGGAAATCATGTTTTAGTCTCTAATTAACAATGTTATATATGAAGGGAATCATAGCCATGTGATAGGTTCTCAGATTTTTCATATACCTAACATAATTTAGTCCTGGCATTGAAGCCTACCTCATGCCAAAGTCTCCCTCCATGCCAACAGTGTGCATGATTTCAGATTCATAGATTGAACCTCAGAAATCAACACAAAACCAAAACAGGGATTGAGCTTTGTCAAGAAGGAAAAGGCCTGTGTGGTTGGGCTATTGTGTAAACAGTCAAGGTTCAGGATTCCATATTTCTTAGGTTACTTATGCCTCAGAAATCACAACAGTGAACTGTGTGTGTCTCAGTTTTATGCATTTGGGTGTGTGTGTATATGAAACAGTGTCAATTAGAGTTCATATGTGATGTGTCAATCTCAGTTTGTGTGTGACATAGAGGAAATATAGTGAGTCATAGCTCAGTTAATGAGGAAGGAAAAACCAGTCCATGGTGTGTGTGCTTGTGGCAGTGGTGTGTGTCAATTAGGAATTAGGAAATCTGATGTGTCCAGATATTCAAGTGTCTGTGTTTAGGTAACAGGAGATATGTGCAATGGTGTAGTGTGTACATGTGTACAGGAAATTAAGTGACAGTGTCTAGTATCAATGTCGCTTGGTGTGTGTGTATCTAAGTTAAGTTCTCAGTTTTTATGACATTTCATTCTCAGGTTTTTGTAGAGGTGTCTCAGGTTCTTTTTGAGAGGAAAGTGTGTGGGTACATGTATGAAATTCATATGTGTGTGTGTGTGATATCATCACAGGAAATAGTGTGTGGAGGGTGCACCTATTTCACAATGTGTATATAGGCTTAACATGTGTGTGTGACGATTAACTAAAGGATCAAACCCCTGGTTTCAATTTTCAGGCTCAGTTCAATTGTAATGAACCAATCTCTATTCTTAACAACTAAATCTCAGGTTTTGGAAAATGCTTCTCAGGTTGACAGTTCAGTCAACAGTCCCAAAGCAATTTGTACCCAATAACCAACACCCACATGAACCTAACACTTATCAAATCAAACACATGTTTAAAGAGCTTAAACTAACCATTAACATCAATACTACAGCTAAGAAAATTAAAACTCTGAAATCAAAATTCAGGGTATGAAACAGTGTATCAGGGATTTGGGGATTGCAGTTCATATCCCATTCAAAAACAAATTCGAAGTCAAAATCTCAAACACCAAACTTAGATCATCATTTCAGCACCCTAATACACATGTAATGAATTAATCTAGGTAATTAACATCACAAAGCAGTTAGGAATGAATACATTCCAGAATTCAAAACAGGGACTGTGTATCAATGGTTCCCCATTTGTTTTGAAACCCAATAATCCACAAAACCAATTCGAAAGTCCAAACAGGTGCACGTACATGTCCCCCATATTAGTACGTGTCATATGGGTCCATTCGTGTCCAGGAAACTGGACACGAAGTATCCAAATAGCTACACGAACACAGACACAAACTGTGCACACAATAGTGTCGTGCACGCGTGCACGCGTGTCAAACGCATGACACAGGCCACGTGGGGACACGTGGCCGTGTACATTTGTTCGCCAGGGGTAGGAGTAAGTGTCCCACCTCCTGCAACGTGTCTACGTTGTGTCGTGTCGTGTGTGTGAGTGCGTATCAGTGAGGCAAATCTGCGCGTGTACAGTACGCGTTCAACAGTGCGTAATCCGTGCGCGTGTGATTGCTTCCAAACCACTGAACAAAAACCCACAAAAATTTGTGAGCCTCGTGTCAGTCACCTAAACAGTGTCTACACCAAATTTCGTGTCCATATGTGTCGTGTACAGGGAGTTATAGCCCCCGAGTAGCAGGGCACTGTCCGTGTGTGCTGCGAGCGTGTTCGTATCCTGTTTGGACACGAACACGGCTCAAAAATCAACTCAGTCCATAGGGAAATTAGTAAACACATATAAATCAATATTTTCATTCAAATACTTTTCGAAAATAGCAAATAAATTTCCTTTGTGACATTTACTCAAATACCTATACACACATCATGATACATGTCCGATACGGACACCAAACGGACACGAAACGACACAAATCCAATACCTACTGCTAGGGGACACCTAGGGCTTCCTATCCATGCAAAGAAAACTAAATTTGGTGGAGGGAATAGGTATTTACCTATATGTTGCAATTCCAATAAAAAGCTCCAAAAAGGGGGTTTATCTTTGTTAGCCAAACTCTCCAAATTACCCCAAGGCTGGGATTATCCTTCATGAATAGCAAGAGGGAGACAATTAGAATCTAATGCAAGTGGTTTGAGCCAAAAAGGAGTTAAAATGGAAAAGTTATGGATTGGAGAAGATGGCTATACCTCTTTCTCCAAGCTTGAGAAGAAAAACAATAAAAGAGGCAAGAACAAATGGAAGAGGCATTAAATAGGGTGTGGAACCCTAGGTTGGCTGCCATGGGTGGGCTTATTGGGGTTTGGGCTTAAGTCATGGGCCTATGGTTCAATTCACAAGTCATTAAAACATAAGTCATTGCATTAAACCATAAGTCATGACATAATTTCACTAAATCTAATCCCCTAATTCTAAAACCAATCTCTAATAACTAAAATGGTTTAACTCAAGTTAGGCTAGGGTTACCATAGCTAGGGTTAGGTTCTAGGCTAGTCTACAAGTCTCAAACTAGTCAAGACTATCATAACACATAGCAATATTTATTTAATATTAAAATTCACACACTTTTCCATAAATCATAATAAATTCAAATAAATCCTAAAATGACCAAAGTACCCTCTAGGCTAAAATATACTAATTAAACATCCTAATCACATGGCTAGGCTCTAGGGCAGACAGTCTCTACGGTTTTACTAGCTGCACACCAAAATTATAAGTCATGACTTAAACCAGTTTTAAATAGTTTAAAAATTATTAAAAATCACCAAAAAATCAAATTATTAATTAAATACCATAATTAAATAATTTAAAATACAAAATTTCAAAATTACCCTCATTTTAGAAACTGAGTGTTACAATCCTACCCACCTTAGAAAAATTTTGTCCTCAAAATTAAAATGGTAGTAGTCCTTCTAGGTCAAACACCCCACAATCAAAGTCTCAAACATACCGTCAGATAATCATATGCGTTAGTCCAAAATCATGATACTCAGAATCTTCGTCGTGCTAGTAAGCAAGGCTACGATAATCACAGAGTCATCGACTAAGGCACATGCCTCTAGAATCATGGTATTTAAAATTTTTGCATTGCCGCATGCTTGGCAGCGAAAACCTTAAATTCCCATACCCGAGAAATACGTTCTAAATCTGACTATATGTCCTCACTATGCCAGCTAACACGACTATCGAAGATTCTAGATTCCATGACTGGGTGACCTAGCCCATATGATTCATCTCAGAAGAAAATCAAACATAACACAAGAACAACAGGACAAAATTGATAAATCAACAAGGAAACAGTGGGAATCAAAATTTTAAGGCAGTTATAAGAGGCAATTGCAGAATTTGAGTCAAAAGAACGGAACCTGCAACTAGATCTCCAACGGCCTGAGCATCCTCGACCGTCCTGGCGAAGGCTCGCCCTTGCTGGCCTTCCCTGGCCTGCTGCTGATGCTGCATGTACCTCTGCTGCTGAGTCGATAAGGGTAATCCCCTCTGCTGGCCTACCGGGGCCCTAGCTCCTGCTCCCTAAACTGTCTGTCCTGATGAATCGGGACACTCTCTCAGACGTTGATCGGATCCTCCGCAAAGCAAACATCTGCCCAGCCTCTTCCGGCATTCGCCCCAATCGTGCCCTGGCCTCTTACAAAAAGGACAAATGATAACAAGCTGCTGTCCCGGGGCCTGCTACTGCCTCTGTGGCTGCTGTGCCTGCTGAAAGGGTACGCGGTCCTGAAACTGCCGCTACTGAAGGTAGACCCTCGGCTGCTGGTACTGCTGCTGAAACTATAGAGGTAGCATCTGCTGCGGATACTGCTGCTGAAACTGTAGGGGTAGCATCTGCTACGGATACTGCTGCTGAAACTGTAGGGGTGGCATCTGCTGCGGATACTGCTGCTGAAACTGTAGGGGTGGCATCTGCTGTGGATACTGCGGCTGAATCTGCAAGCGGGGCATCTGATACGGATACTGCTGCTGAATCTGCAGGTGGGGCCTCTTGGCCAGGCCCGCACTGGCACTAGCTCCCTGAGTGTCTCGTATCCTCTTCTCCTTCAGCCCAATATCGTCCTCCGCTGTCATGGCTCCTACTAGAATCTGTTCGAAAGTGGCGTCGCGGTCGCTCTTGGTATATGACTTGATCTCCTTGATCAAACCCCTGCGGAACCTCCTTGCCTTCCCGACCTCGGTAAGATCCTCGATGAATCTGCTCAAATGGCTGAACTCTCCAGCGTACTCCTCAACGGTCTGGTTCCCCTGAACCAAACTCTCGAACTGCACCTCCAAAGCACGGAGTGCGGTATCGGAAAAGAATTTCTCCTTGAATAGTTTCTTGAACGCTGCCCAAGTCTGACCGGTTGTACCAACCCTCGGGTCCGTCTGGTACCAGGTACGGGCCAAGTCCTGTATCTGACTGATGGCTGCCTCGATCTGTAATCCTGCTGGTATCTGTGCTAATCGGAATATCACCTCGATGTGCTCTATCCAATCGTCGGCGTATATGATGCCCTCTGTACCCTTGAAGTCTCGAGGTCCCATCTTCTTAAAGGATTGGATGTCTGAAGTCCATGGCTGATACGGCTGCATCTGGCCTTCCTGTGGCTGAGCAGCCACTAGCTCTACTGTCGTCCTGACCAACTGGTGAGTATCTTGTATGCTCTGCCGGATATCAGCAGACTGGCTCTGCTGTATCTGCTGCTGAAACTCCAAGAATCGCTGGAAGAGGGTAAACATCTGAGCCGCATCTACTGTCGCTGAAGGTAACTGCTGCTGAGTCGTATCTGGAATAACGGGGGAAGACCTCCGGACAGGTGGAGGTGCACTCCCAAAGGCTGCAGAAGCTCCTATATGAGCAGAAATAGGGGGTGCTGTGGTCCAAGCGTCCACAATCAGGCGAGGGGTGGTAGGCCTGTGATCTTATCTCGATCACCATCCTGGAGACAGATCAAACAAGGAATCAATACTGAGATAGAAACGATAATTCAAGGGAGGACAGTTATTCAAGGAAGCAATCTTCAACAGGAATGTAGATGGCAGGAATCCAGTTAAGAGTTTTTCCTAATGTGATTGAGTACCTCAAAAGTAATCCTAATCCTACTACAAGCTGTAGTGGTACTCTATTTCAAATACCACTAAACAAACTCGACCTGCATGGGCCACCACTAAAAACGTGTCACGACCCGCACCCTAGAGTAAGGGCACGAAAACGTAACAACGCCCAGCCTACGCCGCAGTATCGGCGGTAGAACGCTGTTCTAGGTCATGAACTATAACTAACATAATATGAATACTCTCCATAAGGAGGCCAACATAGAGGTACAACTCAATCATAATCTAGAGATAGAATAAGGCACGATAAAATAGATAAGAGAATCCTCAACTGAGGTACAACAGAAATGAAATACAAGTCTTATCATCTCTAAAAAAATGCAACTCTAAAAGCAAGGACAACAACTAAACATGAAAAGAAACAGTCTAAGCTATCTATCTACACTATGCAAGGGTATCATCCTCAGCAGCTGCCTGAACCTCCCCAGGGGTCCAGGTCGTGAGTGTCATCTAGGCAAGCTCCAAAGTAAGGGGTACAGGGTTCCTCATCATCCTCTGTAAAATTTTCAACAGGTCCCGTCAGGACGGGAGCGAGCACAATACATCTCAATAGTTCATAGCAGGTTAGAAAATATAATCATGCAGTAAAGTAAGATATAGATACTGAAGAAATACAGTATGTAAACAGAGAGAGAACTGTAATAGAAATATCTACCATAAGTAAAGAGCTACCAGTGACTAGTGATTTAGAGTACAAAGTCGACATGTGAACGGCTTGATTTGCACATGGCTATACTAAAGAGGCGTACATGGCTATTCTACTTTGGAATTGTTCACATGACTATTTATACTCCCCCGTACCCCTAATTAATACACAAGGATCCAACCAGGTTATGTTATGATTCCATGTAACAGCCCTCGAAGGGTGGTAAGCCCCCAAAGGATGGTAAGCCCCCAAAGGGTGATAAGCCCCCAAAGGGTGGTAAGCCCCCAAAGGGTGATAAGCCCCCGAAGGGTGGTACATAGTAGTCCCATAAACGGAGATTCTGGGAAACCCAATAAATGGGATAAGGATTCAAAGAAGACTCTGTGATCATATGAGTATATGTCACAAGTGATCAAAGAACCTAAGAAGCATAGTGATACGCCATGTAAGTGAAACGTACAGAACATATAGTACTCGATGCTCCCTGAAGGGATAATATCTCAAGAAGGGATCCATATAGTACTAATCCGTGTGACCAACGTGACAGTATCAAGTAAAGTAATTTAATATAGGAAATAATTCTAAGCAGGATATAAAATGTTCAGAGAATTTACTCGCCTGATATCTGAATGTCTGAAGTAAATGTACTGTCCGAGATGAGATACCTGACTCCTATTTAGAGCAACACAAGTCAAGATGTATACATGGGATGATAAATGTAATCTACGATGCGTTTGTATGCTGTCTAGGTCAAACTAGACTAAAGTCAACACTTGGTCAACTCCAGTCAACTACACTAGTCAAACTAGGTCAAACTAACCCAGACAAGTCTTACTAAGCCAAACCAAGACTATCCTAGCAAGCACACATCAAATCTAGGCTATACAACCCAACCACACACATTCATTGGTGTACACATGCCATACACATAGGCTTTAAGCCATAAATATAGCCTATAGGCCATATGGGCTATATCACATATTTCACACATATTGTATATTATACTAAGTTAATATAGTTATCATACACACATATATATATATACATTACTAATGTATATAGGCAAGCCTAAAGGATAGCCTACCTATACCAATCCTATATAGAAAATATATATGCCAATCAAACACATACATATCTCATATATATCATACAAATCAAACACAATTTTAGAGAGAGGGGAAAAGGGAAAACATGTGTGTGTGGGTGTGTATTAATTTGTGTAGACAGTGTGTAATCTCAGTTTTTAAAACCCAAACTCAGTTTTGCAAAACACTAATCTCAGTTTTCAGGTTTTCCTTTGAAAGATTCATATCTCAGTTTTAGGCATGTGTGATGTGAGTGATACTATCAAACCAATGTAATGTGTGTGATGCATCAATGTGTAGAGGATGTCCTTTAGAACATGTGATGTGTTCTATAATGTGTTCTCAGGAAATTATGTTTTTGTCTCTAATTAACAGTGTTATATATGAAGGGAATCATAGCCATGTGATAGGTTCTCAGATTTTTCATATACCTAACATAATTTAGTCCTGGCATTGAAGCCTACCTCATGCCAAAGTCTCCCTCCATGCCAACAGTGTGCATGATTTTAGATTCATAGATTGAATCTCAGAAATCAACACAAAACCAAAACAGGGATTGAGCTTTGTCAAGAAGGAAAAGGCCTGTGTGGTTGGGCCGTTGTGTAAACAGTCAAGGTTCAGGATTCCATGTTTCTCAGGTTACTTATGCCTCAGAAATCACAACAGTGAACTGTGTGTGTCTTAGTTTTATGCATTTGCGTGTGTGTGTATATGAAACAGTGTTAATTAGAGTTCATGTGTGATGTGTCAATCTCAGTTTGTGTGTGACATAGAGGAAATATAGTGAGTCATAGCTCAGTTAATGAGGAAGGAAAAACCAATCCATGGTGTGTGTGCTTGTGGCAGTAGTGTGTGTCAATTAGGAATTAGGAAATCAGTGGATTCATGTTGTGCTCATGGGTGTGATGTGTCCAGATATTCAAGTGTCTGTGTTTAGGTGACAGGAGATATGTGCAATGGTGTAGTGTGTACATGTGTACAAGAAATTAAGTGACAGTGTCTAGTATCAATGCTGCTTGGTGTGTGTGTATCTAAGTTAAGTTCTCAGTTTTTATGACATTTCATTCTCAGGTTTTTGTAGAGGTGTCTCAGGTTCTTTTGGAGAGGAAAGTGTGTGGGTACATGTATGAAATTCATATGTGTGTGTGTGTGATATTATCACAGGAAACAATGTGTGGAGGGTGCACCTATTTCAGAATGTGTATATAGGCTTAACATGTGTGTGTGACGATTAACTAGAGGATCAAACCCCTGGTTTCAGTTTTCAGGCTCAGTTCAATTGCAATGAACCAATCTCTATTCTTAACAACCAAATCTCAGGTTTTGGAAAATGCTTCTCAGGTTGACAGTTCAGTCAACAGTCCCAAAGCAATTTGTACCCAATAACCAACACCCACATGAACCTAACACTTATCAAATCAAACACATGTGTAAATGAGCTTAAACTAACCATTAACATCAATACTACAGCTAAGAAAATTAAAACTCTAAAATCAAAATTCAGGGTATGAAACAGTGTATCAGGGATTTGGGATTGCAGTTCATATCCCATTCAAAAACAAATTCGAAGTCAAAATCTCAAACACCAAACTTAGATCATCATTTCAGCACCCTAATACACATGTAATGAATTAATCTAGGTAATTAACATCACAAAGCAGTTAGGAATGAATATATTCCAGAATTCGAAACAGGGACTGTGTATCAGTGGTTCCCCATTTGTTTTGAAACCCAATAATCCACAAAACCAATTCGAAAGTCCAAACAGGTGCACATACATGTCCCCCACATTAGTACGTGTCATGTGGGTCCATTCGTGTCTAGGAAACTGGACATGAAGTGTCCAAATAGCTACACGAACACAGACACAAACTGTGCACACAACAGTGTCGTGCACGCGTGCACGCGTGTCAAACGCACGACATAGGCCACGTGGGGACACGTGGCCGTGTACATGTTTTCTCCAGGGGTAGGAGTAAGTGTCCCACCTCCTGCAACGTGTCTACGTTGTGTCGTGTCGTGTGTGTGAGTGCGTATCAGTGAGGCAAATCTGCGCGTGTACAGTGCGCGTTCAACAGTGCATGATCCGTGCGCGTGCGATTGCTCCCAAACCACTGAACAAAAACCCACAAAAATTTGTGAGCCTCGTGTCAGTCACCTAAACAGTGTCCACACCAAATTTCGTGTCCATACGTGTCGTGTACAGGGAGTTATAGCCCCCGAGTAGCAGGGCACTGCCCGTGTGTGCTGCGAGCGTGTTCGTATCCTGTTTGGACACGGACACGGCTCAAAAATCAACTCAGTCCATGGGGAAATTAGTAAACACATATAAATCAATATTTTCATTCAAATACTTTTCGAAAATAGCAAATAAATTTCCTTTGTGACATTTACTCAAACACCTATACACACATCATGACACGTGTCCGATACGGACACCAAACGGACACGAAATGACACAAATCCAATGACTACTGCTAGGGGACACCTAGGGCTTCCTATCCATACAAAAAAAACTAAATTTGGTGGAGGGAATAGGGATTTACCTATATGTTGCAATTCTAATAAAAGCTCCAAAAAGGGGGTTTCTCTTTGTTAGCCAAACTCTCCAAATTATCCCAAGGCTGGGATTATCCTTCATGAACAGCAAGAGGGAGACAATTAGAATCTAATGCAAGTGGTTTAAGCCAAAAAGGAGTTAAAATGGAAAAGTTATGGATTGGGGAAGATGGCTATACCTCTTTCTCCAAGCTTGAGAAAAAAAACAATAAAAGAGGCAAGAACAAATGGAAGAGGCATTAAATAGGGTGCGGAACCCTAGGTTGGCTGCCATGGGTGGGCTTATTGGGGTTTGGGCTTAAGTCATGGGCCTATGGTTCAATTCACAAGTCATTAAAACATAAGTCATTGCATTAAACCATAAGTCATGACATAATTTCACTAAATCTAATCCCCTAATTCTAAAACCAATCTCTAATAACTAAAATGGTTTAACTCAAGTTAGGCTAGGGTTACCATAGCTAGGGTTAGGTTCTAGGCTAGTCTACAAGTCTCAAACTAGTCAAAACTAACATAACACATAGCAATATTTATTTAATATTAAAATTCACACACTTTTCCATAAATCATAATAAATTCAAATAAATCCTAAAATGATCAAAGTACCCTCTAGGCTAAAATGTACTAATTAAACATCCTAATCACATGGCTAGGCTCTAGGACAGATAGTCTTTACGGTTTCACTAGCTGCATACCAAAATCACAAGTCATGACTTAAACCAGTTTTAAATAGTTTAAAAATTATTAAAAATCACCAAAAAATCATATTATTAATTAAATACCATAATTAAATAATTTAAAATACAAATTTCAAAATTACCCTCCTTTTATAAACTGAGTGTTACAATCCTACCCACCTTAGAAAAATTTTGTCCTCAAAATTAAAATGGTAGTAGTCTTTCTAGGTCAAACACCCCACAATCAAAGTCTCAAACATACCGTCAGATAATCATATGCGTTTGTCCAAAATCATGATACTCAGAATCTTCGTCGTGCTAGTGAGCAAGGCTACGATAATCACAGAGTCCTCGACTAAGGCACATACCTCTAGAATCATGGTATTTAAAATTTTTGTATTGCCGCATGCTTGGCAGCGAAAACCTTAAATTCCCATACCCGAGAAATACGTTCTAAATCTGACTATATGTCCTCACTATGCCAGCTAACACGACTATCGAAGATTCTAGATTCCATGACTGGATGACCTAGCCCATATGATTCATCTTAGAAGAAAATCAAACATAACACAAGAACAACAGGACAAAATTGATAAATCAACAAGGAAACAGAGGGAATCAAAATTTCAAGGCAGTTATAAGAGGCAATTGCAGAATTTGAGTCAAAAGAACGGAACCTGCAACTAGATCTCCAACGGCCTGAGCATCCTCGACTATCCTGGCGAAGGCTCGCCCTTGCTGGCCTTCCCTGGCCTGCTGCTGATGCTGTATGTACCTCTGCTGCTGAGTCGGTAAGGGTAATCCCCTCTGCTGGCCTATCGGGGCCCTAGCTCCTGCTCCCTGAACTGTCTGTCCCGATGACTCGGGATACTCTCTCAGACGACGATCGGATCCTCCGCAAAGCAAACATCTGTCCAGCCTCTTCCGGCATTCGCCCCAATCGTGCCCTGGCCTCTTGCAAAAGGACAAATGATAACAAGCTGCTGTCCCGGGGCCTGCTGCTGCCTCTGTGGCTGCTGCGCCTGCTGAAAGGGTACGCGATCCTGAAACTGCCGCTGCTGAAGGTAGACCCTCGGCTGCTGGTACTGCTGCTGAAACTGTAGAGGTAGCATCTGCTGCGGATACTGCTGCTGAAACTGTAGGGGTAGCATCTGTCACGCCCCAGAACCAGAATACTGGAGAGCGGGGACAGACATAGCCAGCTACGTATAATGAATTAGAATCCACTCCACTATACGGTCACGGCTGCCTAGATATATGAGGGTTTATCTACAAGCCATCAGTCTCTTAAGTTCATTAACAAGCCTAGTATCTCAATCACAAGCAAGTAAGTGGATATTACAAGATGTAAGATCATCAAATATACAATAGTAAGGCTCCCAAACATTACATATTCAGCTGATCATGAAGCTAGTCGTTACAAATGTGAGGACTAGCAAGAGTTTAGTCATACATGATCAACCCTAGGTTGCCAATCATGTTACAGCCCGTAGGCAGATAGTAAGTAAAATGTACACGAGCTAACACTTGCTCGGCGGCTAAACGCCTCAAAAGAATAATTTTACAATAAAGTGGGAGAGCCAAAATAAACCCACTCGTTGCCAGGATTCCATCTAGTGGTCACCATGTGGCTGGAGATTCGGTAGATCCTCCGGAGCTGCTCTGGTATCTGGCCATACAAAACCAGCTGGGTCAGACCCCAGAAAGAGCAAGTGCCACAAAGGAGGCTTCACTTAGGAACTAAAACCAGCAATCAGCACAAGAGTGATAATATATAATAAAAGACAACAATTAAGGAAGACAGGACAGGGGATATACGATGGGATAACCTTGGGACTATTCAGATAACCAGGTTACAACCCGTAAACCAAACAAGGACCGGGGTTGTAACCCTTCATCTGAACAGAACTTGGATTCTCCCACCATTTATCGGCAGGATAAATATAAGAAATCAGGACATGTAACAATCTTGTATAGGATCAAGACGAGACTAGACTGATTAAACTCCATCCAACAATCACGGCCAAGCAATAAGTACGGCTTGATACTTTAACTAACTAGGGTTATCACAGGCCTAGTTACTAGCAAGATGCAGTGAGATTATTCCACAGCCGCAAGCCCTGCAGACCATCCAGGCTATCCGGACGCAATTAGGATTGAATTCAGTAGGTACATCATCCAGAAACGCATGTACCCTTAGGTGACTTAGAGGGTGCAACACATGACAGTGTGCTGGAAATGTGCCCTACTCGACGGCAGGCTACAGATCCCAAGTGGGGCGTCCAGATAACGGGATTGCCTGTAGCTGGGAAATCTCTTCATGACAACTGGATTATTCTAGTTGTTAACCTTAGTTGATTTCAGTGGGTGCCCCTGACCGTGGTACTCAGGGGTCCCCGTCCTAGACATGATGCAAGACAAGATGGGTTTATTTGCACAAGCACAATCGTCCACGGTGTCCAGGTCATTCAATCTTGTCATATCGTGTTAGCCGTCGCAACAGCATTTCAAGGAATATCATGTCAGGTTTATCATGTCAAGAGTGCGCTACGGCGGGCCACTATCAAGAATTATCATGTCAAGTTATCATGTCAAATCAAGTTATCTTGTCAGGAGTGCACCACGGCGGGTCACTATCAAGTCATATCATTTATCAAGGAGGGGAGAAACTTGTGTAATAATAATAATAATATATTAATAATATATATATTCTTGAAGCCAAGGAGAAACTCTACAACTTTCATGTTGGAAGTGGGAAGAAATTTCGACCACAATTTAGACAAATAAAACATTTAAACAATCAAAGTGGGACCCATGCGGTCCAAAATTGAGAGAACAAACATGCGGTCAAAGAGAGTGGGAGGCAACCCATGCGGCCAGCCAAAGCGTATGTGGCTAGAAAATAGTTGAAGGGGGGAGGCATGCGGCCAAGAGTAATTGCTAACAAGAAATATTCATGCAGTCAGAAAAGACAGAAAGTGGAAAGACAATAAATGCGAGCTTCCACTCAAACAAAGAAAAGGGGCACGTGGCCACTCAAGTATAGTGGCCATGTGGGTCCTAACAATAATCAATGCATTAAACCCACGTGGCCAGCACACCATGGTAATTTGTCATGCGGCCCAGGAATAACCAAGGCCATGCGGCTCACCCTCACATTTATTTGCATAAAATACAACAAATAATAAATAATTAAATAATGACCATGCGGTTGATAGTTTCCATGCTCCCATATGCGGCTCACTTTAGTGGCCAGACGCAATGCAAAAAGGCATGCAACAATTTCATGCAAAAATAAGGCCAGGCATTAATATAATGCACTAATCTAAGGCATGCATTAATAATATAAAACATTAATTCTAATCTGGTATGCGGCTGAGCTTAGCTCCCCATGCGGCCAGCAAAAATTGTATTAAATATTAATACGGCCAAGCATGCAAGCTTGGCCATAAATATTTTATATATGGCCATTCGGCCAAGCAGACTTGGCCATGCGGCCATACAAAATTGTATGCGGCCAAATGTATTGTGTATGCGGCTAATACTACTACTAGTAACAGCATACCTCTTTGCATGCATGCAAAGGTAAGCAAAAGTAGGCAAAAGTAGATAAACATAATTATTAGCTAAATACATGCATTGGAGCATCTCCAACACAATGCATTAATATAATGCATACAACATTTACATTCATGCAATTTCATGCATAAGGCATTCAGTACGTACATATACATGCACCAACAATGCATTATTATATAACTTGCTACAATGCATGCACTAACAAATGCTTAAGGCCTACTGTACTTTGCTTCATGCGGCTACTAAATATAACTTGCTCCATGCGGCTACCTTAGGAA
Source organism: Iris pallida (assembly GCA_029216955.1). Taxonomy (NCBI): domain Eukaryota; kingdom Viridiplantae; phylum Streptophyta; class Magnoliopsida; order Asparagales; family Iridaceae; genus Iris; species Iris pallida. The sequence continues at coordinate 12,877,537 of JANAVB010026400.1, forward strand.
AAAGTATTAACAATTGCATTAGAAAAATGCATTCAAGAATGCATTAATATACATCAGAGAAGGCACATGCGGCTCACATGGGTTAATGCATTCAATTTTAATTCATTAAATAGTGGTGCCTATGCGGCTCACTGATTGTATTGTATTAAATAATATATGCAAAATAAATGCTGGCTATTGCATTTATAGGCCATACGGCTGAGCAAAATTTCATAGGTCCAATCTGGACCAAACGAAATTCTCTGCAACATGGGATCACCAACTTAGCAAAATACGCAAGTTTGATGGATCAAAATCCTGGAAAACCGAAAATACCACAAAACTAGATCTACAAATTTAACCATGGAAATAAAAAATGCCAAGTACTAAAGTGGTTTAGAAACACATGAGAAAGACAATGAAACAATAAAAATGGGTTCCTCCTGAAGCAAGATGCACTTGCCTAAGCTCTCCACTCTCTCCTGGTAGGTGGAGAAGTAAAGATGGAGAAGAAGAATGAGTAATGAGTAATAATGGAAGAAAGAGTGGGATAGATATTTATGGTGGGAGTGGTGGTAGGTAGGAGCGGTGGTAGGTGGGAGTGGTCCACACAAAACCAAACCAAGCCAAACCCACTAAACCGAACCAAACCAACCAAACCAATGCAATGCCATATGAACCATGCTAATGCAACATACAAAATAAAACCCAAGGCTAACTAATTATGACAAACCAAAAATACGAGTCCGAAATACGTACACGTATTCCCATTACGTGATACGAACCACGGGCATTACAACTCTACCCACCTTAAAAGAATTTTGTCCTCGGAATTCAATCAAGAGGCTAGAGTGGCAAGAACAAGCTATACTAATCTCAGGCAGGCTATGCTAAGCAATCAATCATGCAATCATGTATGTAAGCAAGAAATCGAAGGCACGAAAAGGGGAAAGATATCCTGCTAGGAACCTCTCTGTCGGTTCTGGATCTGAGCTTGGACCTGGGCATACTGCTGGGGTCTCTGTAGCTGGAAGGCTAGGGCCTGAGGCGGTAATGGCTTCGACAATGGATACTGCTGCTGTTGCTGGACTGGGCTGGTCCCCTTACGAGGGACTAGTCTGGGCCATGAGGAGGAACCTGCTCTATTCGGACATGACCCTATCTTGTGGTTCGGTGCTCCACAAGCCAAGCATAATCCCTGTGCTCTACGACACTCCGAAACAACGTGCCCTGGCTTCCCACAATGAGTGCAGTCCATTACGGAAGACTGCTTCTGCTTCTGTTGCTGGGGGACGTGACCGACGTCACTGAGGCCGCCTGCCTCGGAGTTCCAATTGTCAAAGTCCTAGCTACCGGGGCTGGTGCTGTCGACTGGTCATCTGGCCGTGAGATCGCTTTCGACCTCTGGTCCTGTCCACTATCCTGTGGGAGGTATACTCGTGCCTCCTAGCTGCCCTCAGTACTGCATCGAAAGTCTGATGCTCAAACTGTTCCACTGCCAAAAATCTCGAGGTGGAGCCCCTGCTGGAACTGCTGGGCTCTATCAAACTCGGTCGCCACCAAGGTGGGAGCAAACCGACTGAGCCTCGAAAACTCGGCCGCATATCCGTCGACCGTTCTTCCTCCTTGCTTCAGATTGGTGAACTTGGTCTGTAGATCGTACCGAGCCACCGCATCGAAGTACTTAGTCTGGAATCTCTCTCTGAATAGTGCCCATAGAATAGGGGCCACTAATCCCACGGCCTGTGCTGTCCACCAGCTGCGGGCAAGATCCAATAACTGTAGACGCACCACGGCCACCTTCTCGTCCTCCGGGTTCTGGCTGCCGCTAGAATGACTTCAGTATCCTGGAGCCATACATCAGCAGCAATAGCATCCTCGCTGCCATCGAAGAATGGAGGGTTCAGGCGCGTGAAACTGTTCGCTGCACTGTTCCTATGATCTTCACCTCTGTTCAGAGCATCTGCCACTGCCTGTTGCAAGGCATCTCCTCGGCGATCTTGGGAAGCCAACAATGATCTGATGAGACCCACCAAAGTGCCATCATCAGGCTCTGCAGGCTGGGCTGGCTGAACTGGCGGCTCTACTCCAGTAGCTACGACTCGGAGGCCGTTCCTGAGTGCTGGGCCTAATCTTCTGGTTGCTGCTGGTCCACGGAGGTGATCCGCCTTGCTGATCGGCAGGTCCAGGTTCAATGTCGCTGAAGAAGACGACATGGGAACAATAAGGAAGGACCAGGACAGATCAACGATTACAAGCATGTGATCAGGACAAGAATTTCAGGGATCAAGGGGATACGAGCAGAGATCAAGGGCGAGTACTGATTGAGACATCTATTCGGTAAACCCTCACATATCTTGATTTACAAGACCTGCATGGGCCACCATTAAACCATGTCACGCCCCAGAACCAGAATACTGGAGAGCGGGGGCAGACATAGCCAGCTACGTATAATAAAATAGAATCCACTCCATATACGGTCACGGCTGTCTAGATATATGAGGGTTTATCTACAAGCTATCAGTCTCTTAAGGTCATTAACAAGCCTAGTGTCTCAATCATAAGCAAGTAAGTGGATATTACAAGATGTAAGATCATCAAATATACAATAGTAAGGCATCCCAAACATTATATTTCAGCTGATCATGAAGCTAGTCGTTACAAAATGTGAGTACTAGCAAGAGTTTTAGTCATACATGATCAACCCTAGGTTGCCAATCATGTTACAGCCCGTAGGCAGATAGTAAGTAAAATGTACACGAGCTAACACTTGCTCGGTGGCTAAACGCCTCAAAAGAATAATTTTACAATAAAGTGGGAGAGCCAAAATAAATCCACTCGTTGCCAGGATTCCGTCTAGTGGTCACCATGTGGCTGGAGATTCGGTAGATCCTCTGGAGCTGCTCTGGTATCTGGCCATACAAAACCAGCTGGATCAGACCCCAGAAAGAGCAAGTACCACAAAGGAGGCTTCACTTAGGAACTAAAACCAGCAATCAGCACAAGAGTGATAATATAATAAAAGACAACAATTAAAGAAGACAGGACAGAGGATATACGATGGGATAACCATGGGACTATTCAGATAACCAGGTTACAACCCGTAAACCAAACAAGGACCGGGTTGTAACACTTCATCTGAACAGAACTTGGATTCTTCCACCATTTATCGGCAGGATAAATGTAAGAAATTTGGACATGTAACAATCTTGTACAGGATCAAGACGAGACTAGACTGATTAAACTCCATCCAACAATCACGACCAAGCAATAAGTACGGCTTGATACTTTAACTAACTAGGGTTATCACAGGCCTAGTTACTAGCAAGATACAGTGAGATTATTCCACAGCCACAAGCCCTGCAGACCATCCAGGCTATCCGGATGCAATTAGGATTGAATTCAAGTGGGTACATCGTTCAGGAAACGCATGTACCCTTAGGTGACTTAGAGGGTGCAACACATGACAGTGTGCTGGAAATGTTCCCTACTCGACGGCAGGCTACAGATCCCAAGTGGGGCGCCCAGATAACGGGATTGCCTGTAGTGGAAATCTCTTCATGACTACTGGATTATTCTAGTTGTTAACCTTAGTTGATTCAGTGGGTGCCCCTGACCGTGGTACTCAGGGGTCCCCGTCCTAGACATGATGCAAGACAAGACGGGTTCATTTGTACAAGCACAATCGTCCACGGTGTCCAGGTCATTCAATCTTGTCATGTCGTGTTAGCCGTCGCAACAGCATTTCAAGGAATATCATGTCAGATTTATCATGTCAAGAGTGCACCATGGCAGGCCACTATCAAGAATTATCATGTCAAGTTATCATGTCAAATCAAGTTATCTTGTCAGGAGTGCACCACGGCGGGTCACTATCAAGTCATGTCATTTATAAAGAGAGAGAAACTTGTGTAATAATAATAATAATATATTAATAATATATATATTCTTGAAGCCAAGGAGAAACTCTACAACTTTCATGTTGGAAGTGGAAAGAAATTCCGACCACAATTTAGACAAATAAAACATTTAAACAATCAAAGTGGGACCCATGCGGTCCAAAAGTGAGAGAACAAACATGCGGTCAAAGAGAGTGGGAGGCCACCCATGCGGCCAGCCAAAGCGTATGCGGCCAGAAAATAGTTGAAGGGGGGGCATACGGCCAAGAGTAATTGCTAACAAGAAATATTCATGCAGTCAGAAAAGACAGAAAGTGGAAAGACAATAAATGCGAGCTTCCACTCAACAAAGAAAAGGGGCACGTGGCCACTCAAGTATAGTGGCCATGTGGGTCCTAACAATAATCAATGCATTAAACCCACGTGGCCAGCACACCATGGTAATTTGTCATGCGGCCCAGGAATAACCAAGGCCATGCGGCTCACCCTCACATTTATTTGCATAAAATACAACAAATAATAATAATTAAATAATGACCATGCGGTTGATAGTTTCCATGCTCCCATATGCGGCTCACTTTAGTAGCCAGACGTAATGCAAAAAGGCATGCAACAATTTCATACAAAAATAAGGCCAGGCATTAATATAATACTAATCTAAGGCATGCAATAATAATATAAAACATTAATTCTAATCTGGTATGCGACTGAGCTTAGCTCCCTATACGGCCAGCAAAAATTGTATTAAATATTAATGCGGCCAAGCATGCAAGCTTGGCCATAAATATTTTATATATGGCCATTCGGCCAATCAGACTTGGCCATGCGGCCATGCAAAATTGCATGCGGCCAAATGTATTGTGTATGCGGCTAATACTACTACTAGTAACATCATGCCTCTTTGCATGCATGTAAAGGTAAGCAAAAGTAGGCAAAAGTAGGACATAAACATAATTATTAGCTAAACACATGCATTGGAGCATCTCCAACACAATGCATTAATATAATGCATACAACATTTACATTCATGCAATTTCATGCATAAGGCATTCAGTACGTGCATATACATGCACCAACAATGCATTATTAAATATAACTTGCTACAATGCATGCACTAACAAATGCTTAAAGCCTACTGTACTTTGCTTCATGCGGCTACTAAATATAACTTGCTCCATGCGGCTACCTTAGGAAAAAGTATTAACAATTGCATTAGAAAAATGCATTCAGGAATGCATTAATATACATCAGAGAAGGCACATGCGGCTCACATGGGTTAATGCATTCAATTCTTAATTCATTAAATAGTGGTGCCTATGCGGCTCACTGATTGTATTGTATTAAATAATGTATGTAAAATAAATGCTGGCTATTGCATTTATAGGCCATGTGGCTGAGCAAAATTTCATAGGTCCAATCTGGACCAAACGAAATTCTCTGCAACATAGGATCACCAACTTAGCAAAATACGCAAGTTTGATGGATCAAAATCCTGAAAAACCGAAAATACCACAAAACTCGATCTACAAATTTAACCATGGAAATAAAAAATGCCAAGTACTAAAGTGGTTTAGAAACACATGAGAAAGACAATGAAACAATAAAAATAGGGTTCCTCCATGAAGCAAGATGCACTTGCCTAAGCTCTCTACTCTCTCCTGGTAGGTGGAGAAGTAAGGATGGAGAAGAAGAATGAGTAATGAGTAATAATGGAAGAGAGAGTGGGATAGATATTTATGGTAGGAGTGGTGGTAGGTAGGAGCGGTGGTAGGTGGGAGTGGTCCACACAAAACCAAACCAAGCCAAACCCACTAAACCGAACCAAACCAAGCCAATGCAATGCCATGATGAACCATGCTAATGCAACATACAAAATAAAAACCCAAGGCTAACTAATTATGACAAACCAAAAATACGAGTCCGAAATACGTACACGTATTCCCAATACGTGATACGAACCACGGGCATTACAGCATCTGCTGCGGATACTGCTGCTGAAACTGTAGGGGTGGCATCTGCTGTGGATTCTGCGGCTGAATCTGCAAGCGGGGCATCTGATGCGGATACTGCTGCTGAATCTGTAGGTGGGGCCTCTTGGCCAAGCCCGCACTGGCACTAGCTCCCTGAGTGTCTCGCATCCTCTTCTCCTTCAGCCCAATATCGTCCTCCGCTGTCATGGCTCCTACTAGAATCTGCTCGAAAGTGGCGTCGCGGTCGCTCTTGGTATATGACTTGATCTCCTTGATCAAACCCCTGCGGAACCTCCTCGTCTTCCCGACCTCGGTAAGATCCTCGATGAATCTGCTCAAATGGCTGAACTCTCCAGCGTACTCCTCAACGGTCTTGTTTTCCTGAACCAAACTCTCGAACTGCGCCTCCAAAACACGGAGTGCGGTATCGGGAAAGAATTTCTCCTTGAATAGTTTCTTGAACGCTGTCCAAGTCTGACCGGCTGTACCAACCCTCGGGTCCGTCTGGTACCAGGTACGGGCCAAGTCCTGCATTTGACTGGCGGCTGCCTCGATCTGTAATCCTGCTGGTATCTGTGCTAATCGGAATATCTCCTCGATGTGCTCTATCCAATCGTCAGCATATATGATGCCCTCTGTACCCTTGAAGTCTCGAGGTCCCATCTTCTTAAAGGATTGGATGTCTGAAGTCCTTGGCTAATACGGCTGCATCTGGCCTTTCTGTGGCTGAGCAGCCACTAGCTCTACTGTCGTCCTGACCAACTGGTGAGTATCTTGTATGCTCTGCCGGATATCAGCAGACTGGCTCTGCTGTCTGCTGCTGAAACTCCAAGAATTGCTGGAAGAGGGTAAACATCTGAGCCGCATCTACTGTCGCTGAAGGTAACTGCTGCTGAGTCGTATCTGGAATAACGGGAGAAGACCTCCGGACAGGTGGAGGTGCACTCCCAAAGGCTGCAGAAGCTCCTATATGAGCAGAAATAGGGGGTGCTGTGGTCCAAGCGTCCACAATCAGACGAGGGGTGGTAGGTCTCTCACCAGCGTCTGCTGAGCCAGAGCGATGTGATCTTGTTTCGATCACCATCCTGGAGACAGATCAAACAAGGAATCAATACTGAGATAGAAACGATAATTCAAGGGAGGACAGTTATTCAAGGAAGCAATCTTCAACAGGAATGTAGATGGCAGGAATCCAGTTAAGAGTTTTTCCTAATGTGATTGAGTACCTCAAAAGTAATCCTAATCCTACTGCAGGCTGTAGTGGTACTCTATTTCAAATACCACAACAAAACTCGACCTGGATGGGCCACCACTAAAATGTGTCACGACCCGCACCCTAGAGTAAGGGCACGAGAACGTAACAACGCCCAGCCTACGCCGCAGTGTCGGCGGTAGAACGCTGTTCTAGGTCATGAACTATAACTAACATAATATGAATACTCTCCATAAGGGGCCAACATAGAGGTACAACTCAATCACAATCTAGAGATAGAATAAGGCACGATAAATAGATAAGGGAATCCTCAACTGAGGTACAACAGAAATGAAATACAATTCTTATCATCTCTAAAAAATGCAACTCTGAAAGCAAGGACAACAGCTGAACATGAAAAGAAACAGTCTAAGCTATCTATCTATACTATGCAAGGGTATCATCCTCAGCAGCTGCCTGAACCTCCCCAGGGGTCCAGGTCGCGAGTGTTATCTAGGCAAGCTCTAAAGTAAGGGGTGCAGGGTTCCTCATCATCCTCTGTAAAATTTTCAACAGGTCCCGTCAGGACGAGAGCGAGCACAATACATCTCAACAGTTCATAGCAGGTTAGAAAATATAATCATGCAGTAAAGTAAGATAGAGATACTGAAGAAATGCAGTATGTAAACAGAGAGAGAACTGTAATAGAAATATCTACCATAAGTAAAGAGCTACCAGTGACTAGTGATTTAGAGTACAAAGTCGACATGTGAACGGCTTGATTTGCACATGGCTATACTAAAGAGGCGTACATGGCTATTCTACTTTGGAATTGTTCACATGACTATTTATACTCTCCCGTACCCCCAATTAATACACAAGGATCCAACCAGGTTATGTTATGATTCCATGTAACAGCCCCCGAAGGGTGGTAAGCCCCCAAAGGGTGGTAAGCCCCCAAAGGTGATAAGCCCCCAAAGGGTGGTAAGCCCCCAAAAGGTGATAAGCCCCCGAAGGGTGGTACATAGTCCCATAAACGGGGATTCTGGGAAACCCAATAAATGGGATAAGGATTCAAAGAAGACTCTGTGATCATATGAGTATATGTCACAAGTGATCAAAGAACCAAAGAAGCATAGTGATACGCCATGTAAGTGAAACGCACAGAACATATAGTACCCATGCTCCTTGAAGGGATAACATCTCAAGAAGGGATCCATATAGTACTAATCCGTGTGACCAACGTGACAGTATCAAGTAAAGAATTTAATGTAGGAAATAATTCTAAGCAGGATATAAAATGTTCAAATGTACTCGCCTGATATCTGAATGTCTGAAGTAAATGTATTGTCCGAGATGATATACCTGACTCCTATTTAGAGCAACACAAGTCAAGATGTATACATGGGATGATAAATGTAATCTACGATACGTCTGTATGCTGTCTAGGTCAAACTAGACTAAAGTCAACACTTGGTCAACTCCAGTCAACTACACTAGTCAAACTAGGTCAAACTAACCCAGACAAGTCTTACTAAGCCTAACCAAGACTATCCTAGCAAGCAGACATCAAATCTAGGCTATACAACCCAACCACACACATTCATTGGTGTACACATGCCATACACATAGGCTTTAAGCCATAAATATAGCCTATAGGCCATATGGGCTATATCACATATTTCACAATATTGTATATTATACTAAGTTAATATAGTTATCATACACACACACACACCACACACACACACACTATATATATATATACACATTACTAATGTATATAGGCAAACCTAAAGGATAGCCTACCTTTACCAATCCTATATAGAAATATATGCCAATCAAACACATGCATATCTCATATATATCATACAAATCAAACACAATTTTAGAGAGAGGGGAAAAGGGAAAACATGTGTGTGTGGGTGTGTATGAATTTGTGTAGACAGTGGCTAAAATGGGCTTATTGGGGTTTGGGCGAGAACAAATGGAAGAGGCATTAAATAGGGTGTGGAACCCTAGGTTGGCTGCCATGGGTGGGCTTATTGGGGTTTGGGCTTAAGTCATGGGCCTATGGTTCAATTCACAAGTCATTAAATCATAAGTCATTGCATTAAACCATAAGTCATGACTTAATTTCACTAAATCTAATCCCCTCATTCTAAAACCAATCTCTAATGACTAAAATGGTTTAACTCAAGTTAGGCTAGGGTTACCATAGCTAGGGTTAGATTCTAGGCTAGTCTACAAGTCTCAAACTAGTCAAGACTAACATAACACATAGCAATATTTATTTAATATTAAAATTCACACACTTTTCCATAAATCATAATAAATTCAAATAAATCCTAAAATGACAAAAGTACCCTCTAGGCTAAAATGTACTAATTAAACATCCTAATCACATGGCTAGGCTCTAGGGCAGACAGTCTTACGGTTTCACTAGCTGCACACCAAAATCACAAGTCATGACTTAAACCAGTTTTAAATAGTTTAAAAATTATTAAAATCACCAGAAAATCATATTATTAATTAAATACCATAATTAAATAATTTAAAATACAAAATTTCAAAATTACCCTCATTTTAGAAACTGGGTGTTACAGGAGTACTAGGAGACGATGGTCCGGAACCATCATCCGATAATGGAGTAGCAGTCCGTCCACCGGTGGAACCTTACCGGCACGGGATGCTCCTCTATAGGTACGGGAACATCAAATTTGCAATAGCAAAGGCCTGAGACTAGATAATAGCATCCAGAAACATCTACTGGTGGAACCTCTACCGGTATGGGTACCTATTCGTCCTGCCATACCTGATAAAAAAAGATATATACAAGAAATGTAATACATATTCTAAATCAAATTGCATATAGTAACAGTCACAATTATAAAAATAGACCCGAAGCAACCCTCCGTTTAATTTCTAGATAATAACCAAGTCTAGATAATCATCAAAAAATATCAAAGTCTATTAATCACTAAGTCTAGAAAATAACAATAAAGTAATCTAGAAACATCCAAGTCTAGATAATGACCAAGTATAGAAAATAACAAGCGTCCAGAGTGGAACAAAATATCCAAGTCTAATCCAGAAATAAGTCTACCGGAGACAAATTTGGTCAAAAGTCATATCATAATATAACTCTACCCTCTACGCTGGGGAAGATAGAACTCCTTCAGCCATCGTGCATAAGAAGGCTCCACGCCCGCAAGATCATCTACATGAGCTGGATGACTGAAACTTTCGGTGCCACTGCCTTCTGGTGCCACTTCCACCTTCACAGCAATCTCGGCTTTAGAATCACTTCCTCGTTAATAGTAGTAGGTAGCACTTCTTCCTTAACCTTGATATCTACTCTAGGTATCACCTCCTCAACAACATGAGGCAACACTTCCTCTTTAGCAGTATGAGGTACCACTTTTGAATCAGCAGCCATGGTGCCCCTCTTAGGCGATGTACTCGTGTCATGGGTGTCATCTAGTAAGATTGATGGAAACATAGAGATTAATTAGGAGTTAAACAAAATGACAGTACATTTTACAAGTCTAAGTAGTTGTTGTATGTAGATTAATTATTGGTTAAAAATATTTTACATCTTCTTTTCTTTTCAATCATCTTCTGAAAATTCATCTTCTTCGTTTTTCGTGTCCTCATCTTCCTCTTCCTCCTCATCTTCGCTTTTATCTACTTTATTTTCCTTTTCGTATACTTTTAGATCTTCTACACGATTAGACGTGTAATGTGGAACTTCCGTTATGTCTACATCAACTGTATTTGTTACGAGAGGTAGCTCATCCTCCTGATAAGCTATTTCATCAACATTGTAGGTATTTCTAGCTTTAGTCTTGCATACTGTCCACAGTCCAACCTAGTTGTTCCCCGTCTAGGATAAGTAATGAAGTAAATGAGTTGAGCCTAACGTGCTAGGACAAATGGTTCGTATCCTTGATATCGACGCAGGTAGTTAATATCCATAAGACCATGCTTGCAATTTTCCAACCTTGATCTTGGATCGGATCGAACCAATCACACTTGAACAACATGATCTTAGCCGGTATACTGTAGTTATATGTCAACTAAACAATCTCGTAAGACATCGTAGAAATCATTACCTGGATGACATCTTTGTAGTTTGTAGATCTGATACACAAACAACTATTTTTTGTCGAATCAAGATCCGAAAAATTCTCTCTGATTGGAGCATCTGTTGACTTGAACCTGAAACCATTCATACAATAGCTTGGCCAGATTTTGACAGAATAAATTGGCCTATTGCCTGCGTTCTAATAGATTCATTCTCTAGTGTTGCGTCTAGACGATCAACCTAAATACCACAAGATAAGAAATTAAATTCAGTGTTCTGTTAATTACTGTGTAAAGTGCATGAACAAAAGTAATTACCGAGCTCCTTACATATGCACTCAACCATGAAAGAAAATGATGTCTCATTTTGTTCTAGTTTTTCATCTGTTATGTACTGTCTACTCGACCTCACCTCATCATTAAATGTGCTTAAAACAACAACACATCGGCCAATTAGTGTTATAATAAATTGTATACTATTACATGCATAGATGATGTAAACATGGATATATTAGTTACTTACCCCTCGAGTTTCTCTACTTATCCTCGTTATAGTTGAGTAATATATATCTGTGTAGCCCTTAGTTCCTCGTCATTCATAATATTTTTTTCATTTTCCCCGAAGGCTTTCCGAAAGCATTAAAGACTTTCAGTATTACATCATTAGATTCAAGATATCCATCGTCGTTTCTCGGAGCTCTTGTTCTATTAGTAGCAACATGTGGCTTGAAATACATCAAGCAAAAGTTTGTAATCTCCTCGAGAACATAGACTTCACAAATAGAACCCTTGACCCGAGCCTTGTTTTTACCTTTCTCTTTAGGTGGTTAAAATGTCGCTCAAACGGGTATATCTACTGATAACCGATGGCCCACCAAAACGTGCCTCACAGGAAGATAAATTGGCAAATGCTCCATGGAGTTGAAGAACCCAGGAGGGAACACCCTCTCAAGCTTGCACAGTATTACCGCAATGTCCTTCACTTGCTTTTCTAGATGATCGACAATCAACTTAGTAGAACAAAGATCTCTAAAGAATATGCTCAACTCTGTCAATGGATCCCAAATGACCGACAATAATAATTTCCAAAATGCGATCGGAATTAACCTCTCCATAAATACGTAACAGTCGTGGCTCTTCATACCCGTCAGTTTGTTCTTCTTCGGGTCGACGCATCTTTTTAAATTCGAATGTACCCTTAAGAAAAATTTAGGCCCTGAATCCACCTACAAAGTCTTCCTTTATCCTCCATGTCCAGTGAGAAAATTGTCTTAGGCTGTTTATACTCTCCATTGCCTTCCTTTATCAAATACAACGCATGTCGTCTGCATATATCTTCCAAGTCCAACCTGGCCTTGGGATTGTCTTTCATTTTTCCCTTTACGTCGATAACAATATTAATTATGCTGTCAAACACATTCTTCTGGATATGCATGACATCAAGGTTATGTCTGATCAGATTGGTGCTCCAATATGGCAGGTTTTAGAATATACACCTTTTCGTCCAATTATGAGTGCGACCAAATTAATCACTTGCATCCCTTTGTAGGCACTTCGATAGCACTTGGAAAATCTTTGACCTTATTCCGTATCGTGTCTCCGGTCCACCTTGGCAGTGGATTGGCCTTCTCCACAATGCCGACAAAAAATATTCTTGTTCCTTCGGAATGGATGATCCTGCGACAGGAACTGTCGATGACAATCAAAGAAGCACGGTTTTCTTCCGTGTTTCAAACGGAAAGCCTTTGTGCCGTCCATGCAATACATACATGAGAGACGACCATGAGTGCTCCATTCCGATAACATTCCAAAGGACGAAAAGTTGTTGATGGCCCACATCAGTGCGCCCTCATCTGAATGTTCTACTTTCTGGAAACATATATTTTGGTGCCTACTTCCTACAGCTGATTCAACTCATTTATCAACGGTTGTAAGTACACATCGATATTCCTTTTTGGATTGTTCGGACCCGGTATGATAACGGTTAGAAACATGTAAGGAGTCTTCATACACATCTACGGCGGTAGGTTGTATGTAGTGACAATCACTAGGCAACACGAATATTGGGAACCCAAAAGTCCGAACAGGGTAAAACCGTCAGAGGATAGCCCTAATCTTACATTACGTGCATCAGAAGCAAAATCTGGATACTCACGATCAAAGTGGTTCCATGCTTCTCCATCGGATAGATGATCCAAAACTCCATCGATTTGTTCTTGCCTGTGCCAACTCATGTTCTCGGCCGTCTCCTTCACCATAATAACCTCTGCAACCGTGTCATCAAAGGCAAGTAGTACATCAAATCGGTCAGCTAAATCTGCACACTTCTTTATCCTTGTACCGGGAGTACTACTTGAACTTGTTGCCATGTAGTGATCAACACCACAAAATCTGCACACTTCTTCATCCTTGTCGTCCATAGTACAATATACATCTGTTGCGACATGAATCAATTTTATCATATCCAATCCAGAGCGATCTCACCATTTTATTAGATCGGTAGAAGTCTGTAGGTAACTTTGTACCCTCCGACAAGATCTCTATAATCAACACGATGATTCAGTTGTAGCATTCTTGAGACATATTGAAATCAAACTTGATACTCAGCAGTCTTGTAAACACCTCCAACGGTGAATGATCCTCACAACAAGGATACAAAGGAGCATTCTCCAACAACTCTATGAACTTCACAACATCGGTATTCGGTACCTCCTAAGCCGCATCATGTTTGTCCGGATTGAAAGTTGGCCCCGCAGTCTCGGAAACCATGTTCACCCACTCTTCGTCGTAATCTGCTTATTCATGGACATTCATATATGGCTCCAAATTAGGCTCTAGCTCCGATGCTAAAGGCACAAGTTCTCCGTGTGAGGTCCACTGATAGTAATTCAGCATGAAACCTCTAGAGTATAAATAATATGTCACGTCCATACTGGATGATATTTTAAGTTGCGACATCTCACACATAGACACTTAATTTTGGTACGGTCCATGTACTGAAGGAACGCCTTGGCAACTGCAGGAAATGCTATACCACCTGTGTAAATTCATCCTGCACATCGTATATGTCATCAGGATGACGATTGTACATCCACGAACGATGCCACAGGTAGTAATTCATATCCATTTGAAGATAATTCTGCAAAGATAGATACACATTATTCGAGTATATTGTCCAAATGGATGCATAGATCTATAAGTATTAAATGAGTGTCGTCACGTGTTCAAGGTCAGTCCTTTTTTCAATGAAAATTTACTTCTGCAAGCCTTTTGAGGCTGTTAGAGTTATACATGATTTCAGAAAAATACTAGAAAAGGCCAAATATTATAATTTTTCTTTTTAGGATTTTTTATTTCTTTGTTATTTTTTTATTTTTTACTCCTTTCGTTCTTTATCTGTTCTCATATTTTTCTGAAATCTGTACAACTCTGACAGCCTCAAAAGGCTTACAGATGTAAATTTACTTGTCAAAGAAGGGTTGACATGGACACTTGATTTTGCCTGATATGGACACTTGACTTCGGGCTAGCACTTACCTACATATCACCTTAACTCTTGGTATTTGTGTATCATGTGGATATCATGTACCATGATACACAATATCACATTGAAACTCTCTTGTAACTTGATACTAGAATATAGTTTCAAATACCCATGACACTAACAATACACACTAACTATACACATGTTCATCTTATATACTACTAGGATACTCACTTTATACACTCTAGGTACTACGATATACACTTAGGTGTTGTCACGTGTTCTTTGTGAGCCATTCCCTGAAAATGATATTTACTTATGCAAGCCTTTTGAGGCTATCAACGTTATACTAGATTTCCGAAAAAATCTATAAACGACTAAGTTGTTCGACTTTTTGGTATAACTCTAATAGCCCCAAAAGGCTTGCATAAGTAAATTTAATTTACAGAGAAGGGCTTACATGGACACTTGATTTCAGGCTAACACGGACACTTAACATAAGAGATAATGATATCTCTGTCGTCATATGTTCCTTGTGAGCCGACAAGGGAAACTTGACCTCGGAGTGGCCAAGCTAGCACTTACCTAGCTAGCACTTACCATGAAATACTTGGCGATACCTAGCTAGCACTTACCTACATTCCTAGTATCTTGACACATGTCTGACCTGTACCAATCATACCTACACTTCTAGGATACTCTATACACTCTAGGTACTAGGGTATTCCTTAGTATATTAGATATCAAAATCACTTAGTAGTACACAAATATAAATGTGTATAAATCAAGGTTCAAAGTATCGAAATCAGTATCAGACCATTCCTATGACTATCGAGATCTGCGGTATCGGCCGTATCAAATTTTTTGGTATCAGAAATCAAATATTTATTAATAATTATTAACATTTTATAAAATATATTTATACATGTAGGCAAAATTTTAATATTTTTAGGGTTGTTTTTAAGTAGTTTTGAAATTAAATGAATTAATAGTCACCCTTACCAATTGATTAACAACGATAGATAAGTTTTCTTCTTTTACATGCTTTTATAACATTTTTATTCCCTTGTTGCTTGGTCTTTTTAATTCAATTTTCTTTGCCAAATTGACCGGAGAAGAGACTCCCAATGTCGGTATCGATCAGTATCGATTTTCGGTCGATATCGTATCTGGACATACCAAAACGTATCGCTATCGGCTGTATCAGATCGGTATCGGTCGATACTGCCTATGCTATAAATCTATTAGTAGCACCCAAATATAAATGTGTATTTCTTATATGAATATAAGGTATTATAATTCTTTTTTTAGGCATTACATATAGAAATGTCTATAAATCACATTGTAGTACAAAAAATATAAAAAAACAGATTAACTATCAAATAAAGGATATTTTGTGTTATAATGTCCATAGGGTGTGTGTGTCCATGTGTCAGGATCCACGTGACAGGGTTAGGCTTGTGCATATTTTTGTGTCATAGTGTCCTGTGTCAGATTCGTGTCCATGTGTCCTGTGACAAAGTGGTTTCATGTGTCAGATCCGGGTCCACATGTTAGGGTTGTGTCTATATGTGTGTCAAAGTGTTGTGTCTTGTGTCAAAGTATTGTGTTCGGAAGAGGGTTAGGGTTTACGTAGTCGAGGATGAAAGGAGGAGGAGGAGGAGAACGACTTGAGGAGGGGTCGACGATGGAGCGCCACGTCGGAAGAGACGGGGTAAATGAGCGGTCCGAGGGAATGAGCGATCGCCGGATGCTAAGGGGTTGCAAGACGCCGGGGCTCGCCGAGGCTCACTGGAGTTCGACGGGGGGTCGCGTGGCTCGCATACTAAGTGGTCAGGAGAGGGAAAGGGGTGGCAACAAAATTTTTTGGCAAAAAAATTGAAAATTTGAACCAGCATCCAGTACCATTTGTCAATAATTTAGCGACGACAAAAGCGGACGTCGCTAAATGTCGCTATTGTATTATATACCGTGACATATTATGACTTGAGTCGCTAAACGTTGCTATTTTCAATAATATACCAACGTTTACCGACTACTCCCTGACTTCTTGTTTTCATAAAATTAACCTCGTCGCAAATTGTCGCTGGACATCACAAACAGTGACGTCTTGCGACATTTTTCTGTAACGTCGCTAATATGCAAAATATTGGTGACGTTTATTTCTTTCGTCATTAATATCGTCGCTAATTTGGCTTATTTTGGTAGTACATGTAAGGAACTCATATCTTTCTGCTTGCATTCACTTCTTCATGTGTTCGTCTTCCATCACCTTTGCAAAAGTTTTGGGTTCTCCCTTGTCAATCAATAGCACTTACACATCTAGAATGTACCCCGCAGATGGTTGATGCTTTCTCGTGCTTAGTCTCAACGGAACCTGTAGTGTTGGCCGTGCAACATCCTCTTTCCTTTTAGGAACTACAACCTTAGCATGCTCATCCTTCTAAGGGTAACCATGATCACCATTAGTAGGCTAATGAGCAAGGTTGGAAGCAAGTCCATGTATTGTCTCCTCCATAACTAGAATATCTACATTGTCCTTTAGAACAGCTCGAAGCACGATGACTCTAACTCAAGAAATCCTTATCCTCATAAGGCATCTTGGAATCATGAGTGCTGGCATTGGTATGATCATCGTCGAATATCATGTCTGATCATCAGTAGAGCTTTCTTTCCAAGGGATCATAGTCTATACCATACTCATCTTGACAATAGTCGACAAGGACACCCTGCCACGTCTTCGACTCAAGTTTGGACCTATCGTTGTTAGGTATATATACGAAGGCCTTATACCATAACACTCACAGGTGATTGTATGACGTCTCCTTACCGTAACATACTTCGTTAGGTACATCACCCTATAAAGTAGTACTAGGAGATAAATTAATAAGATAAGCAACATTATTAAGAGTGTCTCACCAGAACAATAGCCCAATAAACTACCCTTTGAGAGCTAATATCATACCATCTCCATTAGTGTCATGTTCATACACTCTACTACGTCCTTAAAATGATGCATCTTTTGCAGAGACTCATGGTATCGAATCCCTTGTTCTTTGTAACGCATCAAAGGGACCAACATATTTACCATTAACGTCAGAGAAAACACATATCAACTTCTTATCCGTCACCCTTCAGCGGAGGCCTAAATTCCTTGAAAGTATACAACACCTGATCCTTAGTATTTATAGTATATACCTAAACTTTTCTGGAACAATCATCATTAAAAGCTCTAAAATAAAACTCACCACTAATTAATTTTTACTTTTATTGGACTGCAGACGTCCGAGTGAATTAGTTTGAGTAATGCCAGCTTTATTTAAAATGGGTGACTTTAGAAAACACCATATGTTGCTTTCCAGCCATGCAAGTTTGACATAAACAAAAACGTTGAATAAACATTTGTGTTACAAACTTTTAAAGAAAGGTACAAAAATCCTATACAACTAAGTACAAATTATAGGGAAGTAATAGATATAGAGATCTGATCTGTGGTCAATCACTTTACTCCATGGACCACAAGACAAACGAAGAAGAAATGCTAACTCTCAAACACTGGAAGAACTTTGACAACAAGAAGACCCCAGCCACTGCACACAAGGCTTCTGTCTGCTCCTCTCTTCGTCTACGTTATAGAATGATATTGATTCTATTTTTATAGCACTTAAATAGTTATATGATCATGTGCGCACAAATTGTTGTGGGTCTGACACGTAGCTTCCTATATGAGGAGAGGTTAGCTCGTGGTGGTAACTGCTTGCACACGTTATGCAATGATTTTGGCATAGAGTACACATAATTTTCTTGGGTTTGTAACCACACACTATTGGTTGAACAAAGGTAAATACGCATACATTTAGGGGAGGATACACATCTGGCATATATTGGTTAAAGTAGTAAAATTGGCACACTTTTAGTGAAGTAGCAATAATGGTGTACAAGTAGCAGCACTAGCGTACTATAGAGAAGTAGCAATATTGGCGTATTCTGGAGAAGTAGCAACAGTGGCGTACTCTGGAGAAGTAGCAACATTGGCTACTAAATGATAGTCTGGGTCGGTGTGCAGGAGATCTTTAAAATTAAATGCACCTGATCTCTTCAATTACTGTGCCAATCTGACGGCTAATATTCTGACCTATGATGAGGTGACAAGGATGGAGCAAGTACGATTGTTTCTCAAGACCGAGTATACTAAAAATACGCTTTTGATCCAAACTTTAGGAAAGTGCGCCTCTATTCCTTTACGTCCTTGTATGTCGATTGTCTATGCTTCTACAAGACCTCCTTCAAGTTTTCAAACCTCTTACTTAGATTTGAAATACTTTGAAAGAATCATATAGGGTGACGTAGGAGGTTTCATCATGCAGAGTTTTATTAATCATGTGTCAGGCTTCTGACCAATTACCGCCATCTTTTGACTCTGTTCGATGCAATGATTTGTTTCGCTCCCACGATCTTCTTAGTCTTCTACGGTTCGCTTCATCTTCCATATTTTGTTTCGTTTTCTCGCTTATCTCCTAGGGTAGGGGAAGCGTCACCTACGCATCTATAAATACAGAATTTAGATGGCAAGGTGGGGATCCAAAATCGTCAGAGGAAACAACACTGCTCCGAAGAAGGCTTCTCGTTGACACTCTCGAGGCTATTTTAACGCCTCTGCCTACTCGTCTGGCCTTGCCCCGGCGTAGGCTGCCAGTTCTGAAGTAGCTCTTACTTCTACTTTAGTGTCCTCTTCTATCTCAAGGAAGAGGATACAACGGAAGAAGAAGCTGGCGATGGCCGACCCTCTTCTATCTGTCTTGGGCCTGTCATTAGTGGACATGGCAAAGTCGTTGAGTGCGATGCCAGATTTGATGCTCTCCTTTGGACTCGGAGAAGAAGAAGGTGCAGGAGGAGTGGAAGCCTTTCGTCGACTGCTTCATAGTTTGGGCGTCCGCTACTTGGGGGATATTGTGGATATTTTGTAGCCCCCTTTGTCTTTTTAAATGAAGAAAATGTTCGTCTGTCCCTTCTTCAATCACAACTTTTGTGCTTTAAAGATAAACAAATAGTTAGGCAAAGAAACAGACACCCTCGGTACGTGAGGTAACTGATCGTGCATGTCATGTTCATGCTACTTCATGGCTTGGCTACATAGGATATGCTGGTATATTGCTTATGTAATGCACAATCTCCATAGAATAGCAACGTACAACCTAAAGCACATAGCGTACAATTGATGGAATTGCTGCATGCTAGTATTTTCAATGTAATTATCATCTATACACTATATGAGATGGTTCAGCTTTCGGTAGGGATGCTAGAATAGGCCATACAACACGACTAGATATATGGTTGGCCAGTACATATCTCTGACATATAGTCTCAAAGTTTACTGTTTTAAAGAATGAAGCATAAAACCAGAATCTCCGTCTTCACTATGTCTGCTACATAGGAGAGTCATCTCTTTAACACAGCCATCATGTTTATATGCCCTATTGCTTCACTTGAAAGAAGTATGTATGGGTGAGCATAGGTCAGTGTCGTGCTGACAGCCTTTAGTGCTCTCAGTGTTCACCTGTCTCTCGAGATTTGTGGCATCCATCCCGCCTAGGGAGTAGGATTATGGCGTGTTCAACGCATAATCCATGATTTTTGTAACTAAAAAACACTCTGCATTTGTCACGCCCCAGAACTAGAATACTGGAGAGCGGAGGCAGACATAGCCAGCTACGTATAACGGAATGAATCCACACCGCTATACGGTCACGGCTGTCTAGATATGTGAGGGTTTACTACAATCCATCAGTCTCTTAGGTCATAAAATAGCCTATTGTCTCAATCTCAACCAACTAATAATAATTACAAGATATCAGATCACCAAATATACAATTGTAAGGCGTCCCAAACATTACATATCCAGATGATCATGAAGCTAGTCGTACAAAATGTAAGGACTAGCAAGAGTTTAAGTCATACATGATCAACCTCGAGTTGCCAATCATGCTTACAGCCCGTAGGCAGACAGTAAATAAAGTTGCAAACGAGCTAACACTTGCTCGGCGGCTAAACGCCTCAAAAGAATAATTTTACAATAGAGTGGGAGAGCAAAAATAAATCCACTCGTTGCCCTGGTTACGCCTGGTGACCACCATCGGGCTGAAAAGCAGGGAGATCCTTTGGTGGTGCTCCGGTATCTGGCCATACAAAACCAGCTGGGTCAGACCCCAGAAAGAGCAAGTGCCACAAAGGAGGCTTCACTTAAGAACTAAAACCAGCAATTAGCACAAGAGTAAAATTACATAATAAAAGGCAGTAGTTTAAGAAAAAGCATGATGGGTAATTATAAAAGACAATCTTGTATAGAATCACTAAAAGACAGGACATATGAAAGAAAGCATGACAGTATGATATACGATGAGATAACCATGGGACTATTCAGATAGCCAGGTTACAACCCGTAAACCAAACAAGGACCGGGGTTGTAACCCTTCGTCTGAACGGAACTTGGTTTCTCTCACCATTTATCGGCAAGATAAATATAAGAAATCAGGCCAAGTAACATTCTGGAGTGACAATCATTATGGTGACAATCCGGAGTGACAATCATTATAGTGACAATCTGGAATGACAATCATTATAGTGACAACCTGGAGTGACAATCATTATAGTGACAATCTGGAGTGACAATCATTATAATTAATCAATTCAAGACAATACTATACTGGACTAGACTCCATCCAAGCAATCACGGCCAATCATTGCCTACGGCTTTCTACATTAACTAACTAGGGTTATCACAATCCTAATTACTAGCAAGATGCAATGAGATGCTCCAAGTAGTCACAGGCCCTGCAGCTATCCAGGTTATCCAGGCAATCATTATAGTGACAATTCAGAGAGTACAATGCATTAGAGTGACAATAGAGTTCAATTATTTAAGTGACAATCAAGAGTGCCCCACATGACAGTGGGCTGGAAATGTGCCCTACTCGTCGGCAGGCTACAAGTCCAAACATTTGCGGCCGGTATAACGGGATCACTTGTAACTGGGGAACATCTCTTCATGTCTAGTGAATTATACTAGTCATTAACCTTAGTCTATTTCAGTAGGTACTCCTGACCGTGGTACTCAGGAGTCCCCTCCTAGACATGATGCAAGACAGGACTGGATTATTTGTACAAGCACAATCGCCCACGGTGTCAGGATCAATTATACAGGTCATGTCATGTCAGGTAGCCGTCGCAACAGCTATTCGAAAATCATGTCAGGTTATCATGTCAGGTGTACTTTGTCAGGAGTGCGCCACGACGGGCCACTATCAGGTCATGCCAGGTTATCATGTCAGGAGTGTACCACTACGGGTCACTATCACGTCGTGTTCAATTATCAATTCCAAACATACAAATGAATTCATGATTTTCAAGTTCAGGACAAAAGGCGTAAGCATATAAAATGGACGTAAAATATCTAACAAAATATCAATATCCAGGGCTATAGAAGAGCCACGCGGCTAAAGCATATGCGGTCCGGAAAGGGTAGGCTCATGCGGCTAGAAGAGAACAGCCCATGCGGCTGAATCAGTAGTTCCATACGGCCAAGGGTTTGGGTTCAACATGGAGCAGGCGCGCGGCTTCATGCGGCTAGAAGAAAGCCCAAGGCGCATGCGGCTCAGGGTTGCTGGAAGTCCATGCGGCCAGGAAGGACTGGGACTCATGTGGCTGGCTAACACTCAGGAATATACGACCGGGCAAGTGGAGTTCCATGCGGCTCGATGTGGTGGGCGCATGTGCGACTGCAAGGGCAATGGGCGCATGCGGCTGAAGGAAAACCGAGCCTATGCGGCCAGGATCATTGGAGTCTATGCGGCTCAGAAGGGAAGAGTGCTCATACGGCTGAAGGATCAGGGCCTATGCGGTCCACAAGTGCTAGAGTTCATGCGGCTCAAGGAGGGGCACATATGCGGCCGATGGGGAATGAGCCCATGCGGCTCAGGAAATTCAGAACTTATGCGGCTGGAAATTAGGGCGAGTCATGCGGCTAAGTGAGACCGACTCTCATGCGGCTCAAGAACTTCCAGTCATGCGGCTGGATAGAACACTTGCCGCGTGAATATTCATGCGGTCAAGTCAAGCACTGTTCATCTTCTCCAAAATTTCAGAGAAGAAGAACACCATGAGAGCCAAGTCCTCAAGCTCCATAACTCCATCATCCGGAGCCTAAATCCGAACTTCTTTAGGTCAAAATGGGGTAGAACGAGATTCTCTACAACATGGAACCATCAAAACATAGAAATAACAATGTTAACTAGATCAAAACCCAGGAATTCAGAAATAAATAAACTTAGATCTACAAGAATCTAGCCATGGAAATTAAAAATGTCAAGTACTAAAGTGCTTTAGAATGCAGTAAGGAAGAGAATAAAGCAATAAAATTTGGAGTTCCTCCATGAAGCAAGTTGCACTTGCCTAGACCTCTCCCTCCTCACTCTGGTAGGTAAGGAAGTAAACGAGAAAGAAGAAAAAGAGTAATGAAGAGAGAGAAAGAAGAAATGGCAATAAATACAAATGGTGGTGGTAGGTAGGGGGTTCACCTTGGGTTCATCATGAACCCAATCAAAACCAAGCCAAGCCGAACCAACCAACCCGAACCAGGAATAAACCAAGCCAAGAAGGAAATCATGCAATACAAGAATAAAATACGTACACGTATTCCAAGAAATACGTAATACGAACCACAAGTATTACAACATTCAATAGGATTTGACTTTTTTTTGTTTGTTTTGCCTACCTTTTCACTTGTAAATAGGAATGGATGAGTAGTAGAGAACTTCACACAAGTTCTATCTGTAGGAACCCTAGAGGGGGGGTGAATAGGGTCAAGCTAACTAATCAAGCACTTAGCACAAGCTAATTGGCAAATTAAAAATATAAGTGCAAGAGAAGAAGCAAACACAATACCGACACCCGATATATCCTGGTATCCTCCTAAGAGGCAGTCCAGTCCCGGAACTCTCTCCGGCTTTAATCCACTATTTGAGCAAATAGTTACACACGAGTTTGGATCCGAAGAACTCGCCAACTTCTTACACAAGAGCTTTAGTCCGAAGGGCTCTCCGACTTCAACCGAGAGTTTGGATACGAAGACTCTCCAACTTCAACCGAGAGTTTGGATACGAAGACTATCTAACTTCAACCTTTCACAATAGGTTTTGATCTTCTTATACAATAAGATGAAGATCTCAGTTTTCAACTCAATAACTCTAACACAATTTGTAGATGGCAAATGAAGGCTTTGTAGAGTTGTATGTGGATAAGCTTTGGTGGTTTGGAAATTTTTAGCCTTAAAGCATCAACCTTGAATGAAGGGGTTCAAGGCTATTTATAACCAAAGCTTGAAAAGAAGCCAAAGGCAACTTTTCAGTCACGAACCGGCATACCGCCGATATGATCCGGCATACCGGCGGTATACCGGTCTGGGTTAGCAACGGCTAGAAATATAGCCATTGGGATCATTTAATGCTGGAAATCCGACCGTTGGAATTTCAACGTTACTGAACCGGTATACCGTCGGTATGATCCGGTATACCGTCGGTATGTCGATTTTGTGGACAGAAACTTTCTGTGAACAAAAATCGGTATATCGTCGGTATGCACCGGTATACCGCCGTATGCCGGTTTGCATCCAAAAATGATCCTGGGCTGGTTTCTACCCTAGCTTTCGATTTTGCCATCCATTTCTTGTGTTTACAATTATTCCTAAGACTCATTACAGACTCCAGATATACTGTAGCAGGTGCAGGCTTCTTCAGAGTCTTGAAATGATGATGGCATGGCTTGGCTTCTTTCTTTGATATGTGCTGGCTTTTTCCCTTGGCGGCAGCTATCCAAAGATATCCAGTTTGTGAAAACTAAATACCTTTCGGGGCTTCGCCCCTGAACCCCCGACGAGGGGTGCTGCCCCCTCGACCCCCGTCCGCTGACCGGGCAGCAGAACCCCCGAGTGCGTGGCTCCGAAGATGTCGTCGGGTGGTTCAGAGAAATCTTGTGGGATCCGTCGTCTTTGGCCCACCATGATTTTTTTAATGCATATGTCCACATTGATCTTGCTTATTGCTTTTCTGCATGTACATGTTAGACGAACAAAGCAATATACATAGTAGCAAGTATGATAAGTTTAATGTACATTAGGACAATGCTGAGTTTAAGTATGAGTGCTAAGGTGATAGCATAAATGTTAGTGATAACATAATGATTAAACTTAATTGAATGACCACAATCAAAAACATAGTTTTGATTTTGGCAACTCGATTAAATTTAAGATAGATAAGCTCATATCACTAAAATATAAACCAATAGGCATATATCACCAAAGGTATAAGTATAAGTAGAAATACTATAGTGATAGTATAAAGATTAGTGACAATGAAATGCTAAACTTAATAGATTAACCATATTCAAAAATATGATACAATCATTGGGCCAACAATCTCCCCCTTTTTGATTATGGCAAATCGGTTAAGTTTAGTATGGACATATTAGATGCATGTATCACTAATTTACAAAAGTTAAAATCAATATTACAAAAAGCATACTACTTAGATTACTTATAAATACACACTTAAACTTACTTCTCCCCCTTTGACATGATCAAAAATAGGCTCCCCCCGTATTAATAGATAAGAAATCAATCTTAAGTACATAAATCAGAGCATGAGGAAGGCATAGACAATCATGATCAAGAATATACTAATTGAGGAACAATAGGAGAAGTGTGTAAAGACAAGTGTATAAAACTACATACCAAATGTAGAGTACTAAATAGAAAATTGCTTGTCAAAACACAATAGGGTTGGTAAAACTAAAAGTATTTGAAAAATAAGAAATAAGTAGTTTACCAACTTGAAATCCAAGAAATAAATCCAAAACACAATAGGATATGAAATATTGCTCTAGTTTTGGAAGAGAACTATGAAATAAAGGATTTCAAACAAAAGCCATGAGTAATAGATAATTACAACTAATAGATACCAATTGAGATATGAAATAAAATAAACTTGATACCAATTGAAAAGATGTAAACTTGAAACATTGATCAAAGAAACCATTAATAATCATAATTGTCCACAAGTAAATAGTGGAACAAAATAAAAGAATGATCAATGAAAAATATTGCAATTGATATAAGGTAATCTCATTATTTGCAAAATCTATATGCTTATCCAAGTTCATGCATTTGAACTCAATTATCTTATCATGCTATATGAATACCCTTTAGATAAACATGAAGGTAAAGGAGAAAAATACTTGAAAAAGAGAAATTCAGTCGACTTGAATGCTCCCCCTCAAAGTACTACCAAAGTTGATAAAAATCATGAATTTTGGATAAGTCCTCAACAAGAAAGCCAAATCAATTAAGCATGGAAGAAAAGCCAAAGTAACGAGAGCACAATAGTCATCAAGATAAGATATGAAAGTTAATATTAACAAGATGACTTATTTAAACCATATACAAGAGAGAGATAAATAATAAGGACACTTGTATACACTCTCATAAATCCTTCACAAATAAAAATATCATGACCACAATAATAGGAAATAAAATTGAAGAAATATGGTCAATGATGAACTAGGTATACGACATATTAAAGGGTATAAATAAATAGGACCAATTAATTTGCTCTCCCTCAAAATATGCGTATCTAGTTCCAAAGCACTTATAGCATAAAATAGATAACAACAAGATCTAAGGGTAAATCAACTATGGATTTCTCCCCCTTGCTCGATGCATATAAGGCTACAATATCGTCAAAAGACGAATAATGTCATCTTTAGTCAAGAGAGATATCCAAATAATACTCACTAAAGATGAAAAATCAAAAGAATATTCCAATTTAGCACATGTAATCAAAAGATGACATACATTAATCTATATAGAAGGATCTCATATTTAAGTATGATAGATCAATGTATGTTATCCTTTGAGAAAATGTCATCATGAAAAAGAATAAAGACAATTAAGAACAATCATGATGATAGACAGAATATAGCTCAAAAAATAAAAACAAAAATAAAACTCAAACATCATGTCCATGATTATCTAATTAAGAAAAAATCAACCAATATATTACTTTACATGGACTAGGTATGTTTCACCATATATGTACCCATCAACGGGTAAAATCCAAACCTTGCAAATGGTAGATAATAAACCATAAAGTTCAAATAGCAAAGGCCCATATGTGGCAATCCATGAGTAGTCGAAGTAGAGTAGTAAATTAACTAGACATTTACAAAATTAGATAGTTTAGGACTACTCAATCATTAAGATCATTAAAAAATAAATAAATAAATATGATCAAATGAATCTCATCAAGAGAAAAAGAAAAATCCATATTTATAATAAAATCTCATAAATCAATAAGAATATGGAAAGAGTCATTCTCATTTAAATGATTGCAAATATAATCAAGAAGAGATGTAAATGATAATATGATGAAATCATAACTCAAAAGTGAGAAAAATTTAGGAGAGACTTGCTAATGACTAGTATGGAAGAAAGTTAAAACAAGGAATAACAAACCTTTAAAAGAAAACAAGATCTAATAAAGAATTTGTAAAACTAGTTTTAGAGAACAAGCATATCATAAATCTTGTTTTTGTAAACTAGCATATCATATATAGATTGAAGTATAGGAATATAGCTAGATGTGTGAAAGTGAGCCAAAATTATATAGCTTAATAATATATCACAAATAAGCAAACTATATAATCCAAATAAGATTAATGAGGGAAGCCATTAACAAGATAAATGTGCTCATTAAATCTTAAGTCACTAACACTAAAAATACTTGCTTAAGCAAAGAGTTCTCAATAAATAAAATATATTTTGAATGGTCAAAATGATTTGTAGACTCTTTATTAAGCAATGATAAGAGTATAAGATAACAGAAAATTGAATTAATCACTTATCAAGTATAGACCAAAAGAGATACTCATGAAAACATAATAAAATAAATCTCTTTGCCAAGTATTGAGATTGGTCCAAGATAATGAATTTAATATATCGATCTAGAGAATGCAAGATATT
Organism: Iris pallida; assembly: GCA_029216955.1. Taxonomy (NCBI): domain Eukaryota; kingdom Viridiplantae; phylum Streptophyta; class Magnoliopsida; order Asparagales; family Iridaceae; genus Iris; species Iris pallida. Next base: position 12,905,216 of record JANAVB010026400.1, read on the forward strand.
ATAGCCATTATGAAATAAGTGTATTCTCTAGAAATGGAAAATCTCAACACAAAAGCTCAAACCATAGTAGCTAAAGTAATAAGAAATATGATGTATCAATTACATGTATTCTCATGTGCTACAAAAACCATCATTGGACAACAATAATTCAAAAGAAGCATATGCCCAAGAAAAGAGCAAAGAAAGATCATTAAGATCAAGAAAGCTAATTAAGAGCTAAAGATAGCAAGAGTCACATTTTTCAAAAGCTTTCATAGTGCACCATAGTAAAATATAAAGATATAAACTAGAAAAAGTGCACTAATTAAGGAGGTGAATTTAACATGCAAGGTAAAGCACAAAACACTGTGATCCTTAAAAGAACTTCCATAAATAGTCATGAGCACGACACTAATAAACATTTTCTCTCAACATCCCAACTTAAAGGTATAAAACAAATAAATCTCAAAAGTTTGGAATCATTTATATATAAGAAACTATATATATCACGAATGGACATACATAAAAAGATCAAAAATCAATTAAGAACATGTATCCATAATGCCAACCAAAAAGTCAATAAGATATCATCAAAAGAAGACTTTAAGGAAGAAGCTAATTGATTCAAAAGAGATACACAAATTTGATCAAAAGAATCAATAGCTAGAGTATAAGTTAAGCACAAGTTTGAAGGTAACAAGTATAATTAAATACTCTTCAAGTTAATATAAAACTTTAGCTTAACTCATATGCCCACATAAAGATATTTATACAAAAATATATATCAACATAAGAAATACATGATCTACATGTAAATGGAAATAATGAATATAGTCATGTATCCTGAATAAATGTTTAAAAAAAAAAACCATCACAAATTCAAAAACATGTATAAATAAACTTCATTAGGCAAAGACATAATTGATTCTCAAGAGGATAATCAAGAAAAAGTATGAGAATCAATAATGAATATATTATGTAAGCACAAGGTTAAAAAGAAAGTATATATATATACTTGTCAAGTGATAAGAAGCTTGTGCTTAACATATATATTCACAAATACCGATTAAGAAAAATACGACATATTAAATACAAACCGGCAAGAAGTAACTATTTCAAAAACTTTAAAGACGGAGAGTTAAAATCATATTAACTCAAATCAAAATCAAGCTCCCATGGACTAGAGTGATATGCATGCTTCATAAAATAGAGATTAAGAATAACAAGCATGCATAAATTAGATGTGTCACACTTAATAGAAAATGAGTGATAAACAACAAGTGTGAACTAAACATTTAAGCTAAGTAACTAGTCATGCTAGATAAAAGAAATAATAAGAGAATTAACTAAGCATGCTAGTATTATATCTCACATTGATTTATACAATAAGCAACTAAGGATATCAATGTGAGCTAGTAGCAAAACATCAAGAGAAATATGCTAGATTCTACTAATATAAACAATTTAAAGAGAATCGCTTAGCATGTTACCAAAGTGGCTCTAGTGGCCACGCTTGTGTTGGTGCAATTGCTTGGAAGATGTCCTTTGAGCTTTGCAACCACCAACACGCTCCTCGGTGCTATGTCCCGATATAAGAAGCTCCACCTACAACATTAGGCGAAGACTTTGGTATCCAAATAAACTTGGATCCACATTTGTTAGCTTTAGGGACCCATATACTATTTACTCTAGCATTGGTAGAAAAACTCCTACGAATAGGACAAGTTAAGCTCATGTGTCCAATGCGAGAGCAATAGAAGTACCTAATACTAGTGTGTGCACATGTATCAGAATGAGCATGGTTATGAACATGTGACATACTAGAATGATGAATATCTCTAGAATGAGCATGAGAAGATTTGGTTTTAAGAATATTATGTTCTAATAACAAATCATCATGCATACAAGTAAGAGAATCAAATTTAACATTTAAAGCATTATTCTCTTTTTCAAATAAAGCAATTCTAGAGATAAAAGCATCATTTTGTTTCTTTAAAGTGTCAATAGAAGAATCATGCAAATGATTAAGCTCATGTGTTTGCCTCTTAAGATCTTCTATTGATGAGGAAAGAGATTTGATTTTCAAAATTAAAGCCTCATTCAAACTCTTTAAAGAAACACAAGATGAGTTTTGAGAATCAAGTCTAGATAATAAAACATTGTTTTCATTTCTCAAAAACTCATTTGCTTCTTCTAAATGAATAACCTTTTGAGAAAGTTCTTCATTTGTAGAATGAAGGTTGTCAAGAATCTCTAAGGATTGTTTAGCCATGGCTTTCCACTTAGAGCATTTCTTGCATTTAGAAGAAACATGACTGTCTATGCTACTAGAAATAAAACCCTCTTTATCGGAGGATGAGGAATAGGTTGCCATAGAAAAATAACAAGGATCTACTCTAAGGATGTTAAGCCTAACAATAGAGTCCTTGCTCTGATACCAATTGTAGGAACCCTAGAGGGGGGGTGAATAGGGTCAAGCTAACTAATCAAGCACTTAGCACAAGCTAATTGGCAAATTAAAAATATAAGTGCAAGAGAAGAAGCAAACACAATATCGACACCCGATATATCCTGGTATCCTCCTAAGAGGCAATCCAGTCCCGGAACTCTCTCCGGCTTTAATCTACTATTTGAGTAAATAGTTACACACGAGTTTGGATCCGAAGAACTCGCCAACTTCTTACACAAGAGCTTTAATCCGAAGGGCTCTCCGACTTCAACCGAGAGTTTGGATACGAAGACTCTCCAACTTCAACCTTTCACAATAGGTTTTGATCTCCTTATACAATAAGATGAAGATCTCACTTTTCAACTCAATAACTCTAACACAATTTGTAGATGGCAAATGAAGGCTTTGTAGAGTTGTATGTGGATAAGCTTTGGTGGTTTGGAAATTTTTAGGCTCAAAGCATCAACCTTGAATGAAGGGGTTCAAGGCTATTTATAACCAAAGCTTGAAAAGAAGCCAAAGACAACTTTTCAGTCACGAACCGGCATACCACCGGTATGATCCGGCATACCGGCGGTATACCGGTCTGGGTTAGCAACGGCTAGAAATATAGCCGTTGGGATCATTTAATGCTGGAAATCCGACCGTTGGAATTTCAACGTTACTGAACCGGTATACCGTCGGTATGATCCGGTATACCGTCGGTATGCCGATTTTGTGGACAGAAACTTTCTGCGAACAAAAATTGGTATACCGTCGGTATGTACCGGTATACCGCCGGTATGCCGGTTTGCATCCAAAAATGATCCTGGGCTAGTTTCTACCCTAGCTTTCGATTTTGCCATCCATTTCTTGTGTTTACAATTATTCCTAAGACTCATTACAGACTCCAGATATACTGTAGCAGGTGCAGGCTTCTTCAGAGTCTTGAAATGATGATGGCATGGCTTGGCTTCTTTCTTTGATAGGTGCTGGCTTTTTCCCTTGGCGGCAGCTATCCAAAGATATCCAGTTTGTGAAAACTGAATACTTTTCGGGGGCTTCGCCCCTGAACCCCCGACGAGGGGTGCTGCCCCCTCGACCCCCGTCCTCTGACCGGGCAGCGGAACCCCCGAGTGCGTGGCTCCGGAGATGTTGTCGGGTGGTTCAGAGAAATCTTGTGGGATCCGTCGTCTTTGGCCCACCATGATTTCTTTAATGCATATGTCCACATTGATCTTGCTTATTGCTTTTTTGCATGTACATGTTAGACGAACAAAGCAATATACATAGTAGCAAGTATGATAAGTTTAATGTACATTAGGACAATGCTGAGTTTAAGTATGAGTGCTAAGGTGATAGCATAAATGTTAGTGATAACATAATGATTAAACTTAATTGAATGACCACAATCAAAAACATAGTTTTGATTTTGGCAACTCGATTAAATTTAAGATAGATAAGCTCATATCACTAAAATATAAACCAATAGGCATATATCACCAAAGGTATAAGTATAAGTAGAAATGCTATAGTGATAGTATAAAGATTAGTGATAATGAAATGCTAAACTTAATAGATTAACCATATTCAAAAATATGATACAATTATTGGGCCAACACTATCCTCTATCTTTATTATTCTTCTGCAAATCCGAGACTTGGCCATCTTGGGCGAATTTCCAGAGGAGTGGGGCATCATACTTCTTCGAGCGTTGCTCTTCATATCTGCTCGAAGTCAAGAAAAGCATCAATCTTCGCAAGGTAAGACGAAAAAATGCACTTGATCCCTACTTTTCTTCTAGACTTTTACTTATGGTAGTAAAAACACTTCTTGCACATCCTAACTTGGTGCATGGAAGAAAAACATCATCCTGAATATGCATGAGCACAGTGTATCACTGAGGCATCTGGTTGTTGCTGCATTGCTTTAAAACATTCATGCGCTACTAGTGAGCAATTTCCACTATACACCTAGATGTCGCTGTCTTTGGATGCTTCATCATAAAAATGTGTTCGAAGTATTAGGGTTATATACTAAAAGCATCACTTTTGTAGTAACCTTATTTTCTTAAATTTTGAATAAGAATCATATGGGCAAATGTTTGCATATTGTATTTGTTGCAAGTGTTAATGCAAATGTCTGATATTCTATATTGTTGATAATATGGTGTGTGGTGTCACACAGAAGATCATATTATCAGTTTCCTATGGAGTATATAAATAGTTTACAACCTAGATGGACTTGGACAATCTATTGGAATGGTTGTAGTATAATCTGGTATTAGTCTATCTTGACTATAGGTTTATACTAGTATACTTTGTGTGTATTGAATAAGACCACTTGAGGTTATTCTCTTTGTACTAACTGCATAATAGAACAAACACCTCTGTTATTATGGATGCTTGTGCTCTTAATCCGGATATAATAACGGACATGTACATGCAGTGTGCATTACTTTGACTCATAAAAGAGTGAGATTCATTATGGATCAACAACCTCTATGAATTGGGTAATAATATTATATATATGATGGGCTATTGATTATAAATGGAATCCATGTCCTGATACATCGGGTTGATGATGTCCCCTTAAGGAGCTCATAAGGATTGTCATGTAAACCCTGCAGGTGGATTATATCCGATATGACAAATAAAGTTGAGCGGTACTACTTAAGGATAAAAGGTGTCGAATCAATATAGTTGTCAGTAACTTGATTTGATCGACGGACATACGATATCTTAACATGGGGAGCCAAACGAGTATATAATAAAAGGAGCCCACAAACATAATTTAGGATTAGGGAGGTAGTGCAACAATAGCTCATTAGTGGATCGAGCTATTGTTAATGGGCCTGGATTGTGTGTTCGGGCTGAACACGGGATATCCAGATCCGTTATGAGGCCTAACCCTAATTTCTCCCCATGGTCCCTGTCGTAGCCTATATATATCCTCTATTCTCTGGCCGCCAGATTACTGATCAGAAATCAAATACTTTCTCTAAATTCGTGATTCACGTAAGGAGAGAAAGAGAGGGCTGCCAAGGAGAAGAAAAGGTTGGAATATCATCGCCCACACGACGTCCAACTCGAGGAAGAAATACGTACAGAAGATCTTGGGGTCGTCCGCTCGAGATTGCCAGGAATTACTTGTCTCCTTTTCGCTGCAGGTATAATTCGTGAACCCTAGTTTCCGCCTATGAAGGGTTAGAACACGTATTAGATCTTTTTAACTTTCTATTGATCAATACGCACACCAAAGAAAGGGTCCTGGGAATCCCCAGTTCCATCAATTGGTATCAGAGCCACTTTGGATCTACGTATTGATTGATACGTCCATGTTGTCCAATAAAACCTGTGCTGTGTAATAGTCGGTAGATGTAGATCTGTTCTAACTCGGTTTTGCAGGCATCTTAGGTCCAACTATTATGTTCCAATGCATGTTTTTTGTGTTGTTTAAACCACGGACATGTCGTGGATGTTGTTGTTGTTGTGGATGTAATTAAAATCACGAGGGTTGATCATGCTTATTATTTTAATTTTTCAATCTAGATTATGTGTGAACTCCTTCGGGAGGCATAGGATTGATGTAATTTTAATTATTTTTGATCAATCGTGATGACAGTGGTGGCTGTTTCTGACGTCGGACGAGATGCTGGTTTTAAGCAGTCCAGAGGCAGACAGATAATTTTCGATGAAGGAATCGACAGCCAAAACCTATAAAAAAATCGGGGCGCAGCCCCGATTAGATCTGCGCAGCGGCAGATTTTGGATTCGGATAGTTGAGGACGGAGCAGCAAAGATGACTATAATAGTTGGATATTTTCTCTTATTTTTGTCATTTTACTTTTTTCTGATTATGCATGTTTATTATTGTGTGGATGTTTTTTTTAAAAAACTAAGCCTACATTAATAATGATCAGCATGGACATAATATCAACTAGCAGAAAACTCTCATTGTTAAATAACTTAGTGGGAGAGGATATTTATTTAGTATAAATCTTATGGTCTCTATTACTGGTTTGTAGGTGATGTTATTATACTTGCGCGTTGGCTTAAGTGCTTTCCTCCATATCGGATGAGTATAATTATGGATCACCAGTACAAACTTCCTTAGGGATAATTGTAGAAAGTTACCTAGTATGTGTTCACTTCTCCATCTGAAGGAACTCATTACAAGGTAATGGACTTAGTTTTAAGTAATGATATACACTTAGATACAAATAATGGTATCCTCCCCATCAGAGTTACTGCTATTATTTGTATGACCAGAGCAAGACCAGCATATTAATTTTATTTGTCATAAAGTTATGTTGACATGATAGTAAAATTAATAAGAAAAACCTACTTGAACAAAGTTGAATTTGTATACGTCCATACTATCGTGGCATGCTAAATTCATGGTGTTCAAGGTGTTGGTGAATTTCTTATTATTGTTTTGAGGGAATCAATATTTAGTTAATTCAAAAAGTTTTTTTTGCCCTACATAATTTAATTTATGTGATTCTCAGGATTTCAAAAATTGGGTTCTTTCTGTCACGCCCCAGAACCAGAATACCGGAGAGCGGGGGCAGACATAGCCAGCTACGCAATCCCAAAGTACGTTAATACTCTGAAATCACGTATAAGCTGTCAAGACATGGGGGTTACTCTACAAGCCATCAGTCAATCCTATGGTTTAACAATCCTAGGTATCTCAATCACAGGCAATTATACAAGAGCAAGGAGTACGATCATCTACATACAATAGTAAGGCGTCCCGAACCATATATACATGACTGATCATGAAGCCATTACCACAGAACTGATAACAAGCTAGAATATTAGTCGTACATGATAAGGACTAGCTATAGTCTAGAATACACATATTATGTTTATGCCCGTAGGCTACAATATCAAGGAAAATACCAAGCTAAACACGTGCTTGGGGCTAAACGTTACAAGAAGAGAATTTACATATCAGTAGGAGAATGAAAAAGAAACCCACTGAGGCACTCTGGTGCTCCTGCTGGTCACCGTCAGGTAGATGGTGCGGTAGATCCTTCGGGCTCTTCTATTAGAACCTGGCCATGCAAAACCAGTGGGGTCAGACCCCAAATAGCAAGTACCACAAAGGAGGCCGAACTATGAACTTAAAACCAGCAAACATTAGCATTCAACAAGGAGAGAAAGCAATAAGTAAAGGGGGATCGAGATTCGTGCAGTACCAATGCACTTATCCCGAACGTAAGAAGACAGTAAGTAAATCATCATTTGACATAAAGTAAACTGGAGACATGTTTTAAATAAATAGATCATTAAGTGACAATCATTATAATCATTATCCTGGAACAATCAGGAACTGGATCTAGACAAGACTTAAACTGGAAAGGTGATATACGATGGGATAACCATAGGACTATTCGGATAACCAGGTTACAACCCGTAAACCAAACAAGGACTGGGGTTGTAACCCTTCGTCTGAACAGAACTTGGTTTCTCCCACCATTTATCGGCAAGATAAAATAAGAAATCAGGACATGTAACAATTATGTACAAGATCAAGACAAGACTAGACAGACTGAACTCCATCCAACATTCACGGCCAAGCAATGAGTATGGCTTGATACTTTAACTAACTAGGGTTATCACAGGCCTAGTTACTAGCAATATGCAATGAGAATTCCAAGTCCGGTTACCTGTTTGTTACTACCTGAGTGATCCCAGCAAGAAAAGGAAAAGATAGCATGATATAGCAGACACACTGTAGTAAGATACATGTGTCCTAAGGTACCACACTCGATGGCGGGCTGGAAGTGCGTTCATCTCGACGGATAGCAACAAATCCCATGTATATATATATAAGGCCGGGACCAAAGGGGCAACAGGGAACTGGGAAATTCTTCATGAACTATTTGATCAATCTAGTCATTAATCCTAGCCATATTTAGTATGAATCCCTGACCGTGGGAAACCAGGGATTCATGTCCTAGACATGATGCAAGACATGACGGGTTCATTTGTACAAACACAATCACCCACGGTGTCCAAGGAGTATCATGTCAGGTTTATCATGTCAAGAGTGCGCCACGGCGGACCATTATCATGTCATTATCATGTCAAGTTTACTGGTCAAGAGTGTGCCATGACGGGCCACTATCAGGTCATTATCATGTCAAGTTTACTGGTCAAGAGTGCGCCACGACGGGCCACTATCAGGTCATTATCATGTCAAGTTTACTGGTCAAGAGTACGCCACGACGGGCCACTATCAGGTTATTATCTTGTCAAGTTTACTGGTCAAGAGTGCGCCACGACGGGCCACTATCAGGTCATGTCAGGTCATTAATCAGGAGTGCACCACTACGGGTCACTGTCGTGTTTAGGGTACATGTGCCGGTCAGTATAGTGCAAGCATTCAATCAGGAGACTCAAGTTATGCTGAGGTTACAAGACACAAGTCATCAGTAAAGATCAATTAACAATAGAGAAATAATAATAATAACCATAATTAAATAGCTGGACAAGGCACAGGAAGGAGCCCTGTGGCTCAGGGTCACTATCAAGTCATGCTAGTTCCTTGTCACACCATGTCATGTACAATTGTCATTCCAATCATGTCAATCAAATCGAGATTATCAAGTTCAGGACAAAGGCGTAAGGATATAAAATGGACATAAAAATATACAATAGGGATAAATGTGTACTCAAGTTATACTGAAGTTACAAGATAAATATAACATTAATAATCGAATACAAATAATAAGACAAAGCTCGGGAAAGACTCCATGCGGCTCAGGAATCCGAGTCCATACGGCTCAGGGAATGAGCAGGATCCTATGCGGTTCAGGGAGTCCTAGCCTTATGCGGCTGAAGGGAGAATCGGGCTTATGCGGCTGAGACAGCACATCTCATGCGGCTCAGGGTGACGGGTCTCATGCGGCTCAGAGAACGAGCTTCATGCGGCTGGGTCCAAGCAAGGGTCATGCGGTTCAGGACGGATGCATATGCGGTCAGTGGGAGATGGGTCATATGCGGCTGGGAGAGACTAGTCCTCATGCGGCTGGGAACGAGTAGTCCCATGCGGCTCAGGGAATGAAGGAACTCATGCGGCTGGGAACTCAGAAGTCCATGCGGTTCAGGATAACAGGGACTCATACGGCTGGGAACTCAGAAGTCCATGCGGTTCAGGATAACAGGAACTCATGCGGCTGGAAACTCAGAAGTCCATACGGTTCAGGATAACAGGGACTCATGCGGCTCAGTCTGAGCAAGGCTATGCGGCTAGATCCGAGTCAAGTCTCATACGGCTGGAAAAGACTTGCCGTATGATTGTTCATGCGGTCAAGTACTCAAGAAGTCTTATGCGGCTGGAAAATTCCATACGGCCAGTAGAACTCGCCGCATAGAGTTATGCGGCTGAGTCCATACGGCCAGACTGTTCTTCTTCTCCAAGTTTTTCGAGTAGAAGAGCTAAGCAACCATGGCTTCCAAGCAACGTAAAACTTCCATCCAGAGCCCAAATCCGAACTTCCTTAGGTCAAAATAGGGTAGAACGAGTTACTCTACAACATGAAACCATCAAAACTTAAAAATTACAAATTTTAATAGATCAAAACCAAGGAAAACCGGATTTGCTTCAAAGATAGATCTACAACAATCTAGCCATCAAATTAGAAAACTCCAAGTTCTAAACATGCTTAGAATGTAACAATAAAGAGAATGGAACAAACAAAATAGAAATCATCCAACATTCAGCAAGGTGTACTTGTCTCCCTCCAATGGCTAGGGTTTGGTGGAAAAGAAATGAATGAGGGTGAATGAGGAGGAAGAGAGAAAAAGTGGCTTATATAACAAGCTCAAGTGATCTCCACCATTCATTCCTCTCCACTCAATCTAAACCATACACCTCATCTCATAATGAACTAAACTAAACCAAGTCAGGTGGAACCGAACCAAATAAAACCAAATCCAGTTAAACTAAGTCATAAAAATTCCTACACTTAGAAAAATTTTAAAATATCACGCAAATCGATAAATACGAAATACGGCTGAAATAAACACGTATCCGTATAAAATACCGATACAGTGAGACGGGTCTCACACTTTCAGTCCACTTATGGTGATTCTTAAAGAAAACAAACTTACTGGACCTAATTATATTGACTGGAAACGTAATTTGGACATTGTTCTGACTGTTGAGAAGTACAAATATATACTTATTGAGGAATGCCCACCTAAGCCTGATGCTAACTCTGATGAAGAGGTCAAAGAGGCTTATAAGAAGTGGAAAAAGGCAGATGAGATGGCACGGTATTACATTCTGGCATCTATATCAAATGTACTGCAACATCAGCATCAGGCCATGGCCACTGCTTATGACATGATGTATAACCTCAAGGAACTCTTCGGATATCAGAGTAGAGCAGCTGGCAGTTTGCTATGAAATGTTTGATGAATACAAAAATGGCTGAGGGTACACCAGTAAGGGATCATGTTCTCAAGATGATGGGTCATCTGAATGAGATGGAGATCCTTGGAGCTGAAATCGGTGGGAAATCCAAGGTGGATATCATTCTCGGGACTTTGCCTAAAAGTTATGACAATTTCTGCCTTAATTATAATATGAACAAAAGGTTGTATAGTTTGACAGAACTTGTAAAAGAGCTACAGGATGCTGAATCTCTCTTTAGGCAGAGTGGTCATATTTTTGTTTCTGAAAAGGCTTCTACTTCTAAGCCAAAAGGCGGTAAGAAGAAGAATAACATTCAGAAACATGCAAACTCAGCAAAGAAGGGCATGGGACCTCAAGGCGCAGTGAAAAAGCCGAAAGACAAATGTTTCAAGTACAAAGGGTCAGGACATTGGAAGACTGATTGTCCACTTCTCAAACAAGGGAACAAAGAAGGTATATCTCATTTACTAGTAGTTAAAACATATTTAGTGGTGTTATCTACCGGCACATGGTGTGTAGATGCAGGAGCCACTAATCATGTCTGCAATACATTGCAGGGGTTCCAGGAAACCAGATGGCTCAGTGATGGAGAGATATGCTTGTTCATGGGTGATGCTACAAAAAGTATCGGTCGCTGCATTAGGAGATGTTACATTATCTTTTGGTAGAAATAAGTCTCTGACATTGAGAGATTGTCTTTATGCGCCTTCACTTAGAAGGAATTTAGTTTCTGTTTCTATGTTAGTTAAGGATGGATATTCAGTTTATTTTAATGACAATATTGTTATTAGAAAGAATAAACATTTTATCTGTTCTGGTGCATTGGTTGATAATTTGTATGTTATTAATCCTATTTTGCCCACAATACAACTTATGGAAATGAATAATATGTCATCTAACTTAAATAAGAGAAAAGAACCTTCTTGTATGAACCAAACATATCTTTGGCACTTGCGATTGGGGCATATTAACCTAAGAAGGATTCAAAGACTGGTTGAAGATGAAACTTTGAGTTCATTGGAAGTGGAGACACTACCAGTCTGTGAATCCTGCTTGGAAGGTAAAATGACCAAAAGGCCTTTTACGGTAAAGGGGTATAGGGCCAAAGATGTGTTGGAATTGGCTTATTCTAATTTGTGTGGACCCATGACTATCCAAGTTAGAGGTGGTTTTGAATATTTTGTCATATTTATTGACGATTATTCAAGGTATGGATACATTTATTTGATGCACCGTAAGTCTGAGTGCTTTGAGAAATTCAAAGAGTACAAGGCTGAAACGGAGAAATGTCATAAAAAATGTATCAAGTCATTACGATCAGATCATGGTGGCGAGTACCTCTTTGGAGAGTTTAGGGATTATTTATCAGAGGCTGGGATTTCATCCCAATTGACTGTACCTGGATCGCCCCAGTAGAATGGTGTAGCCGAAAGAAGGAATAGAACTCATATGGAGATGGTTAGATCAATGATGAGTTATTCAGATTTGCCAGATTTGTTTTGGGGATATGCCTTAGAGACTACAGCTTATATTTTGAACTTGGTTCCTTCTAAGTCAGTACCTCTTACTCCCACAGAGCTGTGGATTGGGCGTAAGCCTAGTCTGAAACATGTTCGCATTTGGGGTAGTCCAGCATATGTGCTGAATAAGAAAGCAGATAAGTTGGAATATCGTACAGAAGTACGCTTGTTTGTAGGCTATCCAAGAGGAACGAAAGGAGGTTTATTTTATAGTCCTAAGGATTAGAAGGTCATTGTTAGCACCAATGCCCGATTCTTAGAGGAAGACTATGTGATGAACCATAAACCTACAAGTAGAGTTGTTCGAGAAGAACTGAGACGTGAGACACCAAGTACTTCAGTACCAATAGTACAAGAGGATGAACCACAAATAACTGCACAACGTGTCACAAATGTTATACCACAACCGATAGTGCCTCGTCGTAGTGGGAGGGTTGTGATACAACCTGATAGATATATGTTCTTGGGAGAGTCGTCAGACTTCGTCCCTGAGGAACAAGATTATGATCCCTGTACCTATAATGAAGCACTCCAAGATTAAGATGCAGAGTCTTGGCAAAAAGTAATGATATATGAAATAGAATCTATGGATTCTAATCAGGTCTGGAAGCTTGTAGAACCACCCGTTGGTGTAAAAGCCATTGGATGCAAGTGTGTCTATAAGAGAAAAAGAGGATCAGACGGTAAGGTTGAAACATTTAAAGCTCGGCTTATAGCAAAAGGTTTTACTCAAAGAGAGGGTATCGATTATGAGGAAACCTTTTCTCCTGTAGCCATGCTTAAGTCTATCCGAATTCTTTTATCTATTGCAGCTCATCTCGATTATGAGATTTGGCAAATGGATGTCAAGACAGCTTTCCTTAATGGAAGTCTTGAGGAAGACATCTATATGAAGCAACCAGACGGGTTCATTAAAAAGGGCCAGGATCATCTTGTTTGTAAGCTCAAGAAGTCTATTTATAGACTTAAGCAAGCTTCCAGACCTTGGAACATATGTTTTGATCAGGTGATAAAATCTTATGGATTTGATCAATGTCAGGATGAATCATGTGTATACAGAAAGTGTGACAGAAATGTGGTGGTATTCCTAGTACTTTATGTAGATGACATCTTGCTCATTGGAAACAATGTGAAGGTGTTATCTGATGTAAGGGTATGGTTATCGGAACAGTTTGATATGAAGGACTTGGGAGAAGTAGGTCACATCCTTGGGATCAAAGTTCTACGAGATCGTAAGAAAAGGATGTTGGGCTTATCCCAAGCTTCATATATCGATACTGTACTAACTCGTTTTAGTATGCAAAATTCTAAGAAAGGTTTCTTACCTTTTAGACATGGAATTGCTCTATCAAAGGATCAGTGTCCGAGGACACCTAAAGAGATAGAGAACATGAAGGCAGTTCCTTATGCTTCAGCAGTAGGAAGCTTAATGTATGCAATGCTATGTACGAGACCAGACATCTGCTTTGCCGTAGGCATGGTCAGCAGATATCAGTCTAACCCAGGACAAGAGCACTAGACTGCCGTAAAGCATATTTTGAAGTACCTGAAAAGGACTAAAGAGTATATGCTAGTTTACCAGGCAGATAGTTTAGTTCCCTTGGGGTATACAGACTCAGATTTTCAGTCAGATAGGAATTCCAGAAAATCTACCTCAAGTTATGTGTTTACTTTGGGAGGTGGAGCCATTGTGTGGAGGAGTATCAAGCAAAAATATATTACTGATTCCACCATAGAAGCCGAGTATGTGGCAGCCTCTGAGGCAGCCAAAGAAACGGTTTGGCTCAGAAACTTTTTGTTGGCCTTGGATGTGGTACCTAGTTTGCCTAAGTTTATTACACTTTATTGTGATAATAGTGGTACAGTTGCAAACTCGAAGGAACCACAAGCCCATAAGACAGGCAAACATATTGAGCACAAGTACCACCTAATACGAGATTTCGTAAAGAAAAAAAAAGTTGCTGTGATTAAGATAGCATCAGCCGACAACCTAGCTTATCCCTTTACAAAGATCTTACCAGCTAAGGCTTTTGATAGTCATGTTGAAGGAATGGGAGTCATATGTGTAGCAGCATGGCTTTAAGTATATGTGGGAGATTTGTAACAGTATACTGAAAAGCAATGCTTTGAGTATAAGTGGGAGATTGTTAGGGTTATATACTTAAAGCATCACTTTTGTAGTAAACTTATTTCCTTAAATTTTGAATGAGAATCATATGAGCAAATGTTTGCATATTGTATTTGTTGCAAGTGTTAATGCAAATGTCTGATATTCTATATTGTTGATAATATGGTATGTGGTGTCACACAGAAGATCATATTATCAGTTCCCTATGGAGTATATAAATAGTTTACAACCTAGATGGACTTGGACAATCTATTGGAATGGTTGTAGTGTAATCTGGTATTAGTCTATCTTGACAATAGGTTTACACTAGTACACTTTGTGTGTATTGAACATGACCACTTGAGGTTGTTCTCTTTGTACTGACTACATAAGAGAACAAACACCTGTGTTTTTATTTATGCTTGTGCTCTTAATCCGGATATAATAACGGACATGTATATGCCGTGTGTATTACTTTGACTCATAAAAGAGTGAGATTCATTATGGATCAACAACCTCTATGAATTGGGTAATAATATTGTATGTATGATGGGTTATTGATTATAAATGAAATCCATGTCCCGATACATCGGATTGATGATGTCCCCTTAAGGAGCTCATAAGGATTGTCATGTAAACCCTGCAGGTATATTATATCCGACATGACAAATAAAGTTGAGCGGTACTACTTAAGGATAAAAGATGTCGAATCAATATAGTTGTCAGTAACTTAATTTGATCGACGGACATACGATATCTTAACATGGGGAGCCAAACGAGCATATAATAAAAGGAGCCCACAAACATAATTTGGGATTAGGGAGGTAGTACAAAAATAGCTCATTAGTGGACTGTAATGCCTGTGTTCGTATTTTGTATTCTTGGAATACGTGTACGTATTTATTCCAGTATTGTATGATTTTCTTGCTTAGTTTCCTCCCTGGATTTGTTCATTCTTGGTTGGGGTTGGCTTGGTTTGGTTTGGGATTGCTATTGGTTCATCATGAACCAAGGGGTGAACCCCCTACCTACCACCACCATCCCTATTTATTAGCCCCTTTCTCCTTTCTCTCTCTTCATTTATCATCTTCTCCACCATTACTTCCTTACCTACCAGAGAGAGGGAGAGAGAGGTCTAGGCAAGTGCAACTTTCTTCATGGAGGAACTCCAATTTTATTGCTTTATTCTCTTTCTTACAGCATTTTAACTCACTTTAGTACTTGGCATTTCTCATTTCCATGGCTAGATTCTTGTAGATTTATATTTATATTATTTTCGGATTTCTTGGATTTTGATCTACTTAATCTTGTTATTTCTATGTTTTGATGGTTCCATATTATTTTACGCCCATTTTATATCCTTACGCCTTTTGTCATGAACTTGATTTTACTTAATATGTTTGGAATGACTATTGTATATGGCATGGTATGACAAGGAACTAGCATAACACGACAATGACCCGTAGTGGTGCACTCCGGACATGACTCACCTGACATGACCTGATAGTGGCCCGTCGCGGCGCACTCCTGACCAGTAAACTGGACATGATAACCTGACATAATATATCTTGAACAGCTGTTGCGACGGCTACCTGACATGACATGACCTGTATAAATAACATGGACACCGTGGGCGATTGTGCTTGTACAAATAAACCAGTCCTGTCTTGCATCATGTCTAGGACAGGGACTCCTGAGTACCACGGTCAGGAGTACCTACTAAAATGGACTAAGGTTAATAACTAGAATTACACAGTAGTCATGAAGAGATTTTCCAGCTACAGGCAATCCCGTTACCTGGGCACGCCTTGGGATCTGTAGCCTGCCGTCGAGTAGGACACATTTCCAGCACACTGTCATGTGTTGCACCCTTCAAGCTACCTAAGGGTACATGCGTTTTCTGGACGATGTACCCACCTGAATTCAACCTTAATCTTTCAACCCGGGTAACCTGGATGGTCTGCTGGGCTTGTGGCTGTGGAATAATCTTATTGCATCTTGCTAGTAACTAGGCCTGTGATAACCCTAGTTAGTTAAAGTATCAAGCCGTACTCATTGCGTGGCCGTGATTGATTGAATGGGATTAATCTGTCTAGTCTTGATCCTGTATAAATTGCTACATGTCCTGATTTTCTTACATTACCCTGCCGATAAATGCGAAAAACCAAGTTCGATTCAGATGAAGGGTTACAATCCCGGTCCTTGTTTGGTTTAAGGATTGTAACCTGGTTATCTGAATGGTCCCATGGTTATCTTACCGTATATCCTCGTGATGTTATATTTTCTTCAGTTTTACTATTTATTACTTTCTATTGTGTTAATTGCTGGTTTTAGTTCCTAAGTGAAGCCTTCTTTGTGGTACTTACTCTTTCTGGGGTCTGACCCAACTGGTTTTGTATGGCCAGATTTCGGAGTATCTCCAGAGGATCTACCGACCTTCCAGCCAGATGGTGGCCACTAGACGGAACCCTGGCAACGAGTGGGTTTATTTTTGACCTCCCACTTCACTGTAAACATATTCTTTTGAGGCGTTTAGCCGACGAGCACCTGTTTAGCTCGATTGCACTTATTTACTATCTGCCTACGGGCTGTAACATGATTGACGAATCCTAGGGTTGATCATGTATGACTAAACTCTTGTTAGTCCTAACATTTTGTAATGACTATCTTCATGATCAGCTGAATATGTAATGTTTGGGACGCCTTACTATTGTATATTTAATGATCATACATCTTGTAACTCTTACTTACTTGCTTGTGATTGAGATAATAGGCTTGTTCATGACCTTAAGAGACTGCTGGCTTGTAGTTAAACACTCATGTATCCTAGACAGCCGTGAACGTATAGCGAGGTGGGTTGCACTTCAATATACGTAGCTGGCTATGTCTGCCCCCGCTCTCTAGTATTCTGGTTCTGGGGCGTGACATGGTTTAAGTGGTGGCCCATGCAGGTCTTGTAAATCAAGATATGTGAGGGTTTACCGAATAGATGTCTCAATCAATATTCGACCTTGAACTCTGCTCATATTCTCTGAATCCCTGGATTCTTGTCCTGATCACATGCTTGTTTCATTGATCTGTCCTGGTCCTTCCTTATTGTTCCCTATGTCGTCTTCTTCGGCGACATCGTTCCTGGACCTGTCGGTCAGCAAGGCGGAGCACCTCCCGTGGACCAGCAGCAACCTGGAGATCAAGTCCAGCACTCCGGAGTAGCCTCCAGAGTCGAGCCTATTGGAGAAGAGCCCCCAGTTCAGCCAGTTCAACCTGTAGAATTTGATGATGGCACTTTAGTAGGACTCGTCAGGACCTTGATAGCTTCTCAAGATCGTCGAGGAGATGCCTTGCACCAGGCAGTGGCAGACGCTTTGACCAGAGGAGGTCATCAGGGTAACAGTGCGGCCAACAGCTTCAAGCGCTTGAACCCTCCCTTCTTTGATGGTAGCGAAGATGCTATCGCAGCAGATGCTTGGCTTCAGACACTGAAGTGATTCTCGAAGCAGCCAGGACTGCAGAGAACGAGAAGGTGGCCGTGGTACGCTGGCAGTTGTTGGATCTTGCCCACAGTTGGTAGGCGGCGCAGGCCGTTGGATTAGTGGCACCCATTGCTTGGGCAGTATTCAGAGAGAGATTCCAGACCAAGTATTTCGATGCTGTAGCTCGATATGATCTACAGACCCGGTTCACTAATCTGAAGCAAGGAGGCAGGACAGTCGATGGATATGCGGCCGAGTTTTCCAGACTCAGTCGGTTTGCTCCCACCTTGGTGGCAACCGAGTATGATAGAGCCCAGCGATTCCAGCAGGGACTTCATCTGGAGATTTTGTTGGCAGTTGAGCAGTTTGAGCATCAGACTTTTGATGTAGTCTTGAGAGCAGCCCGGAGGCATGAGTATACCTCCCAGAGGATCGTGGATAGGGTCGGAGGTCGGAAGAGATCTCACGGCCAGATGAATCAGTCTTCAGCACCAGCCCCGGCAGCCAGGGCCTTGATTATTGGAGCTCCGAGGAGAGTGGTCTCAGTGACGTCGGTTCAGCATTCCACTCCGATGTACCCTCAGCAACAACAGTAGAAGCAGAAGCAGTCTTCCGCCGTGGGATATTCTCATTGTGGGAAGCCAGGCCATGTGGTGGCAGAATGTCGCAGGGCACAGGGATTGTGCCTGGCTTGTGGAGCACCAGACCATAGGATTGGGTCCTGCCCGAATAGGGGTGGTTCATCATCGTCCAACCTTTCTAGCTCTTCGGTGAGAGGACCAGCTCCGGTCCAGCAGCAGCAGTATCCATTGCCGAGGCCCTTGCCGCCTCAGGCCCAAGTATTCCAGCAGTAGAACCCCCAGCAGTATGCACAAGCCCAAGCTCAGAGTCAGAATAGGCAGCGGAGATCTCAGCAGAGGGGACCAGCACCCCGAGGGCATGGTCAGGCTATGGCGATGACCGCAGAGGAAGGATTAGCACCAGGAGAGGTAGTGGCAGGTACTATTCTCGTCAACTCCTTTCCAGCTTCAGCTTTATTTGATTCTGGTGCATCGTATTCTTTTATGTCTGCACGATTCGTGACACGGATAGGATTGGAGCCCGAGTCATTATCAGTAAGACTCAATATACTTACTGGTAACGGACTTGTGGGAGTAGATAGAGTATTTTCCTCGTGTCGGATCGTAGTTAGCGGTAGAGAATTCCTCGCTAGATTGATAGAGTTCCCGATGGCCGATTATGATGTGGTCTTAGGGATAGATTGGTTGTGGAACCAGTATGCTAGAATAGAATGCCATATTGGTAGGGTTGTTTTTAGCATTCCAGGCGAGCCAGAGTTTTCCTTCTCCCGAGGCGAAGTTGAGTCTTCTCCTCCGATATTGCGGATGGCAGTAGCAGCAGTTCAGTTGCCCCGGATAGTCGAAGAGTTTCCAGATGTCTTTCCAGAAGAGCTTCCAGGTATGCCGTCAGAGCGGGAGATCGAGTTCACCATAGACTTGATTTCCGGGACTGCCCCAGTATCAGAGAGAGTCTACAGGATGGCGCCGTCAGAATTGGAGATCTTGTACAAGATGATTGAAGAACTTCGAACCAAGAGATTCATTCGTGCTAGTGGATCGCCTTGGAGAGCCCCGATGCTTCTTGTGAAAAAGAAGAATGGTACGTCCAGGTTATGTGTTGATTATCGTACCTTAAACTCAGAATCCTCTCCCAAGGATAGATGACTTGTTTGATCAACTCAGGGGGGCATCAGTATTCTCGAAGATCGACTTGCGCTTAGGATATCACCAGATCAGGGTCAGAGAGCAGGACATCCCGAAGACAGCTTTTAGATCGAGATATGGGCATTGGGAGTTTCTTGTTATGCCTTTTGGAGCGACCAATACGCCGACAGTATTCATGGACCTCATGAATCGCATCTTCATGCCTTACTTAGATCAGTTTGTGATTGTGGTCTTGGATGACATCCTGGTCTACAGCAAGAGTGAGGAGGAGCATGAGCTGCATCTCCCTGTAGTTATTCAGACTCTCAGAGAGCACCAGCTGTATGCCAAGTTTAGCAAATGCGAGTTCTGGCTTGATCGCATTTCGTACTTGGGTCATATCATCACCAGAGGAGGAGTAGAAGTGGATCCCCAGAAGATTGTGGCTATTGAGTCGTGGCCAGTGCCCAGCACAGTTGCAGAGGTTCGCAGTTTTCTTGGATTGGCTGGCTACTACCTGCGGTTTGTTTCAGATTTTGCTCGAATTTTAGCGTCGTTGACCCAATTGACCCGCGAGGATGCGTAATTTGCTTGGATAGCAGAGTGTCAGAGTTCTTTCGAGCAATTGAAGCGAGGCCTGATAACGGCACCCATTTTCACGCTTCCCGATGGAACTGGAGGATTCTCAGTATATTGTGATGCTTCGGGCAGAGGTCTAGGATGTGTTCTGATGCAACATGGGAAGGTAATAGCTTATGCATCACGACAACTTCATGATCATAAGAGGAATTACCCAACCCATGACTTGGAGCTGGCAGCAGTAGTGTTTGCACTCAAGTTGTGGAGGCACTATCTATATGGACATAGGGTGGAGATTTTTACCGACCATAAGAGCCTGAAGTATGTTTTCACCCAGAAAGATCTTAACATACGTCAGAGGAGATGGCTGGAGCTGCTTGTGGATTATGATGTCAACTTGCAGTATCATCCCGGGAAGGCCAACGTCGTTGCAGATGCATTGAGCAGGAGAGCCGGAGTTTATTTTCTAACAGCGCAACCAGAGCTGTTAGCAGATCTTCAGAAGATGGGTATTGAAGTTGTTCTCCCTTCCAGTAAGGCATTGATGGCCAGTATGCAAGTTCAGTCCACTATAGTTGAGAGGATCCGGATGGCGCAGTCAGCAGATTCCAAGCTTCAACGGCTCAGAACAGAGTGTGAGGTAGGCCGGCGACCAGAGTTATGCATTCATGAAGACGGTACACTTAGGCATGGTAAGCGTCTTTGTGTACCCAGTAGAGATATCAGACATGAGATCATGTCAGAGGCGCACAGTTCTCAGTATTCCATCCATCCTGGCAGTACGAAGATGTACCGCGATATCCGTCAACACTTTTGGTAGAATCGCATAAAGCGAAAGATAGCTCGGTTTGTCTCTCGGTGTTTGGTTTGCCAATAAGTTAAAGCTGAACATCAGAGACCGGTTGGACTTCTTCAGCCCTTGCCGATTCTAGAATAGAAGTGGAAGCATGTGACCATGGATTTTGTGACCGGATTGCCTAGATCCCTAGCTGGTCGAGATGCTATTTGGGTTATAGTTGATCGGCTCATGAAGGTGGCTCACTTTCTCCCATTCAAAGTTGGTCAGTCGACAGCTCAGTTAGCAGAGATGTACCTCAGGCAGATTGTCAGGTTGTACGATGTTCCAGTCAGTATCACCTCGGACCGAGATTCCAGATTTATGTCGCACTTTTGGCACAGCTTGCAAGAGAGTTTGGGGACTCGTCTCCAGTTCAGTTCAGCTTATCACCCACAAATAGATGGCCAGTCGGAGCACACAATCCAGACCCTTGAAGATATGTTGAGATCTTACACACTTGACTTCGGTGGTTCGTGGGAAGATCACCTGCACATGGTGGAGTTCTCGTACAACAACAGTTTCCAGGCCAGTATCCAGATGGCACCGTTCGAGGTACTTTATGGCAGGAAGTGCAGATCCCCGTTAGCCTGGGATGATGTTGGAGAGAGGCAGATGCTCGGTCCAGAATTGATTGCCCAGACGATTGAAGTGGTCAGAAAAGTCAAGGATCATCTTCGAGTTGCCCAAGATCGCCAGCGCCATTGGGCCGATTCTCACCGGCGTCCTCTCGAGTTTTCGGTCGGCGACCATATATTCCTGAGGATTTCGCCTAACCGTGGCGTCATTCGGTTCGGCGTACGGGGAAAGCTTAGTCCTAGGTATATAGGGCCGTTTGACATTCTGGAGCGAGTAGGAGATGTGTCCTATCGTCTTGCTCTTCCGTCGTCGCTAAGCGAGGTACATGACGTGTTCCATGTATCCCAATTACGACGGTATATCCCGGACCCGAGCCACGTCCTGGATCATTTCGAATTGGTTATTGGTACCAACCTTTCGTATGAGGAGCGGCCCGTGTCTATATTGGATCGGAGAGAGAAGATCCTCAAGAACAAGACTATCAAATTAGTCCGAGTTGCTTGGGGTCATCACTCTTTGGGTGAGTCAACGTGGGAGCGTGAGGATGATATCCGATTGCGATATCCCGACCTGTTTGACTCGTGAGGTATAATGTCCTTCTTATGCCTCATGCCTTCGATACCTTGCTTGCATGATTGATTGCTTGATTGATTGTCTAGTATAGCTTGTCTGTGATTAGTATAGCTTGTCATTGCCCCTCTAACCTCTTGATTAAATTCCGAGGACGGAATTCTTTTAAGGTGGGTAGAGTTGTAATGCCTGTGTTCGTATTTCGTATTCTTGGAATACGTATACGTATTTATTCCAGTATTGCATGATTTTCTTGCTTAGTTTCCTCCCTGGCTTGGTTCATTCTTGGTTCGGGTTGGCTTGGTTTGGTTTGGGATTGCTATTGGTTCATCATGAACCAAGGGGTGAACCCCCTACATACCACCACCATCCCCATTTATTAGCCCCTTTCTTCTTTCTCTCTCTCCATTTATCATCTTCTCCACCATTACTTCCTTACCTACCAGAAAGAGGGAGAGAGAGGTCTAGGCAAGTGCAACTTGCTTCATAGAGGAACTCCAATTTTATTGCTTCATTCTCTTCCTTACAGCATTTTAACTCACTTTAGTACTTGGCATTTCTCATTTCCATGGCTAGATTCTTGTAGATTTATATTTATATTATTTTTGGATTTCTTGGGTTTTGATCTACTTAATCTTCTTATTTCTATGTTTTGATGGTTCCATATTGTAGAGCATTTCATTCTGCCCCATTTTGACCTATGGAAGTTCGGATTTGGACTCCGGATGAAGGTTTCATGGAGCTTGGAAGCATGGATTCTTGGCGTTCTTCTTTTCGGAAGCTTGGAGAAGAAGAACAGTGCTAGACTTGACCGCATGAATACTTTATAGACAAGTGATTCCGAGCCGCATGAGCCTTCATACGACAGTCCTGGCCACATGAACTTGTAAGCCTTACTAGCCGCATGAGCCCTTGAACTGATCTGGCCGCATAAGGCCTTGCTCCCGAGCCGCATATGCATCAGCACCCTTGGCCGCATGACAATTCATGCGGCAAGTGACTTGCCGTATGGGACTCTCAGCCGCATAGGCTGGATCCCATTCCTGGCCGTATGGACTTCTCTCGGAATTGAGCCGCATATGCGCCTATCATTCCCTAGCCGCATGAACTTGCTTCCTTCCAGCCGCATGAAGCCCACTCTTCCGCTGGCCGCATGAGGCCCAATATCTTGGAGCCGTATGCGCCCTTGTCCCCCAGACCGCACGCGTCCCTGCACTTCCAGCCGCATGCGCCCCCTTGTCTTGGCCGCATGGGATCCAGTGACCCTGGCCGCATGCATGTCACGCCCCAGAACCAGAATACTGGAGAGCGGGGGCGAACATAGCCAGCTACGTATATTGAAATGAAGTCTATCTCGCTATACGGTCACGGCTGTCTAGATATGAGGGTTTACTACAAGCCAACAGTCTCTTAAGGTCAAGCCTACTGTCTCAATCTCAAGCAAATAATATAATCACAAGATGTTTGACCACCAAATATACAATAAAAGGTGTCCCAAGTTTTACATATCAGCTGATCATAAAGCTAGTCGTACAAAATTCTAGGACTAGTAAGAGTTAAGTCATACATGATAAACCCTAGGATTTGTTAATCATGTTTACAGCCCGTAGGCAGACAGTAAGTAAAAGTGCATCGAGCTAACAGGTGCTCGTCGTCTAAACGCCTCAAAAGAATAATTTTACAATAGAGTGAGCGAAACAAAATAGAAAACCCACTCGTAGCCCGGGTTTCTTCTAGTCGCCACCATCGGGCTGGAGGTTCGGTAGATCCTCGGGTGCTGCTCCGAAATCTGGCCACACAAAACCAGCTGGGTCAAACCCCAGAAAGAGCAAGTACCACAAAGGAGGCCACGAAATAAGAACAAAAGCCAGCATATCAGAACATAAGAAAATGAAAGAAAAGTACAAGTAATAAAGAGCACGTCAGGACAAAAAACGACTAGGGACGTGGAACCATTCGGGGAACCAGGTTACAACCCGTAAACCGAACAAGGACCGGGGTTGTAACCTTTCGCCTGAATAGCTCCTTGTCTCTATCCAATTATTGATGAAGCAAGTAAAACAATCATGTTCAGGGGTACCAGGATACAAGGACTAGACAAGACTTAGACAGGGCTAGACATCATCCATTCACAAGCGGCCAAGCAATTACTACGGCTTACTACTTTAACTAACTAGGGTTATCACAAGCCTAATTACTAACAAGATGCAATAAGAATTTCCCAGTCCCAAGCCCTGCAGACCATCCAGTTATCCTTCCGCGGGTTGAGAGTATGGTTGGGTACATCGCCCCGGAGACGATATACCCTTAGGTGACTTAGAGGGTGCAACACATGACAGTGCGCTGGAAATGTGCTCTACTCGTCGGCAAGCTACAAGTCCAATTAAGAGCGCCCGGATAACGAGATTACCTGTGACTGGAAATTCTCCATGAACTATAGTTTGATCTAGTCATTAGCCTAATCCATATTCAGTATGAATCCCTAACCGTGGGAACCAGGGAGTCACGTCCTAGTTATGATGCAAGACAAGACAAGTGGATTGCACAAGCAAGCAAGCAGGAACACCCACGGTGTCAAGTTGATTATACGAGTCAAGTTAGCTGTCGCAACAGCATCAAGTCAAGTCAAGTTACAAGTTACAAGTCAAGTCAAGTCAGGAGTGCGCCGCCACGGGCCACTATCAAGTTATCAAGATAAATCATGTCAGGGTACTTGTCAGGAGTGCGCTACGACAGGCCACTATCATGTCAGGTTGGTCATGTCAGGAGTGCACCACTACGAGTCACTGTCGTGTTATGCTAGTTCCTTGTCATACCATGCCATGTACAATAGTCATCCCAAACATATTAAGTAAAATCAAGTTCATGACAAAAGGCGTAAGGATATAAAATGGGCGTAAAACAATATGGAACCATGATTGGATAGATTGTGCAAGGGTCCCTCGGTCGGGTAGCGCAGGGTATCAGCTGCGCAGGGTGTCAAGTGCGCAGGGGTCAATGCGCAGGGATCAATTGCGCATGGATCAATTGCGCAGGGGTGGAGTGCGCAGGGTCCAAGCGTGCGGGATTAGATTGCGCGGGAGCCAACTGCGCAGGGACGAACTGTGCAGGGGCAGATGGCACAGGAACAGACTGCGCATGAACAGGCTACGCATAAGCAGACTGTGCATGAACAGACTGCGCATGAAAAGACTGCGCATGGGGCTGAGCGCAGTTCGCCAAGGGGCAAGCAGCGCGGTCGACACTGCGCTAAAGAGCGCAGGCCGAGAGGGGATGTGCAGTCCAGCACTGCGCTAAAGAGCGCTGGCTGCAGTCTGCTACTCCAGGCCGAGAAGAACACCAAGAACACCGAGAATTCAAATTTTCATATCTTTGTCAAATCAAAGCCAAATCTAGATTTTCAAAGGTCTAACTTGAGTAAAATTGAATTCTCTTCCACATGGAAGCATCAAAATCCACAAAAATCCAACCAAAATAGATCAAAACCATGTAAATCCGAAAATAGTTAAAACCTAGATCTAGAACAATGGAGACTCCAAATCACAAAATATCAAGCACTGATGTTGATCACCATGGCCTAATCTAGCTAATGAATAAATAAAATATGGTTCTCATATGGTGGCAAGGTGCACTTGCCTATGGGTGGAGTGAGTTGTGTAGAGGAAGGAAGAAGAAGATGATGGAGAAATAAATGAGAGAATTATGGAGGAGAGAGAAAAGTAGGTGAAGTTTTAATGAAGGTGGGTTCTGGTGGAATGAGGGTTGAACATAGGCTATGGTGTTCCAATGCATATTAAACCAAACCAAACCAAATCAAACAAATTCTCCTCCACAAAATAAACCAAGCCAGGTAAAACCCAATTACGAGGACCAAAATCTGCAAGTCAAGCCAATTACAAGTACATGCCAAAATCCGACAAAATAAATACAGGTATGAAATACATGCAAGCTTGACAAAATACGTATTCAGAATATGGGTGTTACAATGCGCTCTCCTAATTGGGCCGCATGTGTCTTACCCTTTCCTGACCGCATATACCTGAGCCGCATGACTCTCCTATAGCCCTGTCTATTGATATTTTATTAGATATTTTACGCCCATTTTATATCCTTACACCTTTTGTCATGAACTTGATTTTACTTAATATGTTTGGAATGACTATTATACATGGCATGGTATGACAAGGAACTAGCATAACACGGCAGTGACCCATAGTGGTGCACTCCTGACATGACTCACCTGACATGACCTGATAGTGGCCCGTCGTGGCACACTCCTGACCAATAAACTGGACATGATAACCTGACATGATATATCTTGAACAGCTGTTGCGACGGCTACCTGACATGATATGACCTGTATAAATAACATGGAAATTGTGGACGATTGTGCTTGTACAAATAAACCAGTCCTGTCTTGCATCATGTCTAGGACAGGGACTCCTGAGTACCACGGTCAGAAGTACCTACTAAAATGGACTAAGGTTAATAACTAGAATTACACAGTAGTTATGAAGAGATTTCCCAGCTACAGGCAATCCCGTTACATGGGCACGCCATGGGATCTGTAGCCTGCCGTCGAGTAGGGCACATTTTCAGCACACTGTCATGTGTTGCACCCTTCAAGCTACCTAAGGGTACATGCATTTCCTGGACGATGTACCCACTTGAATTCAACCTTAATCTTTCAACCCAGGTAACCTGGATGGTCTGCAGGGCTTGTGGCTGTAGAATAATCTCATTGCATCTTGCTAGTAACTAGGCCTCTGATAACCCTAGTTAGTTAAAGTATCAAGCCGTATTCATTGCGTGGCCGTGATTGATTGAATGGGATTAATCTGTCTAGTCTTGATCCTGTATAAATTGTTACATGTCCTGATTTTCTTACATTACCCTGCCGATAAATGGGAGAAACCAAGTTCGGTTCAGATGAAGGGTTACAATCCCGGTCCTTGTTTGGTTTAAGGATTGTAACCTGGTTATCTGAATGGTCCTATGGTTATCTTACCGTATATCCTCGTGATGTTATATTTTCTCCAGTTTTACTATTTATTACTTTCTATTGTGTTAATTGCTGGTTTTAGTTCCTAAGTGAAGCCTCCTTTGTGGCACTTGCTCTTTCTGGGGTCTGACCTAGCTGGTTTTGTATGGCCAGATTTCGGAGCAGCTCCAGAGGATCTACCGACCTTCTAGCCAGATGGTGGCCACTAGACGGAACCCTGGCAACGAGTGGGTTTATTTTTAACCTCCCACTTCATTGTAAACATATTCTTTTGAGGCGTTTAGCCGACGAGCACCTGTTTAGCTCGATTGCACTTATTTACTGTCTGCCTACGGGTTGTAACATGATTGACGAATCCTAGGGTTGATCACGTACGACTAAACTCTTGCTAGTCCTAACATTTTGTAACGACTAGCTTCATGATCAGCTGAATATGTAATGTTTTGGATGCCTTACTATTGTATATTTAATGATCATACATCTTGTAACTCTTACTTACTTGCTTGTGATTGAGACAATAGGCTTGTTCATGACCTTAAGAGACTGCTGGCTTGTAGTTAAACCCTCATGTATCCTAGACAGTCGTGACCGTATAGCGAGGTGGGTTGCACTTCAATATACGTAGCTGGCTATGTCTGCCCCCGCTCTCCAGTATTCTGGTTCTGGGGCGTGACATGGACCGAGCTATTGTTAATGGGCCTGGATTGTGTGTTCAGGCTGAACATGGGATATCCAGATCCGTTAGGAGGCCTAACCCTAATTTCTCCTCATGGTCCATGCCGTAGCCTATATATATCCTCTATTCTCTGGACGCCAGATTACTGATCAGAAATCAAATACTTTCTCTAAATTCGTGATTCACTAAGGAGAGAAAGAGAGGGATGCCAAGGAGAAGAAAAGGTTGGGAGATCGTCGCCCACACGACGTCCATCTCGAGGAAGGAATACGTGCAGAAGATCTTGGGGTCGTCCGCTCGAGATTGCCAGGAATTACTTGTCTCCTTTCTGTCGCAGGTATAATTCGTGAACCCTAGTTTTCGCCTATGAAGGGTTAGAACACGTATTAGATCTTTTTAACTTTCTATCGATCAATACACACACAAAAGAAAGGGTCCTGGGAATCCCCAGTTCCATCAGGAAGATCTATGCATCACTACAACTATCGTTAGTGGTATAAGTATGCACTGTTGTACTTATACACATAGGCCCAAACATACTTGTCTGTGGGCATAACTGCATATGATTTCAACTTTAGCCAACATATTTTTAAAGAATAGCCTATTTTTTACGCATAATCCTCTGAACCTGACGTGAATGTCTATTTTTTCTATAGAAAACACCCTAGATGACTTAAGCTCGGATGGAGCATAGAAGGACATTTTTGGCTTGAACAAACATATTAATGAAGAACATCGCAGGCATCAGATCCAGCTGGCTATGTTTATCCACCAAATAAGGTTTAATGCTGGCTGGTACATAGTTGTGCGTATACGACATGGATGGGACCGAGTCCCATTCAAAATTCCTCTATCTGCAGAAGATGGCAGTAGACGACGGGAGTCTTAGTCTCTTGAATTATTAATACAGGCCTAATTTTATATTATTCTACCATCGTCGGCGTTACATCAATCCCTCTGCAAGGCCTCGTCCAACACTATATTTCTCCCTCCAACCTTAGCTGTATAGGCGCGATTCGAAAGGCGATAGTACTAGATCAAAATGTAACAGATTTCCATCATATGTAATCATGATTCTGAAATAAAAATCCAAAGTGTAGTAGATCTCGATTATATATAATCATGATGTTGAATGCCAAAAAGTTTTTTGTGTCTTCTTTGTCGCCAAAAAATCTAGTTGTGTAGATTCGAACATTTTGGTAGACTTACTATCCATGGCATACTTATGATTAAGTATAGATAATTATTGAAAGTTGTAACTGGACTTACTATCCATGGTGTACCTACACTAGGTACAGACAGTAAATAAGAAGGATATAATTTCAAAGAGAAAATTATAAGTGGAATTACTATCTATTGCGTACTTATACTAAGTACAAATAATATGTTAAGATCATAACTAGGCTTACTATCCATGGCGTACCTATATTGGTATAGGAAGTAAGTGAATATTATACTAATACTATCAAATACAGTAGAGAGTGGATAGGTAGGACGCTTGCTCAATGGTTATATGGACATTCAAGCTGTCTATTCAATATTCTATTTAAGATATCTGCTCAGAGGTGATATGGACATAGCATGATGTCAAATTAAGATTTGATGTGATATGGACATGGCAGAATGTCCAATCAAGATTATCTTTGAGGTATCTGCTCATAGGTAATATGGACATAGCAGGATGCCAAATCAAGATTCCATTAGAGGTATTTTTTCAGAGGTGAAATGGACATGGTAGAATGTCAAATCAAGATTCCGTTAGAGGTATATGCTTATAGGTTGTAGAAGCATGGAAAAGAACAGAAAAATCCATGTGGCTCAAAACAGAGGGAGACTCATGCGGTTCAAAGAATCTCTCAGAGCTTCATGCGGCTCAAGAGTTTTATGCAGCCCAAAAGTCGCCAATATAGCCATACGGCTCGAGTAAAAGCCACATGGCCTCATGCGGCTCGCCTCTATAACTGGCCATTAAGCAGCGGCCTCATTTAATGCTCTGACACAACAAGGCAGCTCTGACATAAAGGTGAACTGACAGCTCTGACATAAAGCTGCAATGATGACTCTGACATAATAGCGTGCTCCTAGGGAAACGAAGAAAATCTCTATAGCTGGTACGATCCATCAAATCCCAAAGTCTTACGTGCGGCTTTGACACGTGGCCAGCCGCATGCGGTTCAGATAGAGGCCACCCCCATGCGGCTGCTACTCTCATGCGGCTCGGATCATGGGGGCCATCTTCATGCGGCTCAAACCCTGAGAAGCAACCCCCATGCGGTAGCTACTCTCATGCGGCTCGCATCATGGGGACCATCTCCATGCAGCTCAAATGCTGAGAGGCCACGCCTATACAGCCTTGACACGTGGCCAGCCTTATGCGGTTCAATTGGAAACCACCTTCATGCGACTCAGATTTTGGAGGCCACACCTATGCGGCTGCCACCTTCATGCGGTTCAAATCCTGAGAAGCCACCCTCACGCGGCTCTGTCAAGACACCCTGTCCCTGTGGCTCGCGGTCAAGACACGTGGCAGAAGATTAGTTTCTCCCGTGTTCCTTCGACTCGCAGCATAATGATGGTGGGACACGTGGCATCAAATCAATCAAGATTTATCAACAAATCCCAACAACCAGATTTAGTACAATCATCATAATTACCCAGATCAAATCAGATTTATTGTAATCAAACAGATTGAACACGTGGCAGGAGATCCGAGCTTGTCACGAAGATTCGTGGCAATCAACATTAATTGCCCATACAGATTTGGCGCAATCAATATTAACTGTCCAGATTTGTTGCAATCAAGATTAACGGCCCAGATTAATTGCCAACAAAACATGATCAAGGAAAATGGTAATTAATCCCCAAACCACCGACTTTTTAAGGGGCAATCATTGCAAACCCTAATGGTCACACCCCACTCCTATAAATAGCAAGGTATCATTCTCTTGCAAACCCTCGGCTGGATACACAGAGAGAAAAAGGCACGCACAGAAGAGTCTCCCCATACATTCCGAGAGCATTTCTTCAACAGAGCCATGGCTACATCCGATCGTCCAAGGAGTAAGGCAGAGCTGCCGTCGCTTTTCCGAGCCTCTACCGTCACCCTCCAGAATCAAAAATAAACAATCGTACTTAGATTGCTGTAACTAGGTTTTCATTCCTAGGCTTTCTTTGTACGAACGAGTTTGTATTGTGAGTCTAAGTTCAGTCCTCCTATAAAATTGTTCTGTACTTTTACAATCAATGGCAAACACAATGGCGACTCTGCTGGGGACTAACTTCTCCATGACTGAGGAGTTGGTGACGTAATCGGACACAGCCAAACTTGGCTCCACTCAACAAATGCTGGTCGCCCGGTTCGATCAGCAGGCGTTGAAGAAATGCTCTCCGACGGGAGCGCTGGCCCGGTCCAGCGGCGAGCCCGTACGAAGAAGGCCCGCAGGGAGTGGAGGCCCAAATCATTCGCTCCTCCCCAAGCTCTCGAAAAAGTACTCTCTGTTGCCCAAGATGGCGGAAAAGACTCTCATACGGCCCCACTTCAGGCCACAGAGGACTCTGCTGTCCCCAAGTCCGGCAGAGGAAAACACTACGATGCTGGACTTACAGGGGCAAAGAAAAACTCTGTGCAGTCCAAGAAGAAGTCGCATAAGGGCGCCAGCCACATGAAAACTCATGCGGCCACAGAAGCTAGCCGCATGCAGGAGGCTCATGCGGCCAGAACGTCCAGCCGTATGAAGGAGGCTCATGCGGCTACGACAGCCAGCCGCATGCAGGAGGCTCATGCGGCCATAACTGCCAGTCGCATGCAGACTGCTTATACGGACACCGCTCCTAGCCACATACAGATTGGTCATGCGGCCACACCTACCAGCCGCATGCAGACAGCCTGCACGGCCACCAAACCCAGCCGCATACCATCTGCTCCATGCGGCTCACGGTCAGTCTTCGACCGCCTCTCAGGCGATCCTGACCCCAGATGCTCTCATATGCCAGTCTCTGTGGACTCTTCCTACTATGCACTCCTAGGTACTAGAAGGAAGAAGTCTCGGGCAGCGCGGGCTCGTCGAGCTCAGACAGCTGTCCTAACTTCTGACTATCAGGGCGACCCGCTGACTATTACGTGGGCCCCCGATGGAAAGTTGTATATAACTATCCGTGTCAGCCCCCGACGGCCAAAGAACGGGATAGTTATCAAGAATCTCTCAACAATGATCAAAGAGCAGGTAGGATGCCAATACACTCATGTGCTCAGAACTCCTGGGCCCGCAAAATGGGTAACTTGTGCAACATGATTCTTCACAAACGCAAAGAAAGAGACGAAGATTTGGTGTGCAGAGAGTCCTGTCAGGGACATCAATACACCCAAATCATTGTCAACTACTGCTGTAACAAGCCGGCAGTACAAGAAGACCGGCGGCCCGTCTTTCAACGGCTGTAACACCCAAGCTCATAAGACGAGGCGCTTCTCGTCACCTCCTGCAATTCTGCTCACAAGATCTGTGGCAGCGGGAGAGGGAAGAAAACAAATGTCTCCAGCCCAAAAATCTCAACTAAGAAACTCTCTTCTAAGCGGTTGTCCACGACCATTATGGGAGGAGTTTTCCAGGGTACTCGCTCAAAGATGAAATCTGCCACACTTGGAGATTCGTCGTCCACATTTCTGGGAGGCACTGGAGCCGGGGGTAGCACTCCTCCAAACATCTACGATAATCCGGTGTTCCAAGAAGATAATCCAGGGGAAACGGTTCCCCCAACAGATGCAGCAGATTCCGACGTCCCCGAGGACGTCCACAACTCTCAAGATGAGGCAAGCTCTGAAGCTGGAGGTACCACTCCTTCTGAGTCCGAACTAGAGGAGAACATTCCCACATACCCTGACGACTTCTCTGTACAGGGGTATGACTCAGAGGACGCGTCCTCCATCGTTCCTTCCATCTTTTTTTATATGAGGACGGTGTTCATGACGGACAGCAACCAAGACGGTCCCAGTGATCGCCAATGCATCGACACTCTGGAGGCCATATTTCATGCCTTGGTCAAGTCCATGGACGAGATCAAAGCGGCCCTTCCAACTCTGCAAGGAAGGATGCCTGGCCAAACAAGTTTGGGTTCCGCGGTCAATATGGACTCAAACTCAGCTGCACCAAACCCGGGTGATAATCCTCCTAAAATATCGGCTCCTACCGCCGCAGACGAGGCCAGGAAGGCAAGACGAGAGGTCCAGGAGCTCCGGGCCATATTCCACGCCAGAGAAAACTGTCAGGACCTCAGGATACGACAACCGTATCCTGCTGCATGGAGAGATATACCCTTCCCACTAAGATATAAACCATTCAACATCAATCCGTATGATCGGAAGACATCTGCAAGTAGGTACATCACCTACTTCAAAGTCACAACCGACCATCTTCCTCATGACGATGCCATCCTTACGCGGTTGTTCATCGGGGTACTGGAGGGGGTCGCCTTCGACTGGTACCGCAACTTGCCGGACAACTGCATCTATTCCTTCGCTGGCTTCAAACGTAAGTTCCTAGAGAGGTTCTACGAAGTAGGACAAGACATGACAATGTCCACCCTCGTGGACGTTGTTCGAGGAGAAAAGAAGCTGACAAGGAACTATATCGAGCGATTTCGTCAAACCGCGATGAAGTTGCCTTCCGGTAATCCTGATTCCTCCTTAATTGAAATTTGCCAAAAGAGGCTGCTTCCCACAATCAGCCTCTAGATGGGCGAAAGTCAATTTAAAGATTGGAAGACTTTCATTATCAGCGCCACTAACACAGAAGACAAGTTGAAGTAAGCTCGCCAATTGGGATTGCACGTATCGGAAGGAGAGGACAAGGGCAAACGCCCTAACACACAAAAAAACAATGGTGGTAACCCCTCCAACAATCGAAACAACAAGGGCAAACAAGCTATGGTGGCCGACACAGCCCTGAAGCCTGAACCAAAGCCGGCAGAGAAGCAGTGGCCTCAGATGACCTATTCCTTCGAGGACGGCCATGTCAAGCCCATCTTGGACATGCTCATATAAGGAGGTCGAATTCAGCTCCCTCCTCCAAGACGTAAACCTCATCCTACAGAAATGGAGAGCCCCAAGTACTGCCACTACCATCGCTATGTCCATCACGCTACATAAGACTGCTACCAACTGAAGCGATATATCCAGTATCTCATCGACTCTATGGCCTTGGCCATTGATTTCGAAGAGGTGACCATAGCAGCCAATATGGTGTCAGTATAATTCGGCAGCTTCCCTCCGACAAAGACTCAAGATGGAGTAGTGCCCGTCCCCAGAGCAAGGATAGAGGTCGCTAACCTTCCACCTCTCCGAGACCAGGCTATTGGTCTAGTGCCCCTTACCACATCACGAGAGAAGGTCATGTGGGTCCATCCGGACCTGGTACCTGAAGTAAATCAGCCTGTACCTCCCTCCACCAGCAAAAAGAAGAGTAGGAAAGTCAAATCATGTCGCACAATCTTAGCGGAGGTCGAGGAAGCTACGGTTGTCGTCACCCGGTCGGGTGCAAAATCCTAACCTACACCGGGTAACTCGACTGAAGATCATCAGCCGACAGCTGCTGATGCTCCAGGACCCTCGCATCCTTCGATAACCGACAAGCCTAGGTCGAAGGAGACTCACTTTGACAAGCCGCTCCGAAGAGAGACACCTCATGGGCTGGAGAGGCCCTACAACTTCGACATCTTGGCACAATTGGTTAATACACCGGCCAAATTGTCGCTATACGAACTCCTGAGACTCTCCAAAGATGTTCGCGTTACACTGAGCGAGGCGCACCAGAATGCCGACGCATATCTGGCTCATTCTAATCTCACTAGGGAGAGCTCGCCTCCAGATCTCCAAGACGGTGCTTGCACAGGCACAATGCCCAACATTGTCTTCACTCCATAGGATATGATTATCAAGACCAACCTGCACGATCGCCCTCTATATTATACTGGGTACATTAGCGATATCAAGGTGGATTGGATGCATATTGATCCCGGTTCGTCTATAAGCATCATCCCGAAGAGCCTTCGACACCATCTGCGAATCCCAATGCATCGTCTGACGCTGAAAAGCACTGCTATTAGCGGTTTCAATTCAGGCAGAAGCTATCTGATCG
The DNA here is from genome assembly GCA_029216955.1 of Iris pallida. Taxonomy (NCBI): domain Eukaryota; kingdom Viridiplantae; phylum Streptophyta; class Magnoliopsida; order Asparagales; family Iridaceae; genus Iris; species Iris pallida. The sequence goes on from JANAVB010026400.1 coordinate 12,940,230, forward strand.
GGAAAATTCGTCTGAAATGCCAAATCGGCGACCTTCAGTCAGAAGTGACCTGTTATGTCATAGATGCGGACACTTCCTATAATATTCTTCTGGGACGTCCTTGGATATATGATTACATGATCGTGCCTTCCACACTGCACCAGTACTTCAAGCACGTCGACAAGCACGGCTTCGTGAGGACAGAATTTCCCGACATCGATCCCTATAAAGGGGTCGAACCCTACTACTCAGACTCATGCTTGTACGAGAAGTCAAAACAGCACCTTGTCGAAGGAGATACTCAAGCTCAAACTAAGGCGGCAGTTGGATTGGAAGAACCTTTGACAATCCACCTCCAAGTCCGTAAACCTGGCAGAACTGTACCCCTTACGGCAACTCTGCGTAAGGACGCAATCAGCCTCTCTGCACAGGAGGAACAGATGATAATCCGACTACCAAGGACTGGCCAAGCGCTAAGACCCACGACAGAGCCACTGACAATCAGGCTGCCTAGAGCTAGTCAGCAACAAGTAGAGGAGCTCAATCCCTATGTCAAGCCGATGACAATTCGTCATTCCAGAATGAATCGGCAGCCGAGCGCTAAGCCGGGGACTGCTAGCCAGCCAACAACTCCCCGCCCAGCACCGAACACCAAACTGGGGGTGACTTGTACGCCAACGACTCTACGTTCTGCTCCACCATGGAGCCCTTGATGATTAAGCTGCCCAAGTCATCCTCTCAGTCTTCATTTACACAGGGGGTAGCTGAAGAAGAGTATGAACTGGCCAAGTATGTGGCTGCTCACACCGATGTTCCATCCGTAGATAATGTAATCCTACTGGAGAAGATACCTTACTTCATCAATAAAGGGATATCTTTGAATTATCTCGAGCTTAATAAGCTTTGTACAATGTATGCTATAGAATACGGTATAGGTACCCACCTGCACACACAGGTGACAAATGTCTACACCGCAAACCAACTTACTCCAGTGGAAGACGCTTACTGCATAGTCGAGGAAGAGGATCATCCAATCATCTTCGGCCGGAAGAATGATCCACAACCGTTCAGGATAGAAGAAGTTGATCTCGAACCCGACATCGGGAGACTGCCCCTTTATCTGTATAGTCACCGATCCAAGCACCTCATGCAAAAATAGGGGTATGATCTGGAAACTACACCAGGCTTGAACTACGGCACTGGAAGGCGATTACCCTTACAATTGTCGATCTCGGCTAGAAAATAATGAGACTATTATAACAAAACCAGATGTAGGCTAGGTTATGTTACACCGACAACGACCCCTGAAAGCTTTGACGAGGAATGCGACTGGCATTCACACTCAACCGGATCACCCACTTTCGATTCGAATATCAGCATTGGAGACATGCTCAGGCAAGTCTGGTCCGTCAATATACATGTACCGATGCCTACGAAGAAGATGAAGACATTCCTGAACTTCTTGAGTTAGAGCCGTGGACACAACAACTAGATGCGCAATGGAAGAAGCGGTTCGAACAAAAAGTGCCTCCCACCGAGGATGAGGTCGTACAAGTTGATCTCGGTGATGAGTCCTCTCCAAAGCCCATCTTCGTCAGCAAGAATCTGACAAACGAAGAGCGGAAATCGCTACTGCAACTCATCAGAGAATACATCGACGTGTTCGCCTGGAGCTACGAAGATATGCCAGGACTGAATCCCGAAGTTGCACTTCACAAGCTCAACATTCGTCCGGACACAAAATCGGTCAAGCAACAACAACGACGGTTCCGCCCCGACATCATGAACGCCATTGAAGCTGAGGTCAACAAACTGATAACCAGCGGCTTCATCCGTGAGGAACAGCATCCAGACTGGGTCGCCAACATAGTACCAGTCCTCAAGAAGAATGGAAAGATTTGAATCTGTATCGACTTTCGCAATCTGAATGAAGCATGTCCTAAGGATGAATTCCCTATCATAGACATCATGATTGACAACACCTGCAGCTTTGAGCGTATGTCATTCATGGATGGTTTCTCGGGGTACAACCAAATCAAGATGTTCCCTGATGACGAAAAGCATACATCGTTCTGAACACCAATTGGCACATAATGCTACACAGTCATGCCTTTCAGTTTAAAGAATGCTGGCGCCACCTATCAAAGAGCTATGAGCATCATCTTTAGAGACCACCTGCGCAAGACAGTAGAATGCTACGTCGACGACACCGCCGTCAAAAGCCGCTCTAAGGAAGATCATCTGCATAATCTGAGAACAGTGTTCGACCTGATGCGAGCGTACAATTTGAAGATAAATCCCACAAAATCCTTCTTAGGCGTATCCAGCAGGAAGTTCTTGGGTTTCATCATTACTTCCCAGGGTATCCACATAGACCCTGAGAAGACGAAGGCAATCATGGAAATGGGCCCCCAAGAAATCTCCGTGAACTCCGAGGTCTTCAAGGGAGGCTGGGCTACATCAGGAGGTTTATTTCTAACCTCTTCGAACGATGTCAGCCATTCACCCACCTCATGAAGAAGGGCATTTCATTCGTATGGGATGAAGAATGCCAGCGCGCCTTCGACAACATTAAAGAATATCTGACGAACCCTACAGTCCTAGTGGCCCTAGTCGCTGGAAAACTATTCCTGCTCTATGTGGGAGCAATAGAGCATTCTCTTGGTGCTCTGCTAGCACAAAACAATGATGCAGGCCATGAGCAAGCTATATATTACCTCAGCCGAATGATGATGGGGTCGGAATATTGATACACTACCGTGGAGAAAGAGTGCCTTACTCTGGTTTTTGTCATTCAGAAGACGGGACACTACGTCAAGGGACAAACCATTCATGTCGTATCAAGAGTCAACCCCCTCAGGGTCCTCATGACTAAGCCAGGTGCACTCCGTTCTCGCCTCGCTACCTGGGCGATATTACTGTCCCCCTTCCACATGATCTTCGTCCCGCAGAAGGCTGTTAAAGGTCAAGCTCTGGTAGACTTTTTAGCAGCTCATCCAGGTTCGGAGTCAACCAGAATAGACGAAGAGATTCCAGATGAGGTCGCCAATTCAAATGTGGCCTCTCACGATACTGTATTGCGAATGTTCTTCGACGACGCTTCTAGAACTGGGCCCAAGGGCAATATCGTCGCTGGAGTCGGAGTGCTGTTGATTTCTTCCTCCGGGCTGGTGATCAATCGGGCTTATTCCTTCACGGAGCCCGGCTCAAACAATGTGGCCGAGTATAATGCTTTGGTCACTGGCCTCCGACTTGCGAAGGAGCTGGGGGTAGAGTACCTTGAAGCATACGGCGATTCGCAGCTAATCGTTAACCAGATCCGGGGCTCATACGAAGTGCGTCATGAAGACATGATCCCCTATCACCAAATAGCGATTGACATCATCTCATCCTTGGAAGGGTTCTTCATAGAACACGTTCCCAAGCTCCAGAACATTGAAGCCGATGCCCTAGCAGGCCTTGCCGCTTCCTTAGCAGTTCTGAATCATGCTCACTACTTGGTTGACATAATAGGCCGTGAATTAGTCTGTCCCAAGGACAATGTTCAATATGTTGAGAGTTACTCCGCTCTGCCAGTCGACGGAGCACCAGACTGGAGACAACCATTTATCGACTTCGTAGTCTATGATATCCTGCCAAAAAACCCAAAGGAAGCCACTTCTATCAGAAGGCGTTCCTTCATATTCTTCTATGATACGGAGACGAAAATGCTATATCGACGATCGTACGATGGATTACTGCTTCGATGTCTGTCAAATACAGAAGCCAAAGAAGCCGTGCGTGAAGCTCATGATGGCATCTGTGAGTTCCATCAGCCTGGCCCGAAACTACAAGACCGCCTTCGCCGAATGGGCTATTACTGGCCCACAATAGTTGCATATACGATAGACTATGCAAAAAAGTACAAAGCCTGTCAAGTCCACGCAGATTTCATCCACCAGCCATCCGAGTTTCTACATCCGACAGTGGCATCCTGGCCATTCGAAGCATGGGGAATGGACATCATTGGTCCGATCACTCCGCCTTCATCCCGAGGACACCGCTTCATACTCGCAATCATAAATTACTTCTCCAAATGGGCGGAGGCTATTCCGCTAGCAGAAGTGAAGACTTCAAACGTGATCAGCTTCCTCAAGCATCACATTATCTACCGCTATGGACTGCCCCGAAGGATCATCCACGACAATGGTCTGTAGTTCGTAAGCCATGCCTTCTATCAGTTTTATGACAAACACCGAATCCAGAATATTGCCTCAACACCGTACAATCCGGCAGTGAATGGGTTGGCAGAGGCATTCAATAAAACTATAATCAAGCTGCTCAAGAAGTTCGTGTCATCAAACAAACGCGACTGGAATGAAAAGCTCGGCGAATGCTTATGGGCATACCATACTACAGTACGGACTGCCACCGGGAGCACATCATTCTCTTTGGTATATGGGAGTGAGGCAGTTCTCCCGTTGGAGACTCAAATCCCCTCACTCCGCGTTGCTCTCACCTATCGATTGACGACAGATGTTAATCACCATCGCCGACTACAAGAGTTGGAGGCCCTAGATGAGAAGCGCCTGTTAGCTCAACAACGAATCGAGCTGTACCAAGCCCGTATCTCCGGAGCCTTCAACAAGAAGGTTAAAATCAGAACATTCCAAGTAGGCGATCTCGTTCTGTCAGTTCGGAGGCCGATGGTTATGACTCACAAAACTGCCGACAAGTTCCAGCCAATGTGGAAAGGCCCGTTGATCATCAATACTGTATTCTCCAATGGGGCTTACCGCCTCGCAAAACAAAATAGAAACTTGCTCATGTTGCCCATCAACGGCAAGTTCCTGAAGAAGTATTATGTCTGAAACGACATCATCCAAATCTCCCAGATTGTTGGGTTATGTACCCTCTGGTACCGTTGAACCCACATTCTGACTCCAAATATCCCAGATTATTGAGTTATGTACCCCCTGGTACCACTGAACTTACATTCTACCTCCAAATATCCCGAATTTTTGAGTTATGTACCCGCAGGTACCACTGAACTTATACTCTCGTCACTATAGATGAATCTATATCACATCTTTTAGGTAGTAAGTCATGTATGATCATACCTCTGAACTGTCCTCCTAAAAGACCTCTCCCCTCATGATCCAATACCCGTACTTTTAGTGCACAAAAAGGGTAACAGATCCATAAATTCTTCGAAACAACCACGTCGATGTTACCTCTGAGTTGTTTCCCTTCCATCAAAAATAAACCGCCCCTTAAATCGAACTTCCACATCCTCATTACCTCTGAGTTGTTCTATGTACCCTTCATGGAGCCCACTCCTGCCATGTCCTCATTACCTCTGAGTGGGAAGGCTTCATCAAAGAATCCCTCATATTTACCACATCCTTATTACCTCTGAGTAAGTATGTTAGTTTTTCTTTCGACTTATTATCTGTACCTAAAACCAGAGTACGCCAAGGATAATAGGCCCACAAATGTCCTCTGTTGACCACAAATGCTGTACTAAGTTTCCTAGTATATGCCCTTTAATTGTTATCATGCCCCGGGAGCCCAGCTGCTCCATGGCATTCTTTCTTCCGATACCAAGAACTTCCATGGCCACCTTACTGTGGAATTATTCTAAGTATCCCCCATCAAACTTGTTATCCGTACCTAAAACTAAGGTATACCAAGGGTAACAAGTCCACAAACAGTCCTCTAGTAGGGAAAATACCACAACACCACAAACGTAATAAGCAATACAAATGAATGATAGAATAAAACATACTCTTTTATTTAAAAGTCAAAAGCACTACATATTCTGGTGACCACGTCCCTCTCAAGAAAGGAAAAGAACGAAAACGAAAGAAGGAAAAAAGCCGACTATGGTTCGGCGAAACACAATTCCATAAGATGGTCCCTCAGCAAGACAATCGACCACTCAAACTTCTGCATGGCCCGGTGCTCGGCTTTCTGAGTCAGCCGTTATACATCCTCCAGATACGCATGAGCCCGCCAGCCATTCTCAAGCTTCTTAGAGCACGCTCCAGACTAGCAGAAGCTCGGAAGACCTTTTCGGCCTTCTGAACGATCAGCTCTTTATCCGCACGGGAAGCTTCGAGCTCAGATTCCAAGAAATCTAGCTTCCTCTGGAGCTCGAGGATCTGCTCTCTTGTATCGACTATTCTGCGAAAGGCGGCCGCTTTCCGGGCCAGGAAATCCTCGCTCCTGTGGCTCAGCTGGTCAAACTGGAGAGATAGGTCGCCGAGGTCCTTCATTATAACCAGCTTAGACTTATCTCGGGCAGCCATTACCTTCTCCAGGGCAGTAGTGAGGAGGTCACGCTCCTGATCTATGGCTGCAGACAGATCAGCTTGCCGCATCACTTGATACTGGGCCACGAGCTGATCAACCTCTAGCAGTTTGGGCTCCAGAAGCGCTACTATCTCTGCCCCACCAGGGAGAGCTTTAAGAATTTCAATTTGGCCACGAGCGCATTGTCGGGCCAAGGCAAAGGGGGTCCCCCGCTCCACAGCAGCTTCAACCCCTCTCTTCAAGTGGCGGTAGAAACTATCAACCACATCATGTGATGCCTCATCTAGAACTTCCTTAGAGGACGGCGTCAAAGGAAGTGTAGCTGGCAGTGTCGAAGGAGACGCACCAGAACTTGCCACCCCTGCCACAAAGGAAACAAATTTTGAGCGAAAGGACGCTTGGATAGCAGCTAACTCCTCCTTCGCGGCCCGAAGGACCTGGATACTCGGCAAGGCGGAGAGGTCGACCCCCGAAGCTACATGAGCAGAGGAGGATGAAGGGACCATGGCTCCTTGCCCCGGCTGTGCCGCCATCTGATCTCCCGAACTCGATCCAGTAGGAGGCCCCTCAATATAAGTTAGAAGGGGAGGGGGCACACTCCCTCCCACCAGATTCTCACTTGTAGAGCCTTTCCTGACAATATCTGTCATTGGCAGTGAAGAGGCAGGACCTGTATGTCCAGAGCAACCATCAATCAGCATAACCCGAAGGATGTGATGATAGAGCAGATGAGCCTCCTCACTATTCAAGATTTGGCTTATCTTACCAGGGGAGGGTTGTGGAGGCTGAGGTTCGCTCACAGTCGCCATAGTCCCCTCACCAGCGACCTCCAAGTCGAATTCAGCTGGCTCATCTGCCCCAGCCGCCCCGAAACGAGATACGACTGGATCAGCATCATCCTGCTAAAATTCAGCAATCTCGGTGACGGGTTCAGCGGAGCCCCTATCGCCCTGGGTCGAGACCTCAGCAACATGAGATCCCTCAGCCGCCGACGAGAGAATCCCGACAGAAATAATTTCGGCACACATGTCACTAATCAAAGTATTCAGGACTGGATTGACTTCAGAAATAGTGGTCGGTTCTCAAGAATCTGACTCTTCCGACGCCTACATAAAAGAAAAAAAACTGATTAGGTCATAGTTCAGGAAGAGAAAGAGCTAAAGAAGGAGACGGTCGTAATTTAATTCACCTCTGAAACGGTGTCATCACCTTCGCCCCTCTCCTTAATGAGCAGCCCGCGGCGTCTTACCACAGCCCACTTCACGGAGAAGGTTACGCTACTAATAGAATCATGCCTGCCTCGCTTGCATGAAGGGCCAGGCGCAACCGGCGGCTGATCCGCCACCATCTCGTCTGGCACCATAGGCGGCTGGTCCGCCCCAACATCTTCCATAGGAGGGGAAGAGTTATCTGCATCATGCCCGTCATTCTCTTCGTCCGTATTGGTGGACTGTGAGTCAGGCACGAGAACTGTGTTCGCCTTCCTCTTCCTCGCCTTAGACCCCTTGGGCTTCTCCGGTAAGCCTGTACCCACAATGAAGCTGGTACTCGGGTCAAAATTAACGGGAGGCTTGCTCACCGTAACATGGTATAGGGCCGCCATATACAAAATCTCCCCTGGCGCCTCACCGTCAGGAACCAAAAAGGTGGTTCGGGTATGAACCGTGTCATAATAATGCCATGCCGTGATACCGTCTAGGACGCTACCTTCAAAGCCCAAGCAAGAGCTGGGACTGTCAAAGAACAACTGGCTATACCCGAACTGGCGGGAGAACCTGCTGGGCAAGTAGGGCTCCAGGTAGACGTTGTTACAGTTACGATATACTAGGTGCACTGGACGGATATTACGCAGCCAAAGGAGCATTTTCTCAGGCAAGAGGTGAGGAGGTTCGGTACCATCAACATGTACGCCCCTTACTTCTTCAGCGGTAAAACGAGGAACAGACACAAAAAAGTCGTATCCGTCCACTCTCGCCAGCGCCCTCCGACAGGCTGGCATGGTGCTGCACTCCCAGAGCTGATGGTGGAACTAGAAAATGAAAGCATCATCAGCCGTAACGCCGTCTTCTGCTGCAGGCCTCATCAAAGACCGGCAGTGCATTAACAGCCACCCCATCAAATAATGGTATGGCAGCTCTATGCGCTCAAAATCTATCACCGTGTCACGGGCGATGACTTTGGACAAAAAGGCACGAAGACCGTGGTGTATGCTGCACACCATGGCCGAAAGAAGGGCCAGTCTGACCCCAAAAACCAACTTTACGGCAGGAAGGATAAAGTGGCGACTGATCCTCTTAATGGAACCTGCCCCTCCTGAGACTACGTAGTTCCGTAGCCACGCCATCAGAAATCCTGCAAGGAGCGCCTTCTCCGACAGTCGCTGAGTACCATGATAAAAATAACTTAAGGAGTCAGTTTGACTCCCAAATGTGTCGCCCATGGACCTCGATCTCTTGGCAGTCGACGCCAGGTTTTGTACCTCCTCCGAGGTTTGAGGATCTCGGCAAGAAACCTGGCCTGAGGTGCCTAGTATGAAAAGATATGAGACCCAGTACGTGGTGTGAGGAATGCTCCCTTCCGAGCTATCATCCTTCTTGATAGCCGTTTGGTGACAATTACTGTGGTGACATAACAATTCCCGATATACGGCAACAAAGCCCGAGAACTGCCGATCCAAATCCTCGAGCTCTTCGCTCGTAGGGGTATACACTTCAAAAACTTCTTCCCACCAGGGCTGCTTGGAGATAACGTACATCTCGTGGAGAGCGAGTCCCAGCACCCCTCCAGACGTGAAGAAGGTTCCCGTCTGCCGATTGTACATCTCCAGGAGAGCAATGAACAACGGCTTATTTATAGGTAGACCATGACAAGTGCCCGAATGGCGTGGCAGAGGCCGATCTTATACAGAAGAGTCTCATACTTCCGCAGAATCCATGTGGTCAAGTTGGCCCATGTGGGGATAGGGTTTATCTAGTTCGGCAATGCCAACCGGCCGACGGGATAGGAACCCTTCCGAGCAAGCTGGTTCAAGAAGGTATCAACTTGAGATAGAGTGAAATTGGGACCCGATACGTTTATGAAGGTACCCGGAGCCAGTCCCATCACGTACCGACTGACCGGTTCCCTTCCCGCATACGCTGACCTCAAATTCCTGTTGTAATGAATGTTTTCCACAAACATCCCCGACCTGCTTGGAGTCAAGGAGTCTACCATTTTTCTGTCCAGCGGTAACATGTTGAACCATGACAGAGGAAAATGACGCTCTATCGGAGGGATATAGATCTCCACCCCGTCAAGAGTAAAGTCCCAACTCTCAGATATATCCAGCATTCGGGGGTTCTTTACAGACAAAGCATCCCCAAAGAGGAACGTCGGCTTCAGGTATTTTCCCTCCAATTGACCTGAGTTCATCATGGCACAGAGAAAGTAGAAGGGCTGGTTCTTGATAGAATTCAGCCTCTCCAAAGGCTCATCTGTGGGAAGCTGGTTCGTCATATATTGGACTAAGTGGTCGAATCGCACACCTATAGCAGACTGGGCGTGACCACCAGAGGCTCTCCCGCTGGAATGACTGGCAGATTCACTGGAGAAAGATAAAAAGAAACAAGATTAAAAGATGGCTAAACAAAACCACCTAGTATTTTTAGGCTTATGCGGCCCAGTACACATGAGCTTATGCGGCTCTGTTTAAGCGCGAGCTTATGCGGCTCTGTTTGAACATGAGCTTATGCGGCACTAATTAGCGTAAGCTTATGCGGCCCTATTTAGCATGAGCTTAAGCGGATCTGCTTAGCGAAGCATTATGCGGCCCAACTCATAGGAGCTTATGCGGCTCAGTTTAGCGCAGCCTCAGGTGGCCCAGTTCAGATGAGTTTATGAGGTTCTGCTTAGCAGGGCATTATGCGGCCTAGTCCAGATGAGCTTAGGCGGTCCTGTTTGAGGGGGCTTCATGCGGTTCGATTCAGAGGGACTTATGCGGCTCTGTTCGACGGGTCATTATGCAGTTCAGTTTGCGAAGTGTTCACGCGGCCACTAGACAACTCCCATGCGGCTCGGACATGGGGTACACCCTCCATGCGGCTCGGACAGGAGACGTACATGTGGCCCATACAATTTGAACAGTTCGATGAAGACGAAGGACGCATTAAAGGCTTGTGCATAAAACATGCAACAGAGCCATCTTTGTTAGGGTTTATGAAGCATACGATCCTCACAAATCCTTACCAGCAATAGTAGGGTGAACGTCGGGATGAACTTCAGGCGCCGCAGTCGACGTAGAAGCCACTCCCTTACCCTTCGCCGTAGCCTTGGAAGTCTTGGGGGCCATCGAATGATCGAAGAAGAAGAAGAAGAAAGGGACGACAGTTAGGGCAACAAGAGCTTAAATCAAAAAAGAGAGTAAAGAGTTTTATTTATAGGAGGCCAAAGGGGGGCACATGGACCGATGAACGCTTCGGGTCGTGTGTTGCAGGCAAAATCGACTCCTAGGATTTTGTCCCCTATCATAAAGGAGATTCATCAAAGCACAAAATCCAAATATTTAATGAACCGACTCTTGGGATTACCCCAAAAGACGGCTCTAAATCAAAAAACGAATCAAGGGCAATTAATGACGCCTACGTGGCAGAAAAGATAGTGTACGGCCAGAGCGGTCCATACGGCCAGAGCGATCCATGCGGCTAGGAAGTCCATGTGGCCAAGCAGTCCATACGGCCAGGAAGGCCATGCGGCTAAGAAGTCCATGCGGCTAGAACATCCTATGTAGCCAGAAGAGCTTATGTGGACATAGCCATGCTTCTTATTCAAATTATTTCAATTTTACAAATTGAAAACTTTGAAGGGGGTCTTGTAGAAGCATAGAAAAGAACAGGAAAATCCATGCGGCTCAAAACAGAGGGAGTCTCATGCGGGTCAAAGAATCTCTCAGAGTGCGGCCCAAAAGTCGCCAACATAGCCATGCAGCTCGAGTAAAAGCCACATGGCCTCATGCGGCTCGCCTTTACAGCTGGCCATTAAGCAGCGACCTCATTTAATGCTCTGACACAACAAGGCAGCTCTGACATAAAAGGTAAACTGATAGCTCTAACATAAAGTTGCAATGATGACTCTGACAAAACGGCGTGCTCCTAGGGAAACGAAGAAAATCTCTATAGCTGGTACGATCCATCAAATCCTAAAGTCTTTCGTACGGCTTTGACACGTGGCCAGCCGCATACGGTTCAGATAGAGGCCACCCCCATACGGCTGCTACTCTTATGCGGCTCGGATCATGGGGGCCATCTTTATGCGGCTCAAATCCTGAGAAGCCACCCCCATGCGGCCGCTACTTTCATGCGGCTCGGATCATGGGGACCATCTCCATGCGGCTCAAATACTGAGAGGCCACGCCCATGCAGCCTTGACACGTGGCCAGCCTTATGCGGTTCAATTGAAAACCACCTTCATGCGGCTCAGATTTCGGAGGCCACACCTATGCGGCTGCCACCTTCATGCGGTTCAAATCCTGAGAAGCCACCCTCATGCGGCTCTGTCAAGACACCCTGTTCCTGTGGCTCGCGGTCAAGACACGTGGCAGAAGATAGTTTCCCCCGTGTCCATATGACTCGCAGTATAATGATGGTGGGACACGTGGCATCAAATCAATCAAGATTTATCAACATATCCGAACAACCAGATTTAGTGCAATCATCATAATTACCCAGATCAAATCAGATTTATTGCAATCAAGCAGATTGAACACGTGGCAGGAGATTCGAGCTTGTCACGAAGATTCGTGGCAATCAATATTAATTGCCTATACGGATTTGGCGCAATCAACATTAACTGCCCAGATTTGTTGCAATCAAGATTCATGGCCCAGATTAATTGCCAACAAAATAGGATCAAGAAAAATGGTAATTAATCTCCAAACCGCCGACTTTTCAAGGGGCAATTATTGCAAACCCTAATGATCACACCCCACTCCTATAAATAGCAAGGTGCCATTCCCTTGCAAACCCCCGTCTGGATACACAGAGAGAAAAAGGCACGCACAGAAGAGTCTTCCTATACATTCTGAGAACATTTCTACATCAGAGCCAAGGCTACGTCCGATCGTCTAAGGAGTAAGGCAGAGCTGTCGTCGCTTTCCCGAGCCTCTACCGTCACCCCCCAGAATCAAAAATAAACAATCGTACTTAGATTGCTGTACCTAGGTTTTTATTTCTAGGCTTTCTTTGTACGAGCGAGTTTGTATTATGAGTCTAAGTTCAGTCCTCCTATAAAATTGTTCTGCACTTTTACAATCAATGGCAAACAGAGGTGATATGGATATAGCAGAATATAACTTTGTGGGGACTTAAATTCTTTGGGGAAAATAATGCAGAGGTTATGTGGACATGATTATTTTTCCTATTCTACTAGGGAGAAAAAAGAGGCTACAACAAAAATATCTTTTTGTGACTGCTTTGTTGTAAGCCTGCATGCGTTATAAAAACCAGTATTATAAATATTTTTTAAAAAGTATTATAAATATTTTCTAAAAGCGTTATAAATGTTCTGTACAACACTTTTTTCCCCTAAAAACGTTATAAATAAGACAAACATATATAACACTTATTTTCCAAAGTGTTATAATAAGTTTCATATATATAACACTTTTTTTCAAAGCGTTATAAATATAAAATCTATATATAACACTTACATTTCAAACTGTTATAGATGTACTGTACATATATATTAATTTTTAAAGAGTCATAAAAAGCAATACACAATACTGCTTGATTTCAAAAGAAACTATAAACGAGATACAACATAAATTATTTCAATATAAATTTAGTAAACACTTAAAACATTCATTTTGAATAAACAAATATTGTTAATCACGTTCCAAAAGTATAATACCACCATCTTAATTATATTTTCCAAAAATATCTACTAGAGATCGACCGAGGGCAAACTCTTGCGGGCGAACAGCAAGGACTAGGCCTCCGAAGCCCCAGCGACGGAGCAACACACGGAGTTTGCGACCTTGAAACCTACAACTGAGATCATCTTATCCCAATCCAATTTGGCTCTGCATGTTGAATATTCAAATTACAATGTTCGATTATTAAATACAAAATCATTGAGTCAGTGACAATATACTGAACAACAACAACAGAATCCACAAAATAAATAAATAAATACAAAGTTGATACCCACAAAATGCAATCCACAACTCTATGACCTATGCTAATGAACTTATAGAAGGCTCCACAACACTAGGAGTTTTAGATAGTTGTGTTTACTTATCCTAATGTAGTTTTTAGTAAAAACTCTATGTTTAGGCTTCTCACATTATGAGTAAGCATGATTTTTTTCCATATATCTAATATAAAATTTAGGATAATTTTAGAGTGCTTTTTCCCCCCAGAAATTAAGTACATTATTCATTCCTTTTCCTTGCCACAATATCCGATCGCACCTTCCCCCACCCACCAAACTAAGTTCCATTAACAACATGATACCTGATTATTTGAATATTTTGGTCAAATATCCCTAATTCCAAATTGATAATTATTATATTTTAGTCAGTGAACCAACAATATATATACATATAGATTTATGTTAGTTTAGTTAAGGATAATGTCAGGGAACATAAATTAGAATGTAGAGTTAACTGAAAAAATACCAAGCTGGAGTTCGACATTTTACTCCAGATCAATATCCTCTTAGCTTAATACAGGTGGATATGTATCCTCAAATTATGCAAAAAGAAAAACAAATTAAAAAAGCCAAATTGACTGGAAAGCAAAATTGTACTCAAGTGAAATAACTCATAAATATAACAATAGACAGTGGCAAAATTCCAATTGTGAACTTATACATAAGTGCTTTCTCCTTGTTACTAATAATAGCAGGTTTTATTATTGCTTGGGATAAGAACAAGCTATGTCAGTGAGATCATATGAGGCATTCATTCTGGCTCGCAATTTACCATGGAGAAACATATAATGACCAACTAATAATAAAATTACCGAAGATTGGAAAACCAATGGTTGAAGCCTTCGGTAGGGAAAGAGAGGTCCTAGGTTCGAAACCAAAGAGAAGAGTAAAGTGACTGGCTTTATTCTCAAAAAATTAATGAATTGTTAAAAGCCATACTTTGCCACTTTTTTGTAGCAAACTGATGTGTGAACAACCAATCTTGTGTCATAAGAAGTAGGGAAATTTAATCAAGCTAGGTCGTGACATTTACCTAGAAAATAGCTCATGTATGTTGCTAATAAAGGAAGTACATCTTGCATAGAACCAAAAATATAGGCTCTTAAATGTGTAATTCCTAATAGAAGGAATTGCATCTTATAAAGTTAAATGCCATGCAGCCTAGGATAGTCGAGCATCAAAGTTTCTACCTCTCTCTTAACCTCATCATAGCAACTCCTGACTTTCTTACGAAGAAATCATAGCATATAAATATGCTATAAAATACTGCATCAAGAGAAAAGAAGATATATGATAAGATGAATATTGATAAGTTCATCAATTAAATTCTTTGCTATACTTAAATAGATTGATTGTCCTTTGGGTTCAACTTTATAAACAAATATAAAGATGCCAAGAGCTCCAAATGCCATAAGTGTGAAAAGTGTGTGCATTGGACAAATATAATCAGAGGCAGATCCAAGTGGAGCGTCGGGTGGGCTCTAGCCCACCCTAATTGTTTTAAAAAAATTGGTTTTTTGTGGGAGTTAGCCCACTTTTAGATCACCCCAACCCACTCTAGCTCGCCATAGTATACATTTTTGGATCCGCCCCTGATTATATAATACAACATGAAGTCATTGTTTAGGACAACACAACAAAAAGCCACAAAAAAATTTAGCTGCCACATCATCTGTACTTAGTAGAGAAACATTGATCTTAGTAGAAAATGTAATAAAGATGCCAATTAACCATTTAACTAAGATTGAATAAATTATGTAGGCACCTGAGCAAACCGAGCAACGCTAAAATCCTTCCGTATATAGTAGTAAGAGAAATTTCCAAACCTAGTCATCCACACATAAGCATCAATAAATATACGTATTGCATTATATATCTCCGAGGCAGCAAAGTAGTAGTACATTAGAAATAAGACCTAGAGGAGAAATGAATAGGAATAAATAATAATCAGGGAAATAACCTCAGAGACGACATTTTAATAAGTATACTGGGTTTTGGGCACATTATCCCCCAAATCCACCATACCTGAATGATTGGTGGTTTCAAATGGTAATGCAAGTATGATCAATACAATTCTTATACATCAATCCACTCTTTTATTAGAAAGAAAAAGTAAACACTTTCTGATAACATAGTTGTAACTATCTCATTCACTCGTAGATGTATAGAAGTTATTTTGCAGCTTAATCTGAATACCTATATTATATCATTTTTTGTGGAAAATAATCATTCATATATAAGATAAACACTTTCTTCCATATTCGACATTAGGATAACATAGATGTAACTATCTCATCAATACAATTCTTATACATCAAATCTACCATACATGAATAAAGAAGGATTCATTACTCCAACTTTTTCTTTCATATTTGACATTGGGATACAATTCTTATACATCAATCCACTCTTTTATTAGAAAGAAAAAGTAAACACTTTCTGATAACATAGCTGTAACTATCTCATTCACTCGTAGATGTATAGAGTTGTATAGAAGTTATTTTGCAGATTAATCTGAATACCTATATTATATCATTTTTGTGGAAAATAATCATTGATATATAAGATAAATCGCTAGAGGTACATTTCTTCTTCCATTACCTGTGATTCTAATGTACTTAGCTACTCCCGGTAAAAGGTTGTGCTTTTTAGACATGTTTGTTATTACACAATCATAACAAAGGTCTTTATATTGAGTACCATAACGAACCACATCGGAAATGCACTCCCAACAGGAACATGGTCCGATGGGATTTAGGTGTACTCGTAACTATGATTCAAATACTCTGCCATATTCTCAGAGATATGTAGATATCTCATCAAACAAAACCAAACTTTCATATTTGCATCTCAGGTATATTTTCCATCTTCATATCATAGGCCACGTTATGCAATGCTCCTCTTCTAAGTTGCACAAATAAGGACAATAATAGAAAAAAGGGCACGGCAAAGATGCGGGATATAACATTTTCAAATAGGAAGAGTAAGTAGTCAACTATATTGAATGACCCAGATATGGATACGAACACGATAGACGGCACGAGGCCTATTTTATAGTGTCAACATAGCTCATCTTTAACACAATTTCACCAATTAGTTTTATTTCAGAAAGCATACATACTAAACTAGCACTATAAAGGGACTACCGAAAAAAGCAATTTGCACAAACAATTAGAGATCTTTTCCTATTATGTTGAGAGAATTTTACCTTAAACAACGTTGTTCCACACATATGTCATAATAAATTTTTTTATTTCAGGACTATGGTAGCATGTGTCAGGAATGTTGTAGATGTTCAAGTCATTAAGTTCCTGGATACATTAAAACATAAAAGATAAATTATATCATTCTGGGAACCTCGAAAATAAGAAACAGTATGTTCAACATTTACAGACTCTGTTTAGCTAATCCCTGCAGTTTACGCTTACAAGATTCCAATAACTTTCCAGACATGTTTTATTAACCTCTTGAAAATAGCCAAACATTCATATTCCCCTTCTAATTATCCATATATCTCTTTTTTTTCAAATAAACTATAGAAAATGGAGTTGTATTAAAGTACTAGTATGAATTAAATGAAGAGAAATAGTGACTGTTTGTAGCTTACCGATGTGGATTTGAATAACTTTACAATACATATATGGTTCAGATATCGGATACATACATTTTCAGATAGGTACAATCTAGTCAATTATATTACACGAATACAAATATGGATATGGGTCCGAATACAAACACCATTTTCCCATGTCCATGTAACACAACGTATAACTATTAATATCACAAATGATAGTCCAAGTGTCGTACATAAGTGGAGATGGAAAGTTGCAAACCTAAAATAAATCTCGAGATATAAGAACCATTCCATAGGAAAATGGCACGAGAGCATCACCATCATATTCATCTTCAATGACTCCATTAATAATCATGTTGCCCTACATTATATATAAGCAAAAGTAAACCTTCGATTTTCTCCATTAAAATGGAAAAATCCTTTTTGTTTTTACTCAAGAATATACACCTTCAAGTTGATGACATGCTTTACACTTGCTTTTAACCATGAAACAATAAATTAGAGCTGATATTATTACAAACCACATCAAAAAAATCTTAGGAATAAGTAAATTTTTTGAAATTGAAATACCTCTTGCAACCTCAGAAGCAAGTGCTGGAACATATATCCCGACATATGATTCCCTAAAAATAAAGGAAGGATTCTTCAGAAAATCTGGGTAGCACTCAAACCTCAGAAGCAAGTTTTATAATACCACCAAGTTTTTAATCAGTAAGTGACTACAATATTTGATTTGCACAAGGACACGAGTCTTTAAAATAGTACCATCAAAAGAAATTTGTGTGCATCAAAAGCAGTCTATAGATCTTCAATTTTATAATCTTGTTTGTTAGTCGAGTAAGACAGCCCAAGACCAGCAGGAGAGTCAAAGTAAATCATATTAGAAACTTGAGTATAACAGATTTTTTTAAGTCTCATTATTTCGAACAACATTTATCAAATCGATTTCTTTGGCATTTACTACACCTTAGACCAGCTATAGGGATTAAGATGTAGTTGTCTTGTAGTTTTTCTGGGTTCAAATTGTTAAACGTAGCATTTAAAATTTTGACAAAGACAATAAGGAAATTATTGTATGGCTTGTAGTTTTTCTGTAGCTTTACTAACAATCATATGGAAGTGCCTTTTCTTTTTAACCTATCATACTATGCAAATCCAATGTTGTAGTTTGCAACATTTTTCAATTTTCTGACATATATGTAATAATTTGAACAACTTGAACCAAAAAGAAAATATTTGGGGTGGAAGATAATATATTGACATATTTAAAAAATTTCCTTAATTTCATGTCATTCGAAACTATCAATGATTTTATTATAAAAGAGTTCTACTCAAGAGAATCAACTTAATCTAATGATGAAATAAATAAAATCACTAGAGAGAAAATAAATTCTCAGATGAATAAGAGATCTTTAAACAAGTAACACTAATTTTTGACAAAAAACAAAAAAAAACAAATCCATATCCACAAACCCTAAATTACTAAAAGATACAAGAACCCTAGAGAATCCATAATAGGAAAATAAAGATAAAAAAATCGATGGAATGGGAGAAAAAAATCGAGAAATCAAAACCTTCTTAACGTTGTCGATGGTGATGGGGCACAGAAGATGGAGAGGAGCTTCCAGACATCGCTCGTGATGCCAACACCAAGGATAGGGAGGAACTACGTGAGGATGTCGTAGCGATGGAGGCTGCAAGGTGCTTGAGTGCAACACTCCCATAGGCGACGTGCATGACAGTGTTTATGTTTGGATTTATTCTCCACGAGGTGAAGCTGGGTCGGGAACAGGACTCCATAATGTCACCTGGCGAGCAGATTGATGGCGACGGCTTTGAGCCCTTGCATGAGTCGACCATCGCCAACCTAGGGTTAGGATTTAGGTGGGTTATGGTTTGGGATTTCATGGTGGAAGGAGCATGGGATTTAGAGGGTTTCATGGGATAAGAAGGAGGAGAAGTGAAGCAGGAGGAGAGAGGGGTTGAATAAGAAGAGTAGGTAGGAGGAGGAGGAGAGACAGACTAGTTTCTGATGAAAAAAATTCGGGGGAACGAAAATTAAAGCGGGTTGAGATATGGAGAAATATTTTTTTTAACCTTCTATGATGCTCATGTAATGGCTCGTTAAAAGTACGTACTATACATAACATTTTATATATAATAATTGTTATAATAGGCCAAAAACTCATTTAAACCATCATATTGAGGGGTATTTCTAAATATTTATAACACTTCTATATAAAATGTTATAATAACAATTTTGCAAGCATTATAAAAGGATATTTTTCTTGTAGTGAGGGATAGTTCAGAGGTTATATGGACATAAACTATTATTGGCAATTTTTTTCATAGCTGGATGTTTTCTATAAAAAAAAGGTTAAATGAACCTTTGTTGTTACAAATTTTAAAAGAAAAAAGAATGTACAATAAATTTTATACAAGAATCTAAAGTACAAAATGATTCTGGGAATGTATAGCTGTAGAGATCTGATCTGCGATCAATTACTTTACTCCTTGGACTACTAGACAATTGATGAAGAAATGCAAACACTTGACCACTTGGAGAAGAAAGTTCTTGACAACACTGGTAAAGGGCTTTTATACATTCTCCCTCTGTAAGCATGTATGTATGTTTATAGGATAATAGTGATCTTGTATTTATAGCATTTGAAATGGTTATCTGAATATGCGCATAGAAATGGGTAATATGCACTGTGTTAGCCATTGTATGCGTATTATTGAAAATCCATAACTCAAGTTATATTTTGTGGAGGCACAACTTTTGTCCGCTTGACACGTGTCTTCCTCTATGAGGAAAGCTTAGGTCGTGGAGACGGTTATTATATACGTTCCATAAGGATTATCGCATGAGATACACGTAAACATAACTGCTGACTGACTGTTACACACGTACTTTAGAGACGTAACCATACTGACATATTTTGGTAGAGATAACACTATTAGAATATTATGATAGAGATGGCAAGGCGTATTCTGATCGAGATAGCACATAGGCATATTACGACAGAGATAGCACGTAGGCGTACTCTGATAAAAATGCATGACACTACCAGAATAAGTCATATTAGCAATGTCGAGAAATGTCGCTAATATAAAAAAAGGCGCTAAAAATTTTAGCGACGAATTCGTGATGTCAAATTCGTTGTAGCGACGTCTGTCAGTAACATTACTTCGTCGCTGATTTATCGATACGGACTGACGTGCCATTGCTAATCAGCAACGTCATTGTTTGTTGCTAAACATTGCAGATTTAGCGACAAATAAAGCAATGTTTTGCTACGAGAATGCTGACGTGGCAAGCTTTGCCATGTCAGCTATCTAGCGACGTTTACGACAGAATTAGCGACATTCAGCTTCCAAAAGCTAGCATGACAAACTTTGCTATGTTAGCATAGTAGCAACATTTAGCAAAGTTTAGCGATGACACCTATACAGTGTAGCAACGTCTTTTTACGTAGCTGAACGTTGCTAAACTACAAAAATAGAAAAAAATTAAAAGCAGTTTATTTTTTGTCCAAAATCATCCTACAATTATTAAGTCACACTGTCACGACCGGCACCCAGATATACGGGTACGAATATGTGAGCCATGCCCAACCTACGCCGCAGTATCGACGGTAGAGTACTGTCAAGTACCCGATACTAACTACAACATCTAAAAGATCTATCACTATAAAGGTACTCATATCACATCACAAATGCTAAGAAAGATAAGACAAGAAAGATAACAATATCTCTAGAACAACTAGAATCTACATAGGATCAAACAAGACAAGAAATAAAATGGAGGAAAACAACAACAAAACTAAAATAACTACCGGACCTAGAACTCCTGGAAGACAACTCACGTTGAAAGAATATAGAGATCTGCCTCAGCTAGCATCATCCTGTAGTCTAACAATATGGGCATAACAACTCCTAAAAATATTATCAACTTATCTAGTCAGGATGTGAACGAGTACATAAACTAACAACAGTTCCATGTAAATTGACAAATTCTATAAGAGACAATTATAATGAAGTACAAGATAAAATATCAAGACTAAAATATTAACAGGATATGTAAAACTGGATATCATGTCAGGGTATGAAATACAGGAATATAGAACAATACAGGAGTATCTGATGTATAATGTAAACATAAAACAGTACCTTGAGATATTAAAGCGTTATGTGATCGGCTTAGGAACTTGCACAAGAATATGGCCTGGCTAGTCATATGTGAGTTGTATGACTAACACTTGGCTAATCAGACAAGGGTTGTATGATTAACACTCACATGAAACATGAATGTGTTGGCACATTTATATTGATGACGTTAACAGCATCTTCGTGGTTTAGTTTTCTCCATATTTTAGCTAACAGATAATGCCTCAAGCTTTCCTACAAAAAGATCTGTCCATTCAAGCCGAGTCATCAAAGCCTTATGGCAGTCCATAAAAGAAGACTGAAGAAAAGACCAGTGCACCTCAAAGATAGCACTCAAAAGATTCAAGATTTCGAGTCTGTACAAGGTCTAGGTCTTTCTGTGTAACACCTAAGGTTGGATGGCAAACATACAACTCTTTGTATTTTATGTCAAAAATCAATGTCTAAAGAAATGGCATACCGACGGTATACCGTTGTGTACCGACGGTATACCGTTTCTAAACCAAGAAAATATTCTGTGGCAAAACATGGCGTACCGACGGTATACTACAGTATACCGGCGGTATACCATTTTATGAGCCATAAAATGTTCTATGACGAAACTCGACATACCGATGGCATACTACAGTATACCGTCGGTATACCGTTTTGTGACAAAACTCGGCATACCGACGGCATACCATTTTATACCGACGGTATACCAACTTCGTCATATTTGATTTTGAATAGAGAAGATACTAGCATTAAATGCTCCCAACGGATAGATTTACTACCGCTACTGTCCGAACGGTATGCCGACGGTATTCCGGTCCATACCGACGGCATGCCATCCGTATTATGTTCAGGAGCTTTAAATGCTATTCTTTCTTAGTTTTCTATATAAATGGATTCCTTCTTCTCATTGAAGGTTTTCCACTTAAGCCATAAATTTCTCAACAACCAAGAGCTCCACCATTACTACTCTACCCAAGCTTTTAATTGTCATCAAATCCAAAAGTTCTAGAGTATTCAAGAGTTCTAATTTTCGATCTTCAAGTGTTATAAAAGATCAATAGCTTCATTTCTTTTCCATTTGAAGTTGACGAGCCTTCGTAAGAAAACTCATATGTGAGAAGTTGGCGAGTTCTTTGGATCCAAACTCGTGTTGAAGTTGGCGAGTTCTTCGAATCCAAACTCGTGTGTAACTATTTACTCAATAGTGGATTTAAGCCGAAGAGAGTTCCGGGACTGGATTGCCTCTAGGGAGGAGACCAAGATACGTCGAGTGTTTGATTATCTTTCTCTCTCTAATTTACTTCAGTAAAATAGCTTACTTTTGTTAAGTATTTTTTATTACCCTATTCACTCTCCCTAGGGTTCTACAATTGGTATCAGAGTTTTGTTCTCTTGATTTGGATTTACATCCTAAGAGTGATCCATGGTCACTAACCCTAGTATCAACACATTCCACAATGAGGGACACTCCACAAATAGACCTCCTCTATTTGATGGAACCAACTATAACTATTGGAAAATTAGGATGAGGATTTATCTGAAGTCCATAGATTTTGTTTTATGGGATTGTTTGATAAATGGTCTCCTACTCCTTCCGGAGTTATTGAGGATGTTGCTTCTGACACCCTTAGGGATAAACTCACTGAGAATGTTAAGAAGCTTGCTAGTCGAGATGCTAAGGCTATGAACGCTATTACTGTGCTCTCGATAGCAATGAATTCAATAGAATTTCTACTTGCAAGACTTCAAATGAAATTTGGAAATTGCTAGAAGTCATTCATGAGGGAACATCACAAGTAAAGGAATCAAAGATTAGTCGACTCACACAAGAATATGAATCTTTTAAAATGAAACAAGATGAGTCTATTACTTGCATGTTTACTCATTTCGGTGATCATTAACCCTCTTTCTTCTCTTAGTAAGGAATATTTGTTTGCCATTGATTATCAAAGAACAGAACAGTTTTATAGGAGGACTGAACTTTAATCCACAATTACAAACTCGCTCTTACAAAAAGAGCCTAGAAACAAAATCTAGGAAAAGCAATCTAAGTATAATTGTTTAATTTAGATTCTGGAGGTGACGGTAGAGGCTCGGGAAAGTGCTATCAACTCTGCCTTACTCCTTGGACGATCGAGCGCAACCTCGGCTCCGGCAAAGAAGTGCACTCTCTGTGTGTGTCTCTGTCTTTCTCTGTGTGTGTGTGCAAAGGAATAATCCTATGCTATTTATAGGAGTTTATGATGAGTGGGGTGTACAGCTACGTGGCCACATCCTTGTAACTGCGCCTTGAGAAGTGGGCAGTTGGGGATTGGTTAAGATTAATCTTGAACTGTTTGATGCAATAAATCTGGACTGTTATGTTGGTTACAATAAATCTGAACTGTTTTATTGGTTGCAATAAATCTGAACTGTTATGATCTGTTGGTTGCAATAAATTCGAGTTGTTTAAGACTTAGTCAACTTCTGCCATACGTCCCAACTACCCCTATATTGCGAGCCGCATGAATGGTGCCCCTTGGCTGAGCCGCATGAAGGACTGTCCCCATGATTGAGCCGCATGAGGGTGGTCTCATGACTGAGCCGCATGAGGGTGGCCTCATAACCGAGCCGCATGAGGGTGGCCTCATAACCGAGCCGCATGAGGGTGGCCTCATAACCGAGCCGCATGAGGGTAGCCTCATAACTGAGCCACATAAGGGTGGCCTCATAACCGAGACGCATGAGGGTGACCTCATAACCGAGCCGTATGAGGGTGGCCTCATAATCGAGCCGCATGAAGGTCACACAGGCGATCCGCATAAAGAACTTTCTTGGAATTGGTGAACTGTGCCAGCTGTCATAAAGCTTATTTCATCTTTTTATGAGCATGATGTGTCTCTTCTTTATGTCAGAGCCATCATTGCTGCCACTTTGTGTCAGAGCATTAATGGCCAACTGCACGGAGTAATTATGGCCAGCTGTGTAGGCCTATTTCGAACCGCATAAGGCCATGTGGCTCCTTCTGAGTCGCATAAAGCTTTCTGAGCCGCATGAAGCTCTGAGGGATTTTTGAGCCGCATGAGACCCTCCAAATTCTGAGCCGCATGGAGTTTTTGGGCCGCATAAAGCTCTCAAGAATTTTCAGCCGCATGAAAACTCCCTAAGTTTGAGCCGCATGAAGCTGTTTGGTGATTTTTTTAGCCGCATGAAACCTTCCGGGTTTTGAGCCGCATGAAGCTTCCTGGGTCTTGAGCCGCATGAAGCTTCATGTTGTTTTCGGTCCGCATAGTAAATTCTGTTTTTTTCTTGCACTTGTGAAGGATCACATCTCGCAAGTCAAGGACATCTCGGTCAACCTTTGCACTCGTTTTGTGGCCCCGGGTATCCCGAGCACACGAGTGCGTAGGTATCATGTGTGCTCCCTGATGGGGGGCTAGTAAAATCACTTGCCCTCGATCTTTGTTGGGAGACTCTTGAGAACCAACCCTGTCCGTTTGCCGCCGGGGGCTGGACACGGGCGGTTCTGTACACTTTCCATCAGAGGCCCGCATAACAGTTAGCGGGACTTTCTGATGGTCATTAGTTGGGACAGTTGACTGGGCTTGTTGAGCCCGCACTGCCCTAGACTTCTTCGACTTAGCACCCGAAGGTGCGTAGTAGGAAGGGTCCAAGTTGGAAAGAGGGAAGGAAAGTCGGTGCCCTTTTCAAAGAAGGCAAGAGAGCTCTATTTATAGAATAGAGTGAGCCATTTCTTCTTTTCCTTTCCGATGTGGGACTAAAAGCAATATTTTCCATGCTTCTACAAGACCCCCTTAAAAGTTTTCAAATTGAAAATTTAGAATACTTTGAATAAGAAGCATGGAAAGTAGAGTTGTTTTGGTGTGACAATCCTATCAGAGGTAGCATGGATGTGATAGGTTTGGGTACTTCCACTGGAGATTTTATGTAGACTTATCATCCTTGGCGTACCTTAGTTTTAGGTGCGGATAATAAGTTGAGAGAGGGAACCATCATATTTACTCAGAGGTGGTGAGAACATGGTAAATATGGGGTTGATGGTAATGAGGACGTGGTGGGAGTGGACTCAAATGAGGATACATAGAACAACTCAGAGGTAATATGGACGTGGAAGTTCTATGTAACGGGTAACGAATGCCACGGAACAACTGGGTTCCAGAAGCATATGATTGTGAAGAAGGGGTGCATGTACTAGAGGACCTAATATAGCATGTCAATAGTGGACATTTGTGGAACTATTATCCTTTTTGTGTACTGACGGTGCGAGTACTGATAATAAGTGGGGAGAAAACCAACATATTTACTCAGAGGTAATGAGGACGTGGTAAATATGGGTCTAAAGTAGAGCCTTCCTACTCAGAGGTAATGAGGACGTGGTAGGAGTGGGCCTAATGAGGATACACAAAACAACTTAGAGGTGCTATCAACGTGGAAGTTCTATGCATTGGGTGGTTTGTTTGTGATGGATGGAAAAACAACTCAGAGGTAATATGGACGTGGATATTTTTCCCGTTGGAGAATTTTGTGGACCTATTACCCTTTTTTGTACTGGTAGTGCGAGTAATAGATTTGAATGATATTTTGTGGATCTACTACTCATTGGTACACCGATGGTGTGAGTAATAGATTAGGATAATTTTTATGGACTTATTACCATTTTTGTGTACTGGCGATGCGAGTACTGATAATAAGTGGGGAGGAAACCAACATATTTACTCAGACGTAATGAGGACGTGGTAAATATGGGTCAAAATAAAGCCTTACTACTCAGAGGTAGTGAGGACATGGTAGGAGTAGGCCAAATGGGGATACACAGAACAACTCAGAGGTGTTATCAACGTGGAAGTTCTATTTATTGGATAATTTGTTTGTGATGGACGGGAAAACAACTCAGAAGTAATATGGACATGGTTGTTTTTTCCGTCCATCACAAACAAATCACCCAATACTTAGAGGGTTAACTAAAGGATGGAGTCCTAAAGCTACCGCCATCATTGAGGGGAACGACTTGACAACCATGAACCTTAAGGCCCTCATGGGGAAGCTTATGACTCATGAACTTGAAATGAAAGATCAAGAGGAGTCATCCATACAAAAAAATGAGAAGGAGAAGGCCAAAGAAAAGAAGAAGTCTCTAGCTCTCAAGGTTACAAAATTCCAATCAAAGGATAGCTCTGACGATAACGAGTCGGATGATGATGAAGAAATAGCTCTTACCGCAAAGCATTTCCAAAAGTTTCTCAAGTTCAACAAAGCCAATCGCTTTAGACGGAACAACGATGAAGAGTCTGCTTGCTACCAATGGAGGAGAACCTGACACATCAGAAGAGATTGCCCTATGACAAGAAGAGGCTCCAGTAAGTACGAGAAGTCTAACAAAGGAAGCTCTTCCTCCAGAAAATACGCCAACACCAGCATCTGGTATGAAAGTGATGCTAGCGATTCAGACAACGACAAAGAATGAAAACACAATACAAATGTTTGCCTCATGGCAACCGATGTGGTACTCGATGACCTCTCTTTGAACACTCTCTCTTATGATCATATGGAAAAAGCCATTCTTGAATTACACGAGGAACACATAGGTATTAGAAGTAAGTACAAGAAATCTCTAAAAGAGGTTGAGGCATATAAAGTAGAAGTAGAGAGACTTTCCAACATCATTATTGATGTAAAAGGGAAATCTCCCGCCTCTGACACGGATGAGATAGAGTCTTTGCGACTCAAGTTACAAGAATCTCAAGTCATCATTGAGAAAAAAGGATGATAAGATTCAATCCCACAGAAGGGCTTATGATTTTTCTATGCATAAAATTCAAGCTGCTATTAGAAGAGAATATGTTACCTCTTTAAGTATAATGATCTTCTTATGCATGGTAAGAAACTAGTTGATAAAAACACGGCTCACACACATGCTCCAAGACACGCTTACACTCATCACAATACTAGTCACAATACTTACATGAACAAGAACACTACACATAGGTTCTATCATAACACAAGGAAAGGACCCTTTGTTAAGAAGAACACCTCACATCATGCTTTCGATTATCACATGCATAACACTGACACATTCTCTTCTAAATCTTCCATGATATGCAACTATTGTGGTCTACTTGGACATACTTCTAATTATTGTCAAACAAGGAAACAGGTTGATATGAAAGTTTTTAAATGGGCTCCTAAGACTAACAATCAAGGACCCAAACCATCTTGGGTACCAAAATATTTATCTTCAACTTATGTTGTAGGTGAAGAATCCTTCTCATGCTAGAAGCAAGTGGATCCTCGATAGCGGTTGCTCATGGCACATGACCGATGATGCTTCATTTTTTACAACGCTATCGATTAAGAAAGAAGGAAATATATCCTTTGGTAACAATCTAAAAGGCCACATCATAGGAAATGGTAATATCGGGTCCCCTCCTTATCCTTGTATTAAGAATGTTTGTCTTGTTACAAATCTCAAACACGACTTTCTTAGTATCAGTCATCTTACGGATAATGATTATGATATTAAGTTTGTTAAACTCAAATGCTTCATTACCGATAGCACTAGTGGATCTATGGTGTATGAAGGCATTAGAGAAAATAATATCTATGTTCTCTATCTTGTTGAAGGTACTAACAATGACAGGTGCTTAGTTGCAAAGAACGATAAAAGTTGGCTCTGGCACATGAGGCTTGGACACGCTAACATGGATACCATCTCCCGTCTTGCCACCAAGAAGCTTGTAATAGGGCTTCCAAGTATCTCCTTCAAAAAGGATATGGTTTGTGAAGAATGTGAGAAAAGTAAGTTGACCAAGTCATCATACTAATCCATCAACTCTATAAGTACCACTAGACCACTTCAACTCATTCATATGGACTTATTTGGTCCTAGTAGAGTAGCTAGACTTGGAGGTAAACTTTATGCCTTTGTTTTGGTTGATGATTTTTTAAGATTTACTTGGTTATTTTTCTTGCAAATAAAATTGATACTTTTCGTAAATTTATTGCCTTTTGTAAACGTGTTCAAAATGAGAAAGACATTACTATTAACAAAATTAGAAGTGATCATATAGGATAATTTGACAATGCCAATTTTAAAAGATTTTGCGAAAAGAATGGTTTTGGTCATAATTTTGCTTGCCCTCGAACTCCACAACAAAATGGTGTTGTAGAAAGAAAGAATAGAACCCTTGGCGATATGACCTGGGTTATGTTAAACCAATATAAGCTCCCCTAATACTTTTGGGCGGAAGCCGCTAACACGGCATGTCATGTTATAAATAGGGTCCTAATTATACCTATTTATAAAAAGACTCCATATGAGCTTTGGTTTAACAAAATTCCCTCTATTGAATATTTTAAATTTTTTGGATGCAAATATTTTATTTTGAACACCAAGGATAACCTAGGCAAATTTGAAAAAAAGCTTATGATT
Organism: Iris pallida; assembly: GCA_029216955.1. Taxonomy (NCBI): domain Eukaryota; kingdom Viridiplantae; phylum Streptophyta; class Magnoliopsida; order Asparagales; family Iridaceae; genus Iris; species Iris pallida. The sequence continues at coordinate 12,968,855 of JANAVB010026400.1, forward strand.
GTTTTTTTCCTTGGCTACTCAATACATAGTAAAGGTTTTCGTATCTTTAACAAAAGAAGTCTTGTTGTCGAAGAGTCAATTAATGTCTCTTTTGATGAACTCTTCTACATCCTCCTCATCCGATGATATTGATGACATCTCTTTTGGTTTGGAGAACTTTTCTATTGGAGACCCTCGTCCTCTTCATCTAACGATGAAATTATGACCCCTCCAATCGAAGATTCTCCACCACTAGAGCCTCCTCAAGAGGACCTCCCAAAGGAATGGAGATTTATCCCTAGTCATCCTATGGAGCTTATCATTGGTGATCCTTCTTCTCATGTTAGTACTAGATCCTCCACTCGTGATCTTTGTGCAAACATGGATTTTATTTCTCAAATAGAGCCTAAAAATATTAATGATGCTTTTTATGATAAATTTTGGATGATAGCGATGCAAGAAGAGCTAAATCAATTATAGCGAAACAAGGTTTGGGAACTTGTCCCTAAACCTCACAACCACCCTATTATTGAAACTAAATGGGTGTTTCATAATAAACTTAATGAAGATGTGTTAGTCACTCGTAACAAAGTCTGATTTGTTGCTCAAGGTTATAACCAAAAAGAAGGCATTGACTACGATGAAACCTATGCTCCGGTTGCTCGTCTTGAATCCATTCGCACGCTATGTGCTTTTGCTTGCTTTAATGATTTCAAAATTTTCAAATGGATGTTAAAAGTGCTTTTCTAAATGGCATTATTAAAGAGGAAGTTTCTGTTAAGCAACCTCCTGGCTTTGAAGATTTTCAATTCTCTCATCATGTTTTCAAATTACACAAAGCCCTTTATGGCCTCAAACAAGCTTCTCGTGCTTGGTATGAGCGCCTTAGTTCTTTTCTTATCTCTCACAACTTTTCTAAGGGCAAAGTTGACACTATACTTTTTATCAAATCTCTTAATGACACACTATTGTTAGTTCAAATTTATGTCGATGATATTATTTTTGGTTCCACTAACAATGCACTTTGTGTAGAATTTGCTAAAGTAATGCAGGATGAATTTGAAATGAGCATGATGGGAGAACTATCCTTCTTTTTGTGTTTGCAAATTAAACAAGGCCCCGAAGGAACCATCATCAATCAAGCCAAATATACAAAGGATCTCCTCAAACGCTTCGAACTTGACTCGTCTAAATCAATGAGGACTCCTATGGAAACAACGACAAAACTTTATAATGATGAAGATGGTATCTCGGTCGACATTCGTAAGTATCGAGGTATGATTGGGAGCTTACTCTATTTAACTGCTAGCCGATCCGATATTATGTTTAGTGTTTGTATTTGTGCACGATACCAAGCAAATCCAAAAGAATCGCACTTATGTGCTGTAAAGTGTATTTTTTGGTATCTCAAAGGCACCATTAATATGGGACTTTGGTATCCGAAATCTTCATCCTTTGAGCTTCTCGGCTTCTCGGATGCAGATTTTGCCGGATACAAAATTGATCGAAAAAACACTAGCGACACATGTCAATTCCTTGGAAAATCCTTGGTATCGTGGTTTAGTAAGAAACAAAATTATGTTGCTCTTTCAACCACTGAGGCCGAGTATATAGCGGCCGGCTGCTGTTGTGCACAAATTCTTTGGATGTCACAAACACTTGTAAATTATGGTATCTCTTCTACTTGCACTTTCATTAAATGTGATAATACTAGCTCTATAAATCTCACAAAAAATTTGATTTGTCACTCATGAACGAAGCACATTGAGATTAGACACCATTTTTTTTGTGACCATCAACAAAAGGAGGATATTCGCCTTGATTTTATTGACACTACTTATCAATTGGCTGACATCTTCACCAAACCTCTCCCGGAGGATCATTTCATTTTTCTTTGCCAAGAATTAGGCATTATTAATCTTGACATCTAGCTCTACTCAGACTGCACACCAGCGGCATACAGCAGCATTCCGACGGCATACCGATGTGCGCACAATCGGTATACCGACGGCATCCACCGACATGCCGACGGCATATCTTCTACGGTGGATACAGACTTTCCTAACTGCTATCGGGCCCCACCAACCTCTTCTACTCCTTTCTTTTTCAAAACTTTTCAAATCCCTTCATTTAATTCCCATCCCTTTATTCCTATCCTTCATTAAATACCCATCTCTTCAATCCCATCCTTTCACATCCCTCTCTCTTTTCAAAACCCCTCTTCATTTATTATTTTCATCACTTCCAACTATCCCCCAAATTTAATACCATCTCTCTCATTTTCCTTTTATAACCACAACTCCTTCTTCTTCCTCCTCTCCACAATCCCTCATACCCTCTTCTTCCTCTCACCATCAGACTCCATGGCCAATCTCAAAAAACCTCGCTCCACCTTCGTTTCCAACCTACTCACTCCGGTTCCCCTACCCAATGGCGCCTATGATCCTAAGATCTTCACATCCGTCCTTGCTGTCGATGCGTGGTTTCATCACTTTGCAAACCATGCCATCTACAAAGGAAAGGCTATAAATTGGAACGTCTTCTCTAGCCATCTGCCACTTTTTGAGACTATCGGCCTCTCCTCTCTTCTGCGTCGGCAAGTGCCTGTTTATCCGGCAGCAGTACGACTCTTCTACTGCAACCTTATTCCTGATCTGGCCAGCAGCACCATCGAGACCATGGTCAATGATCGCCATTTTTGCCTTATGGCTCGCGACATTGCAAAGATTCTCGAGATACCAAATTACGGGGATGCTCTTCCGACCTTGGCCGGTCTCTATCCTACCGCCGATGTCTCCTTCGATGAGTTCTGTGACATTATCTGTAAGGGACCGAATCCTCCTGCCAATCCGGCCATCTCGAAGCAGTTGGAGCCCTTCTACTACGAGCTCCCTCGGATCATCTGCCACACTCTTTACCCCAAGTCCGGCAACTACGATGCGATCACCAATGAAGCTCTTGTTTGCATGTATTATTTCTACTCGAAGAAGACATGGTCATTCCCCAAAACTCTCCTCAACGCCTTCTTCTATGTCCTTCCTGTAGGGAAACAATCACTTAACTATGGCGCCTTCATCACCCTAATTCTTGAGGCTAAAGGCGTAGACCTCTCTCTGCCAATCGGACGGTGTTCCTTCATTTCTTGCCGTCTCCTGCGCTACCTCTGGTTCCTCCGCGTCTCATGCTTTATCCTCTCATGAACCCCAGCCTACTTCTCCTGCAGCAGCACCTTCTGCGCCTCCTCCATCCGGCCATTTCATGACGCTAACCCAACAACATTTTGATATACATATGGCTTAGGCGGAGGAGCAGATGAGGGCCAATACCCACGGCCTTGGGAATCTCATTCAGAGTCGCTTACATGACCAAGCCTACTTCATCCAGCGGACTCTTCAGGACCGCAATCTTTATATGGATCTTAACCTTCAGGATTCTCAATTCCAAGGCTCCCAATTCTCTGACCCCAATGCTTACGGGTCGATGTACCCCGATGGTATGGATCCCTTCAGTGCCTTTTACGAGACTCCGGGTGGTGAGGACGATGATCCAGCAGATCAATAGCTACGATCTCCTTTTGTGGATGGTAGAATAAAGAATTGGTGTAAGTATCTAGTGTGTGTCTTTTGAGGTCCTGCGGGGACCAGTGGTTAGTTTAGCTGTCTTGTGTGATCCCATGACAGGGACCATTTTATGTCTTGCTTTACTCTCATTAGGGAGCGTTTAATTGTCTTTCTGTTTATGAACTATCAAGCATGTACTCTTCCAAAATTTGACAATCAAATATATGCATGCTTTCGTTTACTCTTGAGCTCTCCTATTTTCTTGCTAAATACTTGATTTCCCATCTTTGATTAAGTGACAAAAGGGGAGAAACCGTATTGAGTTGGAGTAGTCTACCTATGGGGGAGTCACTCCCTGAAGATGTTATCTCTCTGTTTTGTCAATTATCAAAATAGGGGAGATGGTTGGCACATTTATTTTGATAACGTTAACAGCATCTTCGTGGTTTAGTTTTCTCTATATTTTAGCTAGCAGATAATCCCTCAATCTCTCCTACAAAATGATCTGTCCATTCAAGCCCAGTCATCAAAGCCTTATGGAAGTCCTAAAAAGAAGACTGAAGAAAAGACCAGCGCATCTCAAAGACACCTCTCAAAAGATTCAAGATTTCGAGTCTGTACAAGGTCTAGGTCATTCTGTATAACACCTAAGGTTGGATGACAAACATAAAGCTCTTTCTATTTTAAAGTCAAAAATCAATGTCTAAAGAAACGGCATACCGACGGTATACCGTTGTGTACCAACGGTATACTATTTCTGAACCAGAAAAATGTTTTGTGATGAAGCTCGGCATACCGACGACATACTACCGACGGTATACCGTTTTGTGAGCCACAAAATGTTCTGTGACGAAACTCGGCATACCGACGGCATAATACAGCATACCGACGGTAAACCGTTCTGTGAGCCACAAAATGTTTTGTGATAAAACTCGGCATACCGCTTTATACCGACGGTATACCGAGTTCGTCAGATTTGATTTTTGAATGGACAAGATACTAGCATTAAATGCACCCAACGGATAGATTTATTACCATTACTGTTCCGAACGGTATGCCGACAGTATGCCGGTCCATACCGACGGTATGTCGTCCGTATTATGTTCAGGAGCATTAAATGTTATTCTTTCTTGGTTTTCTATATAAATGGATTCCTTCTTCTCATTGAAGGTTATCTACTTAAGCCATAAATTTCTCAACAACCAAGAGCTCTACCATTACTACTCTACCCAAGGTTTTAATTGTCATCCAATCCAAAAGTGCTAGAGTATTCAAGAGTTGTAATTTTCGATCTTCAAGTATTGTAGAAGATCAATAGCTTCCTTTATTTTCCTTTTGAAGTTGACGAGCCTTCGTAAGAAAACTCGTGTGTAAGAAGTTGGTGAGTTCTTCGGATCCAAACTCGTATTGAAGTTGGCGAGTTCTTCGGATCCAAACTCGTGTGTAACTATTTACTCAATAGTGGATTTAAGCCAGAGAGAGTTCCTGGACTGGATTATCTCTAGGGAGGATACCAGGATACATCGAGTGTCTGATTCTCTTTCTTTCTCTCATTTACTTCAGTAAAATAGCTTACTTGTGTTAAGTAATTTTTTATTACCCTATTCACCCCCCTTTAGGGTTCTACAGAATGGTGGGGTATGATCACTTAACCTCTAATAACTCCTCATCCCCGAGTATTATAATGGATCCGGAGATGTCACGTCATGATGCGATTTTCTCTAAGCGGATAGCAAATCCCCTTAGGAATCACAGTCTATACAAGTACAAGAAAACAAGATCGAACAATGTACCATGGTAACCCAGGAATGACGTCTGATGACAGGATCCGACGTATACTAGTCCATGTACCATCATTTTGAAAATCAAGTAAAACACTATAACTGAATCGGATATAGCAGATATCAAGACAATGAAAACTATCAGAGAATGTACTCGCCTGCCGTCCTGAGCAATAAATGAGGGTCTATGCCTGAACCGACGTCACAGAGACCTAATATGAATATACAGAGTTACTTAGTGTTTTAGTGTAAACAATATATATAAATACATTAATTCTATGCTTCTAGGCATATTCTAGGTCAAACTTAATCAAACTAAGTCAAACTGGGTAAAAGATTGACTTGTAGTTGACTTTGGTCAACCGGTCAACTCCTAATCCACTCTAGGTTAAATAAGGTCAAATCTAGTCTCTATAATCATCCACATGCTCAACTGGTCAATTTTAGTGATATAAAATCACTGGAATCGACGAATCTCAATTTCGATGCACGGATCTCAAAATATGAACCAAAAAGAGAAGCATTATAACAAATGGTGATAGTTAAGGGAAAGGTCTACTGATGATGTCGGATGATGAAACAAACATCACCAACGTGTCCAGAATGGTCAAAATAGTTAGAATAGCCTACCCATAAGTCCAATTTGGACACATGGACAAAAAGGTAATTTTGGATCAATACGGTATCCGTGTCGGACCCACTTTGTACCAAAAAATGTGCCAGGATAAAAGTTCTCAAAACCTAGCAAAATATATGTCCACGAATCCAGAATGACGATACGAACTCAACAGTATATCCAGAATTGGATTCCGATGGCCCGATCTCAAATTGGTCTGTTGACCTGGATATTGGAATTCGATTTGCATAAAAATGTATGCCGAAACCAAAGTCCACTAAATCTAGCAAAGTATATGTCAACGAATCTAGAATGACGAAATGAACTCAATGGTATATCCGGAATTGGATTCCGATGAGCCGATCTCCAAATGGTCCGTTGACCATGACTTTGAAATTCCAATTTGTACGAAAATGCGTGCCGGAACCAAAGTCCACTATATCTAGTAAAGTATCTGTCAACGAGTCCAGAATGACGATACGAACTCAACAGTATATCCGAAATTGGATTCCGATGAGCCGATATCAAAATGGACCGTTGACTCGGACTATGGGGCCCGCCTTGTACTAAAATACGTACCGGGGCCTACGTCCTCCAAACCAAGCAAACTTTATATGAATGCATGCCAGAACGATGCCATGGGTCTACTGGTGGTGTCAAAAATTGAATCTGGATCTTGGGTTCATAATTAGGATTTTATAAGTTGGAAATTACAAATTCGGATGACCAACTTTGGCGTCAAATTCAACCAAACAAACAAGCTCACAATGAAACCAAACTTGAGGGGCAAGAAGATGGTTATACCGGCTATGCACAGGGACAGGTGGCATACCAAACATTGCTGCTATGGCGGAGATACAAGTCGACGAAGTTGGCTCCACAAAACCGTGTAAAATATACACAATTTAAAGGGTCAACTTGGTGGCCAATTTTGACATATCAAACGACAGAATTAACAGTTGAAACTTGATAGGGTTGAAGGGATATATACCGAGATCAAGACGGAAGAAACAAATCTACAATCCAACAGTCAAATTTCTTAAAAAATGTGCATGAAGTCTCTGTCTAGAAATGTTATTTCTGAGTTCTATCCCGCGCGTATCACGACAAAATTTCATGCAAAATGCTTGAATTGCCTAGGATACGCATCGGAAAGAAGGGCGGTGGCCACGATGGTATTCATCGGAGGTTCACCGAACATGGGGGGGTCGTGACGGGGCCACACGGCTGCTACCACCGCTGGCACTGCAGCCACTACTACTGCTGCACTGCATTGCTGCCGGAGCTGCTGCTCATGCTGCTGCTGTGCTGTTACTGTGCTGCTACTGCAACTTGCTGCTGCTGTACGAGGGCAGCAGCTACCCGACGGTGGTGGCCGATGGCTACTGTTCAAGCTGTTGGTCGAGAAGAGAAGAGGAGAAAGAGAAGGAGAAGATTATGATGGTGGTGGAGATGATGATGTAAGGGATGGTGATAGAGAAGATAATAGTGAGGGTGATGGTGTTGTGAGGATGAAGAAAAGAAAAAGGAGGAAAATAAAGAAGGAGAGGAGAAAGGAGGTGTCGGCTGTGATGGAAGAGGGGGTGTGCTGATGGTGATGGGGGTTGTGTGTGTGAGTGGATAAGGAGAGAGAGTGATATATGTATATTAGAAAGAAAGAGAGAGATATTTGAGAGAAGAGAGAGTGCATAGGGGTTAGGGCCGGCCAATGGGAGTATGGGACTGAGGGTTGTATAAATGGATGAATGGTGTTGGTTCATAGAGGCAAAATTAAGGGCCAAGATTAAATTAGGTCATTGGAGTTGTCCTTTGAATAATTTGAGTGGACACACTTGGTGTTTGGTGTTTGTCATGAGAGAAAATTGTGTGTGGTGTTTGGCTAGTCATGAGGGGACAACATGAAGCTTTGGTTGAGTTCAATTGAGTCTGGTCGGGTCAAAATCAGACTTGGTGCAATAAGTAATTTAATTTAGTCATTTATGATCACGGGTAAATAAGTAGCATGCGGGTGCTCAATTGAATGAGACACAAGAGTCATGTAGGTAGTAGGCTTAATGTGGGCCGTGTCTATATTTTGGGTCGATAGGTTTGGTCCGAAAGGGTGTCCCTAATTCAAGTTAGAAATAAATGTGACTCCGTCGGATGAATTAAGATTGGGTCTTATGTCTGGAAAGTTGTGCGAAGCAAATGAAGCAGAAGATGGTGTATCTGAGTGGGACATGAAGGTCATGGGTATAGGGTGTCTCGACTAGATCATGCATGAGAAGTTGGTTTTGAAAAAACGACTATTATTGTTCTCCTAAATTAAAAGTCATGGCAACGTACATATGATGATCAAAGATAAAAGTGGGAAATTATTAATAATTATTCAACGATCAAATGGCCTAAATTGAGCCAAAGTTGTGCGATACAAAAAGAGTACAAGGGAACAAGTTTGAGTGGGACATGATATATCAAAATGAAGATAATCTTGTCTACTACAAACTTATGAAGGAAGTTTTCAGAGATTGACATCCCTGACGCTCCAGAAATCAAAGTCACGAAAAAGAGCATTATTGGAAATTAAATAAAAATGAATTATCGAAAATAATTTATTTAGAAGATTTGAAACATCCCTAAAATTCAGGGGGCTCACACACACTTTATAAAAGGTAGACCCGGAGCAACCATCCGTTGAATTCCTTGGGTTCGTCGACCCCTTCGGTGGAACACCCAACACCGAAAAAGCATATAGAGTGAATGTATAAATAATAAAGTAAATGTCACGACCCGCTACCAAAATTATTGGGCCAGGCCGATCCATGCCCAGCCTTCGCTTGCACTAAAGCGTAGTAAGTTGTACTATGAAAAGACTATAAAAGATCTAAATTATTAACAATTCTAAATTCACATTTTAAGAGTTCATCACAACACGACATCTAATAGCGAAAGCAAACAAGTTCAAATTTTAGTTATTACATTCTAAAGTATTCAAACTGGAGACAAAGTCCAGTAACAAAAGTTAGAGTTTTAATAGTTCAACCACTAATCCAAAGGGGATCTAAAAATAAATCTACTAAATGAGGTTCCCTGCGGGGATATCCTAAGGCAAAGACTCGGTCCTCTGCAGTGGGACCATAATGAGAATCACAAAGCATCTCCTCCTCAGAGAGTATCCCTGTAACATTTTTCTGTCAGGAAGGGAGCAAGTACTGGTTCTACAAACTAAACATACTAAGCATGGAATGAAAAGTGATGTGCTAAAAAGAAACATGTCATATAATAGTCTATCATGTGGAAAAAAAATACATTTGTCATGGTTATATAAGTATATATAGTGTTTGAAACTCTAGTAGGTACGTGATCGGTCAATGGGTATTAAATGTACCGGTGTATAAGTATACATGTAATAAAATATACATACGTACAAGTATACAAGCATAGATGTGCATACGTACAAATATGCGGGATAAAGGCCTACGGCTAGGTTGCATGAGATACAACCGAGCTCGGTACATGTACTAAGTTACAGTCTGATCACGTACTCAACTACCAGTTTCCCCATTATGGACACACACAAAAAAGAAGAAGAAAATGTTATCATTTCTTTTATTGGCGTAAGGTACCACAAATCGAGTACGCCTGAGAGATCCTGCGCTGAGGATCTCCGAGTACAAAAAAGAATTCTGGAGAATGGGACGATGGTGATCGAACGGCAGTTGCTCCTTTACTCCATTGACACTCTGATTACAAAAGTGGGAGAAAACCTAAAAAAATTGCTAACTCTCGGCTCACTGGCAAGAAGTGCAGCAATTTGGCTCCTAAAAATGCTCTCCGTTCTGTGTGTTTGAAGAGGGATGATGCCCCCCTTTTATAGTCATTCTTGAGCTGGTATGGGGTTTTGCGCCCGCATTAAAAAATATTTTGGTTTTTATGTGGGTGCATAGTCCTGCTTTGGGTGCATAGGATGTGGGCGCATACAGGCTACGAGATCGTAGGTTGGTCGTGGTGTTGACGTAGCCGCATGCTTCGGTACATGACTACTCATGGAGACTGACGTGGCCATGTGCTTCGGTGCACATTTTGATCATGGCTTTGACTGGGTCAAGCTTGGGCGCATAGCCATGTCTCAGGCTATGCACCCTCCTTTCGGGAGAGCTAGTCTTGGGCGCATGAAGCTTCATTAACTGGGCGTATGAAACTTTACTGGCTGGGCGCATGAAACTGTACTGACTGGGCGCATGAAGCTTCGTTGGCTGGGCGCATGGAGCTCCACTGACTGGGCGCATTGGGCTTCACTGGCTTGGGCGCATGGGACTTCATTTGCTGAAAATTTTTCATGCTTCTACAAGACCCCCTTCAAAGTTTTCGATACTTGAACAAGTTTGAAATACTTTAAAAGAAGCATGGATCGTCTTCTCATGATGTAATGGGCGCATATCACGACTCTCTCTTTCGACGCTTAGTGTTTGGCCAGCCTGTCAGGAAGATACGACTGTTGAGATTTTTTCTCGAAAGCCGAACTGACAGATTCATCGGAATAAAATTTGAAGCGGTCCATCCTTCATATATCGTCCACGTCAGCAAGGGACAGTCGCATAGTGTGCAGGAAGCTGATTCTTCACATGGGCGAATAGGCCATTGTGGGCGCATATAAAGCAATGGATGCATGGGCGCATACAACAAGTGGACTCATAGGAAGTGACCCATGCCTATAAATATGCCCTGAAGGAGAGAGAAAGTTCATTATTCCCTTCTCTTTGAAATTTTCAAAAAACTCTTCGTTTTTCTTCTTTGAGAATCATGTCTCCCAAGGTTGCCAAGAGATCCGCGAAGGGCAAGGGGGTTGCACCGAGTAACTCTCCTCCTGCGGCAGCGTCCTCGGCCGTCCAGGACCCGATTCTGGGTAAAGGCATGCTTCAAAAAATAAAGTCTCGAGCGTTAATTTACAACGCTCGAGATTTTCAACATACTTCTGTGAGCATCATTATGCGCCCACAGAAGTCATGCGCCAACTCTGTGGTGTGTTACGCGCCCACGTGTTGCCATGTTATGCGCCCTCTAAGCAGTGGCACGTTATGCGCCCACGTACTGTTTGTGTGTTATGCGCCCGCATGTCTTGTTTTGGGCGCATATCCCTCTGGGCGTATGGCCTTTTGGGCGTATAGGATCCTTCAGGACATAGTTTTTTCTGCAGTTTCCTGAGTCTGACTTTCTTTTTGCCCTTGCAGTAAACATGTTTGTCCCGGAGCTTGCCGATATCCCTTTCGGTTCTTCTTGCCACGTTCTCGGTACGAGCCTTATAACCAACATGGTCAGCGATGTCCAAGCAAAGATCAGTCATGACCAACCTACAGAGCGGGCGATCGCCATTATTGAATAGGAAAAAACCTTTCTGAAGCAGATGATGAATAACGAGAAGCTCGAAGGGTCGCACTGTTGGAAGAAGACGTACTTCCTATTTGGTGACAGTGTAGGATTTAAGGACAACGCGACTATATGTCTGGAAGAGTCTTTGGTAACTACGTTGAATGACCAAAGAATAGGGCTTCCATCAATGAACCGCCAATACCCTCTGTCGGCATTTGCTGATGTAACTGTACAAAGACAAATGAAATGGGACCTGACTCCTGAATTGCCTGGGGTTGCTTCTGGCAGGATCTAGTTCAACTCTGATAACCGGAAGAAGGACACATTCAAGTGTGTCAAGGGTTCCATATCCTACTCCATGAGGGGGCTGCAACCGGGTGTTACGCTGAACGATGTCCCGACTGATCTTCATCCTTACGCTGCTGAGACTCTCCCCAATTTGATGCTGTCAAAGAAGGAGTCATATCTGAAAGGAAAGAGTGGCTGGAAGGCTGGAGACGTCATGTTTCGTTCTGGAGTGACCTTACTGGATGGGTGCTCTCGACCAATGAGGCCACTTTGAAAGCTGTCTGTCTTCTCTATGCCGTCAGGGCCACTCAGTATAGCATCAAGGTTAACTGGTCGATGTTCGTCTCCTTGGCAGAGCTGTACAACCATCATACGTGCACCTTCTTTCCTCCGGGTGGGAAGATGGGTTTGGCTCTCCATGAGATGCAGGCGGTGTCCAAACTTCCCTGGAAGGTGGAGCCGTATGCAGAATATATCTCCAGTGATGCAGAGATCTTAGATTTGGAGAAGGAGAGCTCTGCTATGATGAACGTGTACAAAGAGTTACTTTGTCACTTTTTTATTTGTCATCAGACTACGAAGAAGGGTAAGATCGAGGGGTCCATCCCGCATACGAGGTCTTGGACCAACTATGTTTTCACCAGAAAGGGGGAATGATTCGGTCTCCTTCTCGTCGCCTAAGTGTTTGACAATCTCCGAGATAGATCAGCTGATGACAGCTCATGGAGCTGAGGATACCGAAGATAAGGGTGATCCTGAAGGAAATTCCCTGATCTATCATTACTTCAGACAAGCCGAATTCAGGATGTCAGAAAAGGAGGTGCTCGCCACTTTTCTGATGATATAGCTTCGTGACTGCGTCGTCCTTGGCGGCTCAGGGTCTGTAGAGAGAATTAGCCGGGGGATGATACTTCCGACGGTAAAGCTAGCTTTTGGACACCGTCTTGTACTGCTTTCTGCGATGGTCTGTGCCATCCAACGCGTTCTGCGTCATTTTGTTACGAACGTGATAATATCCGGAGGTAAGAAGGACTTTAGTAGGACTGAGTTACCTTTCCACTATCTGATATGGTGGCTGGTACTGTATTGTCCCAAATTGATGAATGCCGGGCTGATGGCAGGTTCTCTGGCAGGAGATGCCTTTATTCGGATGTTCAGGGACACGAACTGGACCATTACAGGGGTGCCTGCTTGCAGGAGGGCTCTGAGTTTTCAACATAATTACGAATTCTTCAGGGTATCGCCTCCATCTGGTAGTGGTCGTGCAGGAGACACCCTAGTAGATGAGGGATCACTCACTACTAGCCTCCCAATTGGAGCATTTCGTTAGCTCCAGTCCATTAGGCCTTTCCATCTGGTACATAGGAACAGGAACCACGCTTTCCTGGAACCTTACTTGTCAAGTCGCTTTGGACGGTGTAATGCCCTAGTCCCAAAATATGTAGGACTAGGAACGTAGACATGCCAGCCGTATAATAAATATATGTAAGCTGTAAAATACAGTAGAACCATAACTAATCTCATTTACACAAAATAAATAAATAAAAGATATTATATAATCAACTAAGAATTATCATTGGTACATGTAGTTGGGCGGAGACAAATCTACTACCAACTATGAAAAGAAATACATGATACAAAAGAATGATTTTGGCGAGCGAAGCGAAGACGATCAAAGTGCAATCATCCTCGAAGAATAGTGACGATCATGGCCAGGTCTAGAATACCTGCAAAAGACAAGAGCACACACCTGGAGAGATAACCATGTCCTCAGAGGGACGTAACAAGACACATAATATCATGCCATATGAACTGAATAAATATTGCTCAAATAAATAAGTCAATTGAATTATAACATGGTCCAATACACAACTATTGAACTAGCTTACCATCCTCCCAACCAAACAAAGACAGGAGATGGCAAACTAATTCACTGTGACGTATCTTTCTATGCTATGAATCTAATATGGTATCCGGACCCCAACAAGGTTCAATACCTTCTCATCGAAGTAGTAAGTCACACCTACAACCAAACAAGGACAAGATGCGACGAACTAATCCGCGACAAGTTATTGTTCCAAGCCACGGTCAGATACAAGTACCCAAACCAAAATTACTCGTACCTAACGGATAAAGGTGCCTAACCGTTCTAAGTGAAATATAGTTAAGAAAAATCCTTCCTACGCATGAGCCCTGGCTAAATAGTATCGGTATGGTCCCCCCTTGGGACACTAGAGGCCCCATCGATAAGAGCATGACGTTCCACAGAACGTCAGTGGCCGTCAGTAATCATGGGTCATCAAGCCCGTATCTCCAGCGGAGCTTCCGGGTCACAAGAGAAAGTGCATCGAAGCCTATACACTAAGGAATTGTCCTCCCCGCCTAATGCCTACTATGTTGTATCCACAACAGAAAACCTCTATAACCGCTAAGTCAAACTAGCATGCAACCTCTATTAGCGGTTATTCCTATCGCACGGCTTGTACGTACTGGTGGCCAGCCAATCACTTACGTCCGTGTTCTACATGCGACTCACAACTTCGTGGTAAAACGTGTCAAGGCCATGAATGCAACACACAAAGGTGGTCCCTTAAATCTAGGTTTGATGTGTAAGAAAAATAATACATAGCAGGAAATATAAATGAACAGTAAGTTCTAACAGGTTATGCCATGTATCACAGTTTATTTTGCATAAAGAAAATAATGAATAATGCATAAAATATGAGCTAAAATAAATAACAGCAAATGGCAAGGTGTCTTGCCTGGTAGGTTGCCTGGTGTGCTGCGATGATCAAGGTGGCACGAACTGTGACTTCAGTGCAACAACTATGCAAGGTGACCTCTGATAGTGACACTGACAGTTCCATCGGGTCCAGGACGGTCAAGTTAGCTAGGGTCGATAAGGGAGAGGTATGGTATTGGCATGGAATAGGAATAATAGGCTAAATCACGAGAAGGAAAAAATTGAAGGGAGTCAAATATTATATATAATTTTAGAAAATATTTGAGAATATTTTAAATATAAATTATTAGCCAAAATATGCTCTCAAACAAATACAAAAAATCGAAAGTCATTTTAGGACGAACTCTAAGTTTTGTCAAAGTAGTATTTTCGTTTGAAACCTATATCCCTATAAATCACAAATATTATAAGGAAACAAAATAATAAAATTAATTAAGGCTAAGACCCATATTTTGTAAAAATAAAGCTTTGCTTTTTATTGACTATCAAGAAATATTTAATAACATTTTAAAACTATATTATATTATATATATATATGACTCTTCAAAAATAATAATAGTGTTAACAATCACACTAATAATATTAAGACCAAATTACTCATAATAATGTCACAAAAAATGATAATAATCATTATTATTATTATACACCATGTGAAATATATATATATATATATATATATATATATATATATATATATATATATATATATAACTAAAAAAAAAAAAAAAAAAAAAAATATATATATATATATAACTAGTTTTCTAAAAACAACAATAAAGTAATAAGAATCACATTATAAAAATAACAATAATAATAATAATAATAATAATAATAATAATAATAATGATAATGATAATGATAATGATAATGATAATAATGATAATAATATAATAAAACTATCAGTTATCATTAAAAGCTAAAACACACAAAAAAACATAAATCTCTTCTCTGAAAGAAACACCAATAAAATAAAATATAAAAAAATAAACAATTAATAAACCAAACCAAAAAAAAATACAAAAGAACACAGAAAGTAAGAAAAGAAGAAGAGAGAGAAAAGGGGTTTGGAGAGGGAGTCGGGGGCTCGGGGTCGGGTCGGCCGGCGGAGCGCTGGGCGATAGGCAAGCGCGGCTGGACGCGGTGCTCACCGTCACGCGGCGGCGGAGAGGTCGGAAAGAGCGGAGAGGAGTTGTGGGTGAACTTTGAAGCAGAAGGGGGGCGCGTACGGTGCTCGGCCACGGAGGAGGAGTTACGACGCCGTGCGGAGGTGATCGGAGAGGGTCGGCTTGGTCGAAGAATGGGGCGCCAGCGGCTGGCAGCGCGTTCAGGTGCGGCCGGGTGCGACCGCTCCGGCGCGAGGGTTAGGTGCTGCCGGTGGCTTTGTTAGCGGCGGACGGCATTTTGGCGCGGAGGAGGTCGGTCGGCGTGGGACGGCGATGGGCGGCGCTTGACAGGTGAGTCTGGTCTGGGTTCGAGTTTTAATTTTTTGGGGTTTTGGACTTGTTGGCGGTGGCGCTCGGCCAAGGTGGTCGGAGGGATATCGGGATGGCGATGGTGGTGGTTTGGGCGTTGGGCTGTGGTGGTGTCGGAGAGAGGTGTTCGGGTTATGGGCGGCTAGGCACGCTGGGCTGGGGAGACACGGTGGTGGTTGGCCGAGAAGTCGGCGTCGAACGGAGGAGATGGCGACGGAGATGGAAAGGGGTGGCTGACGGCTCTATGGTGGGTTGGCCGCACCTTGGTGGCAGCAGGTTTGGGGCAGCCATGGGTGGTCGGAGTGGTTACTGTTATGGCGGCGAAGGTGTGGACTGGTTGTAGCGATAACCACTGCGAGTGGTGGCTGAGATGGAGGTTGGTTGCGGGAGTTGGGGTTGTTACGTCGCCGACGGAGGCGGCCGGAATAGGCAGCTAGGGTTAGGTTTAGGATTGCTTTGGGTTGTATAGTGTCGGAGTTATCTACACAAAGAATTAAATAATGTTTTTGTAAAGATGGAATAAGAATTTGGACGGAGAACACGAACACGATGCACGCACGTTTGGTTGTGGAATTTGGAGAATAGAAATATATGGATGAGTACCTGCCTATTTATAGTATGTAGAAATTTCCAGTTGGATTAGGATTAGAATAGTTAAACTCAATTAGATAATTCAATCTATTAATTTAAATTAATTCAATAAATTCAAATCGAAATCGAAATCCAATTTAAATCTAATTAAATTCTATCATTTATTTTTAAATCAATTAAGATAAATCAAATTTCAAATATAGATATTAATTTACTATTTAAAACATAACCATAAATCAAATCAAGATTTAAATTGATACAATAATTTCAAAATATGTTTTCCAAAAATATTATAATAATAATTTCGAAAATACATTATTATTTAAAAATAAACTTAATAAAATATTTATAAAATATATATGTAATCATAAATAATGTATACATGATTATGCTTTTTCTAGTATACAATAAAATATTATTTATGATTAATAACTGCTAAAAACAAAAGGCTTTTTATAGCAAGAATAATAAGTATATATAATATTTTGAAAGTATATAATAAAATAGAAAAAAAAAATTCTAAAATATGTACGCTCGTACATATTCGCACATATTTGCACATATTCGCACATATTATATATAATATTTTTCCAGGTCAATACCTTTCTTTCTGGGTATGACCGTGAGCATAGTTTTGTATCGGGGACCAAGCTTGCCCCTACCCTTACTGATATAGGACGAGCACGTGCAATGGGGAGTAGCAAGAAGGAGGGCGTCGCACCCACAATTGAACCAGCTGTAGCGTCGCAACAGAGAGTTGTAGTTGAAGAGCCTATCATTGTACCGCCTTGGATGGAGAACACTGAAGAACCCCTTCCCACCGTTCCTCACAAGAGGAAGGCTCCCACCGAGCCGGTACCGCGGCTAAAAAGGATGTAGGTGGTTGTTTCCCGGAGGAGGAAGGTTGCGGATGTGGGTGCCGGCTTGCCTCCTCCCAGATGGTCTTCTCGACAGACGACGTTGTAGGCTGTCGCCATTCAGGAGGTAGACCCTCTCCTATACTCCGTAGCCATTCTGGTCAAGTCTTTAGCAGCTTTCTTACCCTTGCATCTGTCTTTTGCACAGGACCCCAAAGTCGCAGCTGAGGTAGGTGCCTCCTCCTCTGAGGAGGTGAAGGTGGCGACAATGTTCCCTGCTCGTCCTCGACTGTAGGATGAGGGCGGGTCTTCGTCGGCTGTAAGACCTGAGCGACGGGGTGAGCAGGGAGAAGGCTCTTACCCTGATGGCGGTCAGAAGATCAGTTTCTCCTACGATATATCTGTGGGAGATATGTCTGTAATAGGAACTGCGATGAAAGAGCTGGACGAGAACCAAGTCCAATCGGCTCATCCTCCTGCAGGTACGTTGCCTTTGCGCCTCTTTTCGGATAATATCTTTAGACTTTGATTTTGCGTGCTCCTCGTGAGACTGACTACGTCTGTGTGCTCCCTTGTAGACAAGGAGAAAGAACCCCTTGTGGGGATAGTCCCTACCATTGGAAGAGGGACAGAAGTTGTTCCCGGCCCCTCCAAATCTGCTACTGTAGAGGGAGCTGTTAGTGAGCCGGTATTGGCTTCAGAAAGAGCAGTCGAGCAGCCTGCTGAGGGGGCTGTTGCTGAATCTGCTCCTATTCTGGATGAGCTTGTTGAAGAAACCAGGATCGGTGCTGCTCGGGGCCCTGACATTATTCCCCTTGAACAGTCTGGATCTGCTCTTGGCTTCCCTGAAACCAAGGTTGACGGCGCAGCCCAAGTTGGAGTTGAGCAAGCCGAAGGTACAAAATTATAACATTTTCGTATTTCACTCCGTCTTTTTCTGGTTGCTGATGTATATTATTTTCTCTGTCAGGTTCGACTTCTTGTCAGGCGTTCCTCCCAGAAGTGGAGGAAACTTTCCAAGCCTCTTCTCCGACGACCTCCACCGAGGATAAAAAGATGGCCCAGGAAGTTGTCAGAGCTTTCTATTCCGTATTGAAAGTGAAGCTTCCTGGAGTCTTGTATCGGAATGCCGCCTTCGGCCCTGTGAAGGCTGTTGTAGAGTGTTAGGTAGCGGCCCTCGAGAACATAGCTGGCTATGAAGAGTGGGCCAACACTCTGAGGAAGGTCCTGAATGACCTGGAGGGTCAGGTGGCCAAGTTCCGAGACATCAAACAACGGAGTCCGACGTCAATATTCCATGTAGAGGATGATGCTTTGATGACAGCTCTTGCGGAGGGGAAGGCTACTTTCTAGGCAAGGAAGGACGCCCTGGTTCGAGAGATTGGCAAGCTGGCTGACCAGAATAGCCAGTTCAATGCTGCAAGTGAGGCACGTGCTGCCTCTGTAATGCCCCAGTCCCAAAATACTTAGGGCTAGGTACGTATCCATGCCAACTATGTACATACGAAGTATACTCCAATGTATGGAACTCCGTATATATACATAAGCTGTAAAATACAGTAAAACCATGATAACTAAATCTCATCCACAACAATAAAGAATAATATTATAATCAACTCAAGAATTTTCATTTATACATGTAGTTGGGTGGAGACAAATCTACTACCAACCAATTTAAAGGAAAGAAAATATACAAGGAAATGATCGATAAAATAGCAAGACGAACCAAGAGCAATCATCCTCGAAGAAATGGAGAAGAATACGGCCTTGGCTAGAACACCTGCGAAGGACAAGAGCACACACCTGGCAAGATAACCAGGTCCTCAGAGGGACGTAACAAGATACAATAAACATGCCATATAAATACTGAATATAAATTATGCCACAATTAAAGAAAATGACAAGACATAAATAGGTAACCTAACCATACTAAAGTGATCATGCAGTTGAGAAACAATCCTTTCGACGCATGAGCCCTGGCTGTAAATGGTATCGGCATAGTCCCCATGTAGGGCACCAGGAGCCCACGTCCGTAATGTCCGAAGATCGTCAGAGGGCATCATGTGCAAGGGGGTACGTCCATAACGCTCTAGAAAACGTCAGAGGGAACCTGGAGCCTGTGTCTCCGGAGGAGCGCATAGGTAAGCAGGGAAGTGCAAATAAGCCCATATGTCAGGTATTGTTCTTCCCACCCGATGATCTTATTTAAGTCGCATCCATGACCATATACTTCTACTAACTACTAAGTCTTCTAACATGCCTCTATTAGCATTTAGCCCTAAAAGCCAATACGCAAGGACCTCTACATGCCACTCATCGCATACATCCTCATGGTACAACTGTGTCAAGGTATATACGATACACTACAAACGGTAGTCCCTTAACTCTAGAGCCATATGCAATCAAAGGATAATAACAAATAAGCTAATATCACTGAGCAGGTAGCAAATCAAGAACTTTAAGAACTGGAAATAAACGAACAGTAAAATGTAATGAAATGCAAACGGACAATAAACAGTATAATGGCAAGGTATCTTGCCTGATTCCGTGCTGCAAATATGAAACGCCGCTCCCGCGTCCATGCCTACGGAACCCGACGCTCTTAGATAATTAATTAACTAAGTTAAGTCACTACTTATAAAACTTCTGATACGACTTAATTAGTCAAAGTAATGTGTTAAAATTATATTCAACCTCTCGTGGAACCATTTAGATCCATACAATCATACACAGGTTCCACGAGACATCAAAACACAGTTTTAGTTAATTAGTCGGTTATGCCCCTACTTCAATAAAATACTTAAAAATTATATAAAAAGCATAAAAATAATATTTAAAATAATTTTCTATAAATTTATCTCTAAAATTTTAGAATTAATATTTCTAAAGACATTTATGACTAGTTGATTAATAAGTCAGCTAGTCTACCTGAAACTCGCCCGAAACATAGTTAATGACTAAAAATTGCTAAAATAACCAAAAATATATTTTAAACAGCAATAAAATAATTTATTTCATAGCATAATATCATGGGTACAAGGGTTGAGTTATACTACAAGTTTGGGACATTCTAGGTCAGTTGGTTACCCGAAATTAGCTAGTTTTGACCTACAATTTTTCTGACCATATTTCAGTTGCTAAAATCATGGAAAAATACTTTAAAAAAATCCTAATTTATGTATATGAACACACATAAAATTCATTTTTGAAAATAGGCACCAATAACTCATAGTTTCTTTACAATTGGGTTAATTTTGATCCTACCGATACATGAATATTACGCATATATTTCATGAAACCTTTATGGATGATTATACCTAAAAAAAGCCATCAAAATATGATTTTTGTAGAATTTAATAACATATTTTCTAAAGAATTTTAGCAAAGGTTTTTTTAGAAGAAAAGATTTGTGTTCTTACCAAAGATCCTTGCTCGAAAGGGTGATGATGACTTCTCTTCACCAATGCTCCAATATTTTCCTCTATCCTCGCTTGCTAATCCTCTCTTGGTGAGTATGGGAGAGTTGATAATGTCTATAGAGGATTGGATGGGGGAGATAGAGTTTTTAGGGTTTGTTTTGAGGGATTTCGGGGATGTATGGTGGAGGGGATGAGTTTTTATGAAGGATAGAGAGATGTGCAATGGAGGAGATGATGTATAGAGGCTATGGGGATTTTGTTGCTGCCGAAATTATGGAGAGGGAGAGGGGTTTTGGTCGGCCAAAGTTGAGGGAGAGAAAGATTAGGATTTTGTTAAGGTTTAGGATAAGTTGGTATATTTAAACATATCCTTAAATGAATTTTAAGCAATCTAGGATTTAAATACTATTTAATTTGATGCATTCAGCCATGGGGGTGTTGCTTAGCCGAAATAAGCATGGTGGGGGTCCACTTGGCATGATTTGGTTGTTTGGTGAGTTGGCAAGTTGATTGGATTGAAGATTTAAAAAGAGGTTTCCTAATATAGAACTATTTAATTCTATCTATGTAATTACACTACCAAATCTGAATTAAATACAAATAAATGTAATTTTTAATATTTATTAATGCCCAACATACCTACATAGGGTTGGGTTTGGCTTGGAAGAGGTTTGGGAAGGTTTGGTGCTACCGGATCTCCTAAAAAGTCATAAAGGCTTTCTTAACTAATTAATTAAATAAAAAATATAACTTGTGCCATAATTTGAATGGTTAACATGCAAGAGATTACAATATGACTATGGCATTCCTAACATGGCTAGCATTCTAGTTAAAGAACTCGACTACGCTAGGCATGCCATACTTTCTAGTCGCCTTGCATATTCAAACTCAACCATGGCTATACTCCTTTTATATAATATAAATAAGAAAAAAATAAATTAGAATTAAATAAAATCCAAAAAAAAATTTAATATTCTTTTAAATTATAAGGAGTTTTACATCCTACCCAACTTATGACAATTTCGTCCTCGAAATTAAAAATAATCATAATATCAAGAATTACGAGATTTTGTACGGAGGGAGAGTTGGTACGTCAAGTTATAGCTCAATTTTTTTAAAAGGATGGAGGGGTAGTTGTCATAGAAATCCCAATTGACCTCATATTCTACAAGATGGGGTATGCTTCCTTCCAGACTCTATCCAACTTATAGAAGTTGGCCACCCGTAAAGATCGTCGTCATTACAAGACTTTGAGGAGGACAATTTCTAGGGAGGGCACGAGAATAATGGACACTTCTGACCGCAGTTTTTGATTCTAAGTGAGCCTCGATAACACCATAACGTTCTTGGTCATTAACAACTATAAGAAAGTTACCACAATCAAATATTGTCACTCTAGGGGTCATGCTTTGACAAGCTGGTAGCGACCTCTTATTTGAATATACTAAGGTGTGTCGGTTCAGAAGGATTCGTTCTACGTCTAACATGGGAAACAAAGAAGTGAGCTTGAAAACTTAGGGAAGAAAAATTTATGGACAAGTGATGAGAATCGATGATAATTAAAGAACCCAGGCTATAGAATATGATTAGGCAAGTGTTTTGAAAACTCTACGTCATAACGACTAATATGTGTGGGATGATGTTTGGTGTTGTGTAGGAGGCATGCGCTTGCTTGTTGAAAGGCATACGTCATAGGTGTGCTACGTCTTGCATAGATCTTGAGTATTTAGTTTAGTTAAGGGAATGGATCGATATTTGCATGGGTGAAATCGAATAGATCGAATTTGGGTCTCTATGGTTTGTTTTGAGGAAACAATGTGTCATACACGTGGTGTAATTTAAATAGAGCACTGGAAAGTTCGTTTGTGTGGGACATGTATGTCATGTGAGTAGTATGACTAGTCTAGTTCGTGAGTGTGAACTTTGTCGAAAGGAAAAGGCTAGTATTGTGCTTCAATTATCAAAATCACGGTCGAGGGTATCAAATGATACTAATATGGGTCGACGTTATGAACCATTGAATTATTAGTCTAATTGGAACCAATCATTTCCAACCACTTGCTAATTCCAAAATCTTATGTTTCTTAGAGAGGCTTACGATCTATTTGCCTCAAAAATTTGCTATTGATTTAAAAAAAATGATTCTATGATTGACTTGAAGAATTTAGGTTGTAATCCGTTACCGTAGTTATCTAAACGCATGAGCAAAGGGATATAAAATACAAAATAAAGATCGTTTCATAAATTCCATACAGACGGAAGAACGGTCACGATTGTAATCCCATTCTGAGAGGTAGAGTATACTAAGTTCAATGTTCTACCCAACTTATAGAAGTTGGTTAATCGGGGAAAGCACAGTAATAGGGCTTCTAAGAAGGTCAAATTTTAAGAAGGTATAGGAAGTATGAGGTATTTCCAATTATAGTCACAGACTCTATAGGAAGTCTAGGTATTATCTATTTAATATGGCCCATATATTAATTATGTTTGGTCAAGACAGTAAGAGAGGTCTTGGTCAAGTATATTCGGAAGCAAGTTGGTACCGAGAGATGCATAACATAGGCTACGAAGAGATGCAGTTATGAAATCTATGGAAGGAGAACTAGTGAGCTAAGAGGTGGGACCTACATAATAGGGGTAAGGCCCTATTTCATCAAGTTTGGTTTTATAGTCCCAATATGGCGATAGGCTATGATGGGTTTTACTGAGTCTGAATAGGTTCCCTAATTGGACTTCAATCTTTGATTGCATGAACTTTAGATTTTAATCTATAGTGGCTGGACAAAATTTTGTGGAATTTTAAACCATCCCTATTATGTTAGGGTAATGTAGAATAGGTTCAGATTCAAGTGGTTGGGCAAATTTCCCGTCGGGTTGGTAGAATAGGTTATGTAAGTCATGAGATGCGCCTTCCGTGACTTTTGTGTTTAAGTAGCACATAAGTCCTCTATTGAGTGGCACACTAGTGGCATGTGCGTAGAGGGATTCGAGTAGATCACAACCATATATTGGGCCAAAAAATTTGAGTCAAGGTTGGATCTCTAACTGCAGTCCGAAAGTACATCGGTGTTATGGTAAGGGTTATCGCTAATTCCTTTTGACATGAAAGTCGTATCATAATAATAGAGTCCAAGGAGATGTGTTTGCGTGGGACATGATATGTCTACTTGAAGGTGGACTCGTTTAAGTTTTGCATATAAATTTTGTCGAAAGGTAACAGCTAGTATTACACTTCAAATATCAAAGTCACGGTAAGGGACACCAAAAGATCTAAAAAGAAAGTGGGAGTTCACGAGTCACTAATTTATCATCCTAGTGAGAACCAATTTACCTCAATCAATCGGTGATCCCCAAATTCCTAAAAGTAAGAATGGCTTACAATCTATTCACTCTAGAGACTAGGACATGGTTTTAGGAATAATGAGGTTAGGAATATTTGAGTCGTAACATCGTACCTTGACCTTTGGTAATAATAAGTCACGATGTGATCGATAACATGATAGGGTAGTTGTGAATCAGTTTCGAGGATTGTATCCCGAGTCCTAATAAATGGAAACGATCGCATACAGTGGTACCTGAGTCGATAAGATGGAATTACCCGCTTGTCCATGGTATACGAGAGTCTATCGGTGGAATAACGAACTCTAAAGCACGTCATGGGAAAGATCCCTAACTACTAAGTCGTGAATTTCTATTTGTGTCAAACCTGCCAGACTATAGTCACAAGCATTCTAGAGGTATTAAAAGTAGTGCTCATGCATCACTTGTTGATTTCTAATGCAACATAATGACGGGGCGTCATGCTACAGATTTTGGCTAAACTGGTGAATGTGTTGTTCTAATATTATGTCACTTCTTTGATAATAGAATTTTATACCTATAGTTACATCTGCTTAATCTCTAATCTTGGAATGGGTGTCTACCATGGTCCTTGTAATGCTTGTCCTTGTTTTGGTCTATTCTTATCTGTCTAAACTGTGGGGGCCTAGTCAAGTAAGCGTTTGAGTTAAGGCATACGGGTTGCTAGTTAAGCCAAGAATCAAGATGAATATTTGGAGACTCACAATAATTGATTCCTCGAGATTAGATAGTCTCATAGGTTTGTGGTTTACCCAAGGGTAAGATCTTACTCATCTTTTAAGCTCAAATGACTAGAAGGTCGCGATATTACTATTAGGGTCAAGGGAAGGACGAGCAACTTTAGGCAAGGTTGTAGTTATATGGCTTGGCCGATGGTTGCTATACTTGTGCATATGACTACCATGGCCATGGGGATACTCTGTATTTATCTATCAAATACGAGCGTTCGTCTTTCCAATCAGTGAAAGACAAAAGCAATAAAGAGCTCAAGAAAGATGTCATTGAATACAATTACGTAATTCAAAGACGAATGTGTAATTCAAGAGGAATTGTCAATGCAGTTGCGGATGAGATCCTAGATAGCTTTATATCTCAATCCACGTGGGATAATCATATGAAGAGCGAACCAAGTGCACTATGGTTGATCAGACCATAATACATTGATTCTAATTAGACAATATGCTTGTGGACGTCCCCAGTATACATATGTCCTGAACAAGCTCAACAAAGAATAAGCTTGCAAAACTAGGCTATAAATAGCGTCGTCATTCATGGTAGTTTAAAGTATAAGTATGGAAGAATACGTTGGAAGCAGTATTTCATAAGGATCTAAGTCTTATCAGGTGTACTTGCGTATACAGTCGTCCTACTGGTTCTTATATCATGCCTTAGTTGACCAATGGGTATAGGCTTTGAAATCTCTATATTCTAGGTTAACATCTCTCCTACACTAGCATATATTCATTATCACTCTGTTACACTTTAATACTAGGTTAAAAGGATACGGTGGTAGGTTGTAGTCATACTACTCAACTTATGAAGTCAACTAATAGAGTAATTGAGGAATATAGAACATATACTCGTACGAGTTATCTCCTAACCTCCCAATTCAGTACGAAAGAAGATAAGATTTACAGTCAAATAAATCAAGCAGAAGGAAGTCAAGATAATCGGACGAGAGTTCGAGATTTAGAATTGAGGGAGGAAGTCAAGCTTGTGGATGAGATTCCTATATCCTAATCCTATATGCAGGTTCACATCGGTATAGTAACGTAACCGATGTGACAAACTTGACCTGCATGGGCCACCACAAAAACATGTAACGCCCCAGTCCTAAAATACTTAGGGCTAGGTACGTATCCATGCCAGCTATGTACATACGAAGTATACTCCAATGTATAGAACCCCGTATGTATACATAAGCTGTAAAATACAGTAAAACCATGATAACTAAATCTCATCCACAATAATAAAGAATAATATTATAATCAACTCAAGAATTTTCATTTATACATGTAGTTGGGCGGAGACAAATCTACTACCAACCAATTTAAAGGAAAGAAAATATACAAGGAAATGATCGATAAAATAGCAAGACGAACCAAGAGCAATCATCTTCAAAGAAATGGAGAAGATCACAGCCTTGGCTAGAACACCTGCGAAGGATAAGAGCACACACCTGGCGAGACAACCAGGTCCTCAGAGGGACGTAACAATATACAATAAACATGCCATATAAATACTGAATATAAATTATGCCGCAATTAAAGAAAGTAACAAGACATAAATAGGTAACCTTACCATACTAAAGTGATCTTGCAGTTGAGAAACAATCCTTTCGACGCATGAGCCCTGGCTGTAAATGGGATCGACATAGTCCCCATATAGGGCACCAGTGGTCCACGTCTGTAACGTCCGAAGATCGTCAGAGGGCATCATGTGCAAGAGGGTACGTCCATAACGCTTTGGAAAACGTCAGAAGGAACCTGGAGCCTACATCTCCGAAGGAGCGCACAGGTAAGCAGGGAAGTACAAAGAAGCCCATACGTCAGGTATTGTTCTCCCCACCCGATGCTCTTATTGAAGTCGTATCCACGATCATATACTTCTACTAACTGCTAAATCTCCTAACATGCCTCTATTAGTAGTTAACCCTAACGTATGCACACTGGGGATCAACCAATACGCAAGGACCTCTATATGACACTCATCTCACACATCCTCGTGGTACAACTGTGTCAAGGTATATGCGATACACTACAAACGATAGTCCCTTAACTCTAGGGCCATATGCAATCAAAGGATAATAACAAATAAGCTAATATCACTGAGCAGGTAGTAAATCAAGAACTGTTAGAACTGGAAATAAACGAACAGTGATATGTAATAAAATTCAAACTGACAATAAACAGTATAATGGCAAGGTATCTTGCCTGATTTCGTGCTGTAAATATGAAACGTCGCTCCCGCGTCCATGCCTTCGAAACCCGACGCTCCTAGATAATTAATTAACTAAGTTAAGTCACTACTTATGAAACTTATAATACGACTTAATTAGTCAAAGTAATGTGTTAAAATTATATTCAATCTCTTGTGGAACCATTTAGATCCATACAATCACACACAGGTTCCACGAGACATCAAAACACAGTTTTAGGGTTTCTAACTTTTAATTAGTCTGTTATGTCCCTACTTCAATAAAATACTTAATAATCATATAAAAATCATAAAAATAATATTTAAAATAATTTTCTACAGATTTATCTCTAAAATTCTAGAATTAATATTTCTAAAGACATTTATGACTAGTTGATTAATAAGTCAGATAGTCTACCCGAAACTCGCCCGGAACATAGTTAATGACTCAAAATTGCTAAAATAACCAAAAATATATTTTAAACAGCAATAAAATAATTTATTTCATAGAATAATATCAGAGGTATAAGGGTTGAGCTATACTACAAGTTTAGGACATTCTAGGTCAGTCGATTACCCGAAATTAGCTAGTTTTGACCTACAATTTTTCCATCCATATTTTATTTGCTAAAATCATGAAAAAATACTTAAAAAAACATTTTTTTATGTATATGAACACACATAAAATTTAGTTTTGAAAATAGGCACCAATAACTCATAGTTTTTTTACAATGGGGTTAATTTTGATCCTACCGACACATGAATATTATGCATATATTTCATGAAACCTTTATGGATGATTATACCAAACAAAAGCTATCAAAATATGATTTCTACAGAATATAATAACATATTTTCTAAAGAATTTTAGCAAAGGTTTTTTTAGAAGAAAAGATTTGGGTTCTTACCAAAGATCTTTGCTAGAAAGGGTGATGATGACTTCTCTTCACCAAAGCTCCAATATTTTCCGCTATCCTTTCTTGCTAATCCTCTTTTGGTGAGTATGGGAGAGTTGATAACGGCGATAGAGGATTGGATGGGGGAGATAGAGTTTTTAGGGTTTGTTTTGATGGGTTTCGGGGATGTATGGTGGAGGAGATGAGTTTTTGTGAAGGATGGAGAGATGTGCAATGGAGGAGATGATGTATAGAGGCTATGGGGAGTTTGTTGCTGCCAAAATTATGGAGAGGGAGAGGGGTTTTGATCGGCCAAAGTTGAGGGAGAGAAAGATTAGGTTTTTGTTAAGGTTTGGGGTAAGTTGGTATATTTAAACATATCCTTAAATAAATTTTAAGCAATCTAGGATTTAAATACTATTTAATTTGATGCATTCAGCCATAGGGGTGTTGCTTGGCCGAAATAAGCATGGTGGGGGTCCACTTGGCATGATTTGGTTGTTTTCTGAGTTGGCAAGTTGATTGGATTGAAGATTTAAAAATAGGTTTCCTAATATAGAACTATTTAATTCTATCTATGTAATTACACTACCAAATCTGAATTAAATACAAATAAATGTAATTATTAATATTTATTAATGCCCAATAAGCCTACATAGGGTTGGGTTTGGCTTGGAAGAGGTTTGGGAAGGTTTGGTGTCACACTCACTTTTCAATTTGAAGGGTATTTTAGTAATTGTGATTTATTTCAATTTTTTTGATTTTTTTTGAATTTTTATCTATTTATTAATTGGATTGCTTGCAGTGCAATTTGATTTGGTTGTAGACTGGTGACTTGGTAGTATAATTAGTTTGCCTTAGCCAACCATGACCTAGAACCTTAATGCTATATTAGAAATTAGATTTATTATCATTAGAATTAATTTAGATTTTTATTAGTAAATTTTTAGAGTAATTAATTGATTTTTAGCCATTTTGACCTTTATGTGATTTCCTGAATATGTTGACTCTTGTTTGTGCTAGCAACTGGTTTAACCTTAGTGGACTTGTATAGGGGCCTAACCATGCGTTAGAATTGTTATTTTCATTTTTAGAATTTATTTTGTGCATTAGATTATTTTTAAGGTTTTTATTTATTTATTTAGCCTTTTTGCATGTAGGCCTTTGAGCTTTTTGACTTGGGCCCATTTCTAATTGAGTAGGAGATGGCCCAAGTGAAACCCTAACCCCTAGACACCCCCTTGGCCACCCAGCACAGCAGCATCCCCTCCTCTTTTCATCATTTGTGAAAATTGTGAGCCTCCACGAAGAAACCCTAAGATCTCTCTCTCCAAAACACCTTTTTCCTTCATCCGGAGTTCGTTTCTTCCCAAACGAACTCCGTTGCGCTCGTCGAGGAGAGGTGGATCTGCTGGACCATTTCTGGAGTGGAGACGGAAGGTTTTGCTGGAGAGAAATCGGCCGACACGATAACCGAGGAGCCCCGATCATTGAGTTTTGACACTCAATAGGTAAAATCCTAATATACCATTGAAAATCTAGTTTTTATTCATTTTTGCATCCATATAGGTGCCCTAGCCTTGCCCATGAAATTTGGTGGGATTTCGACTCCGTTTGATGGAGGTATCGAGCCCGTGTCGGTCCCTTACGGCACGTGTTCGACGAAATGTCGCTTAGGATTAAAAGTTGCTATTTTTCGATTCTGACTTCATGGATGTTTGGATAATATCATTTCAATTAACTTTCATGAAGACGGATTGGAAATCGATGAATTTTCAGTGACGTTTCGGACACGGATACGCGTGCACGAGATCCCGTGCACGGTCCCGCGCACGTCCTGCAGTCTGTGCGTCATAACTCGACGCACAAAGGTCCGTCTTGAGTGAAATTTTACAAGAACTTAGGGGCAACCTCTGCCCACTTGTCCGTAAAATTTCACGACGTTACGTCGAGCGAGCGCGGAGAAATCGCGCGTGCACTGGTCAGCCACACTGTACACACGGGCTGATTTTTGTCGCGGAAACGGACTTTGTGCGCGCACACGATGCAGCGAAGACCCATTCCAGGACCCGGTACATGTTAACCTAGACCTAGACGACCCGTAGGATGAACCCCAAGTCACAGCGTGGCCCGACGAGGGAGCAGCGAGGCCGGCACCACGCGCACGAGGGCGCGCGGGCGCGCGCGCGCAACAGGCCGTGCGGGTGCGTGGGTCTGCATGCGCTATTTCGGGCAACGTGTCACCGTGTCATCGTGTCCAAGACCTACCCCAAGACCCCCCCAGCTACGTGCATAAGCACGTGGCATTTCGTTGCGTGTGCGGCGCTCAAACGAGCGAGAACGCACGCGTACCACGCGGTATCGGGAAATTCCGATACGCGTTCTGTGGACACGACACGGACACGATTTCGTACTTGAGAGTACCCGAGCATATCATGTAGGTTGAGATCAGCGTGTATGCCGAGTTTCGCGGGTTGATTTGGTGTATTTTGCGTTTTGTCAAAATTAGGACTTTTGGGTTCAAAGTTTTGAATATAAATATGATTTTTCGATCCTTGACTTTTTAGTCCGTATTTTCTGAATTGTTAGTTCATATATGATAATTAGAACTTACGGGAAGTGATATGCAGAATCATCACCTATTTGTTTGCCTTTTTCCAAGCATAATCGGGTTTTCATTGAATTGGATAAAATTGAGATTTATATGATATTTCGATTTTGAGGTAAATGCAATATTTTGATTTCCAACTTCTTAGTTTACAAAATCTGAGTTTTCAGGACATATATGAGATTTCGGATTTGTGGGAACCAACTTTTGATTTTGTTTCAGAATTTTCCATCAATTATGAGTATATATGCTTGCTATATAGTTTTGTATACATATATTTAATTATATATTTATAAAACCCTGTTGAAACCCATTGCTATATTCATATGCGTTGAGAATGGGTCGAGGGAATTTAATTCCAGATTTTGATTCTTCAAATTATTTCAAAAACCATTGGTATTACTTTCCTTTTGAGCATTGTATATATATATATATATATATATATATATATATATATATATATATATATATATATATATATATATATATATATATATATATATAAAAAATAAAATAAAAAATATATATATATATATATATATATATATATGGGAGCGGATCGGAAGCCCCGCCCTCCCTTAGCCGTTGGATCGCGCGGGCGGGGGCGGGCCCCACGCGGGCCCCGCGCGATCCGATTGTGCAGGGGGGGGCGGGGCTTCGACGGGGCTCCGCGGGCGGGGCCTTTGATCCGCTTCCTATATATATATATATATATATATATATATATATATATATATATATATATATATATATATATATATATATATAGTTTCTTGATTGTATATATATGTATATAATAGTATATTAATTTGGGATATATCATGATTGTGTTTGCTATTTTAATCTCAGAATTTACCTCATTTCAGTAAGCACCAGTACACACACACACGCACGCATCACTTTTTGTTAGATTTGGGTTTTGTTGTATTGTATATACACATGTGTGTATATACCTATACGTATATATATATTTAAGCTTGTCAATTCTCTTAGATTAGATTGTAGTTGTGTATATGACTATAGGAGCCCTAGGACAGATTTGATTTGTCATTTTGAGCTTAGTTTAGTCGAATTGGCCGACAAGTTGACCAAATTGACAAAAGTCAACTTTGGGTCAAACTTGATCCAAATCGACTCAAACGAACTCCGAATGACCTGAAATTTTGTGTATGACCTAGAAATTAGTAGACGGACTAGTTGACCCAGGTTTGACCAGGTTTGACCAACGTTGACCAAGTTTGACCAGAGTTGACCGAGGGTTGACTTTGACCAAAATGGACCTAGAAGCATGTAGTCTTGCATTGTAGCTATTTCTCTTGATATTATGGACTTGGTTGTGACATGTGTGTATTTTAAATAGGTTTACATTGCCCCAGTTTAGTTACACCTCATCATCAGCAGTTCGATTTGCCAAGCGAGTACATTCTCTGATCTTTTCATACTTCTTTGGATATGTTCTCTTGTTATAGACTAGTATACTTGATGCTGACACGATGTTCACAAGGATTAGTACCCTCTGGATCTTTTCATGCGATGTTATCCTCTCGGATACATCGAGTATGTCATGTTCATGTACTTTATCATGGCCATCATGTACTCCATGTATTCATATTTATCTATGTGCACTCATATGTTATTCATGTACACTCATGACCATATGAGCTCTATGTATACAGTAGTTGTTATCCATGTACAATAACATAACATGCATTGATCCTTGTGTATTGATTGGGGGCAGGGAGAGTGTAGTTGGTTATGTGATCATTATCCCCAGTAGGTATCCATGTGCACTCCATAGCTGTATCCATATGCAACCCAAGCTGTTTACATAACCAATTCATGCTCTGAATCACGTAGAAGGTTACATTTCTCTATTATCATATTATATCTCATTTTATAGTCTCTCTCTCTTGTTGATTTCCTTTACAGCGATTCATGTATAGTTTTCTATAGCTTGCTTTATATGTCCATTCCTGATATGAACTGTTGTGAGAGATATGTGCTTTTTCCGTCTTGACTGGGCATGTTAAAAATTTTACAGGTATTGATGAGGAGTACTGCCCTACTTATTATGGCATTGGCTTAGATGATACTGGCGACGTGGACCCTCAGGAGGATCCCACAGTCGCTGAGGACTTGTCTATAGTCTAGCTGAGACTTAGTACTTTATTTGTATTTCTGTTTGAGACATTATGAGTTGTACTTGAGTTTTATTCTGGTGGTTTACACCTAGACTTTTATCTGTGACTCTCTTGAGATTCTTTCTTCTATTCCATCTTAGTATTGTGATTGAGTTACTTATTATTTACTCTGCATTCGGAGTTTATTTTTGACTGTGTTAGATATTGACTCAGGACAGCGTTCTACCGCCGACACTACGGTGTAGGCTGGGCATTCGTCACTTCTCGTACCCTTGTACTGGGTACGGGTCGTGACACGTTTTTAGTGGTGGCCCATGCAGGTCAGTCCCCAAATCACAACTAGTGTGATTTCATAGTGGTACTCGAATTAGAGTATCATTACTGCCTGCAGTAGGATATAAGATATAAATTAAGGTACTCAATCACATTAGGAAAACTCTTATCAATTCTTGCTGCTAATTGTCTCCTTTTGAAAACAACTGTCCTCCTTGATGATTTCGTTTCTTTTTCGGTAATTGATTCCTTATTGATCTGTCTTCAAGATAGTTAAGGTGACACGATTTCATCCCTCTGGTCCATGCAGGGCCAGATTCGCATTAGTGCGATGTCGTGGTAGTACGGCAATTTAATTGTATTACTACGAGCCTGCTATAGAGTATAGGAAGTAAGGTGTTAGAATGAGAGGATATTCAATCACTATTAAAATTTTCTGAGAGATTCCTGAGACGACCCTTGAGAATCTCACTTTGGGCTTCGATTTAGATTCCTTTTCCCTTACTTTAGTCCACCTTTCTCCCTTGATTCTTGCATCTTGTTTGAACTATTTTCACCAATACCCTTACTTTCTTGTTCTTAATAACGGTTAGGAAGATGGCTACACTGCTATATACTCATTGGTCAAATACATGGCTAGAAGGATTACATTAAGGAATTGGAATACACGGAGACTTTGACTAAGTTATAAGGGTATTTTTCTAAAAGGATGATTTAATGATTAGTAGTTTGTAAGTTGGGATATTACCAAGAAAATTTATCTTGAAGATTCTAAGTAGTAATCACCAGAGGATTATAAAATTATATTTTGATACTGGAGAAAATTAGTTAGAATCTATATAAATGGATTTCAGGAATTGATGTGATTCATGAATTATTGGATTATGATTATACATCTTTGAACGTATATAGATTGGTTTGATAATGATCAAAAAAGGGGGTGGCAGTATGAACTATTAAATTGAGTCTTACAAGTTGCGATGAATATATTTATTGAATTTCAAATTTAAGTGGAAGAAATGATATTAAAATTTTTGGTTTAGAAGATCGGAAAGATATGAAAACGATTATTTTGGAAAAAAAATCTCAAATTTGGAATCGTGTCAATTGATTGGAGATTTAAAAATCTATTTAGATTTTGGTTTAAGAAGTAGTGATTATGTTTTAATGACTTAGAAAGAGAAATTATGGTTGATAAGTGCGTTAAAATACTGAGTTGTAATGCTAGATTGCCGTGATATGCTGAGTGTCTATTTTGAGGATTATTTGAGACCAAATTGGGAGTTTTTAAAGTTATGAAGTGATATAGAATTTTATGGATTCATGATTCATTAACTCTGGAGTTTAAAGTTGGATTGAAATGTTAAATTTTGGAAAGGTTAGTAGTAATGTGATAAAAAGTTACTATAAGGTTTATGAAAAGGATTTAAATGTTAGTCGTGATTAGATTGGATGGCTTAGAGTGAATACAATTGAGGTAGTTATTTTGAAATTTCTTTTTAAAGGAATGTAATGGTAGGCTACCAGGGTAACCTTAATGAGATAGAAGTGTTCCACACTAATTGCCATATCACTCATGACTATGATAGTAGTATATACTCAAGTGTTGTTAGTCGTCTGCCAAACTATGGGACTGTATCTCAATATTGACTTACTCAATCTTCCCTAAAATCTAGATATTTTATTGTGACTTTTTAACCGTTTGTATTTGATCGTTCCTTAACAGTATTCTCCCTTTAGTACTGTGTCCCTAAATTATTTTACTGGATTCTTAATTAAATTTATTTCATGCTTCAACTTGATTTTCTTTATTCTTGTATTCGTTGTCACCTCTTGAACCCTTACCATGATACTAAATTACTTTCTGACTTAAATTCGAGATCCAACCATGACTCAGTTCTTTTGACCCGACATGTGATGGTGTTGTTCTTGTTTCCTTAAATGCTTAACCTTGTACCTTATCTTGATTGCTTGACCAACTTAGTTAATGATCTTGGACTATTTTTCTTCTTCATCATTACCTCCCTTACTTATATTTTGATTACCTTACGCTGCTAATTTAGCCTTAGTTTTGCAAGCTTTTTTTTTCGAGCTTGATCATGACATATTTTATTGGGTTGACCCACTAACATATTGCCTAATCAGAACCGGTGTATGATGGTCTGATCAACCTAGTGCACTTTGGTTCGCTTTCATATATTACTCTACGTGGATGAGACTCTAGGGCATATGTCTCATCCACGACAGCTTTGACAATTCTTCTTGAATTATTTTCGTCGTCTATGAACCACGTATTGTACTCAATAACATCGTCTTTGAACTCTTTTTGCTTTCGTCTTTCACATATTTCAGAAAGACAATGTACTGTACTTAATAGGTCAACCTAGGGTATCACGTTTAGCTTTCTTATCCAAAGGAGGATAGTAGCTTATTTCCATATCCTCGCAGTATTCTTTAGGATTTTAATAGTGTTGAATTCTAAACCCTTGATCGCGACCAGTCGACTTGGTCATTCCCTTATCATCAAATGTTTGGAACCTTATTCAATCGAATTAATTCAATTGTGACATGGATTTCAAGTCTTGGATACTCGTGCCTAGACTTCAATAACCTCGTTCTCCATCTTGTCCAAACCTCGATTCATCCTGGATTGGATCAACTTAGATCATATCGGGACTAAAATTTCTTATAGATATATATAGTGTGTTTGGATTTTAGTGTTATTGACAGTCGTGCTTTAAACTTTCAATTTTGATCTTCTTTAGAATAGTAACGCTTTATAGTTAATTTCAGTTGTTTTTATAATCACCAGTTTTCATATAGGATGATAGACTGCCTTACAGCCCGATGATTTATTATTTTTTCCTTACCTTTTTCAGAATGGCACCCATGACCAGAACCTGTCCCTAGTGCACAGCTGCAATTTCGGATGAGACTGAGATTGTACTTCCCCTTTCTATTGCTCAGGAGGTGTTAGTAGCCTTACCGGAGAGTTTTTCTCCATCCCCTATCCTTCAGGAGAGGACTGTAGTTCAGCCGAAGACTGAGGGCCTTTCTTTGCCTCCTGGAGTGGTACCCCATGCCATTCCTGATGGAGCTCATATTTACAGACTTTTTCAGGATGTGCAGGAGGTACAAAGACTTCAGGCTGAGCTTATGAGAGAGCAGAGTCTCAGTTTTCAACTATTATGGGATTACATTCATTTGAGGGGGAGGAGCCTAGTCCTAATAGAGTGAGGAGCAGTTTATACCTAGAGCCTCAGGAGTACCCAGGCTTCCAACCTAGACCAGCCTATCCAATTCAGATTCCTGTCCAGCAGAGACCAGTTGAGTGGGTGCCTGCCTGTACTTTCTGTAAGAAGCTTGGGCACGTATGGAAGGACTGTAGGAAGAGACTAGGATTGTGCCTATTTTGTGGGTCAGCTGCACACAAGATACGAGACTGTCCTACTACACCTGCCCCTAGTCGAGGCCTACCTCCAGGAGAGAGTTCCAGCTACCAGACCTGGTAGAGGTGAGTTCTTGACCTATACATTATCCTATCTTGATAATTACTGTACCCTACCATAATGTTTGTATGCTGGATACCTTATGACTACTTTTGGTCTAGTATGACTATAGTGGCTAGATGAGACCCCAGACTGATTACCTGCCATAATTATGTATGATATCTTTCCAACTGCATGATTTAGATAAGTTTTTTTAATGACCATGATTGTTGGGGATTTTGACCTAGAAGGAGTAGGATCATCTTAATTTCGAGGACAAAATTATTTTAAGGAGGGTAGATTTGTCACACTCACTTTTCAATTTTAAGGGTATTTTAGTAATTGTGATTTTTTTTCAATTTTTATGATTTTATTTGAATTTTTATCTATTTATTAATTGGATTGCTTGCAGTGCGATTTGATTTGGTTGTAGACTGGTGACTTGGTAGTATAAGTAGTTTGACCTTAGCCAACCATGACCTAGAACCTTAATGCTATATTAGAAATTAGATTTGTTATCATTAGAATTAATTTAGATTTTTATTAGTAAATTTTTAGAGTGATTAATTGATTTTTAGCCATTTTGACCTTTATGTGATTTCCTGAATATGTTGACTATTGTTTGTGCTAGCAACTGGTTTAACCTTAGTAGACATGTATAGGGGCCTAACCATGCATTAGAATTGTTATTTTCATTTTTAGAATTTATTTTGTGCATTAGATTATTTTTAAGGCTTTTATTTATTTATTTAGCCTTTTTGCATGTAGGCCTTTGAGCTTTTTGACTTGGGCCCATTTCTAATTGAGTAGGAGATGGCCCAAGTGAAACCCTAACCCCTAGACACCCCCTTGGCAGCCCAACACAGCAGCACCCCCTCCTCTTTTCATTATTTGTGAAAATTGTGAGCCTCCACGAAGAAACCCTAAGATCCATCTCTCCAAAACACCTTTTTCCTTCATCCGGAGTCCGTTTCTTCCCAAACGAACTCCGTTGCGCTCGTCGAGGAGAGGAGGATCTGCTGGACCATTTCTGGAGTAGAGACGGAAGGTTTTGCTGGAGAGAAATCGGCCGACACGACAACCGAGGAGCCCCGATCATTGAGTTTTGACACTCAATAGGTAAAACCCTAATCTACCATTGCAAATCCGGTTTTTCTTCATTTTTTCATCCATATAGGTGCCCTAGCCTTTCCCACGAAATTTGGTGGGATTTCGACTCCGTTTGATGGAGGTATCGAGCCCGTGTCGGTCCCATACGGCACGTGTTCGACGAAATGCCGCTTAGGATTAAAAGTTGCCATTTTTCGATTCTGAATTCATGGATGTTTAGATAATATCATTTCAATAAACTTTCGTGAAGACGGATTGGAAATCGATGAATTTTTAGCAACGTTTCGGACACGGACACGCATGCACGAGATCCAGTGCACGTCCTGCAGTCTGTGTGTCATAACTCGACGCACAGAGCTCCGTCTTGCGTAAAATTTTACGAGCACGTAGGGGCAACCTCTGCCCACATGTCCGTAAAATTTCATGATGTTTCGTCGAGCGAGCGCGGAGAAATCGCGCGTGCACTGGTCAGCCTCACTGTGCACACGGGCTGATTTTTTTCGCGGAAACGGACTTTGTGCGCGCACACAACGCAGCGAAGAACCGTTCCAGGACCCGGGACATGTTTACCTAGACCTAGAAGAACCGTGGGACGAACCCCAAGTTGTGGCGTGGCCCGATGAGGGAGCAGCGAGACCGGCACCACGCGCA
Source organism: Iris pallida (assembly GCA_029216955.1). Classification (NCBI taxonomy): domain Eukaryota; kingdom Viridiplantae; phylum Streptophyta; class Magnoliopsida; order Asparagales; family Iridaceae; genus Iris; species Iris pallida. The sequence goes on from JANAVB010026400.1 coordinate 13,006,953, forward strand.
CGAGGGCGCGCGTGCGCGCGCGCGCGCAGCAGGCCGCACGGGTGCGTGGGTCTGCGTTCGCTATTTTGGGCAGCGTGTCACCATGTCATCATGTCCTAGACCTACCCCAGGACCCTCCCAGCTACGTGCACAAGCCCGTGGCATTTCGTTGCGTGTGCGGCGCTCAAACGAACGAGAACGCATGCGTACCACGTAGTATCGGGAAATTCCGATACGCGTTCTGTGGACACGACACGGATACGATTTCGAACCTGAGAGTACCCGAGCGTATCACGTAGGTTGAGACCAGCGTGTATGCCGAGTTTCGCGGGTTGATTTGGTGTATTTTACGTTTTGAGTCGTTTTGTCAAAATTGGAATTTTCGGGTTCAAAGTTTTGAATATAAATGTGATTTTTCGATCCTTGACTTTTTAGTCCATATTTTCTGAATTGTTAGTTCATATATGATAATTAGAACTTGTGGGAAGTGATCCGCGGAATCATCACCTATTTGTTTGCCTTTTTCCAAGCATAATCGGGTTTTCATTGAATTGGATAAAATTGAGATTTATATGATATTTCGATTTTGAGTTAAATGCGATATTTTGATTTCCAACTTATTAGTTTACAAAATCTGAGTTTTTAGGACATATATGAGGTTTCGGATTTGTGGGAACCAACTTTTGGTTTTGTTTCATAATTTTCCATCAATTATGAGTATATATGCTTGCTATATAGTTTTGTATACATATATTTAATTATATATATATAAAATCCCGTTGAAACCCATTGCTATATTCATATGCATTGAGAATGGGTCAAGGGAATTTAATTCCAGATTTTGATTCTTCAAATTATTTCAAAAACCATTGGTATTACTTTCCTTTTGAGGATTGTATATATATATATATACATATATATATAGATAGTTTCTTGATTGTATATATGTATATAATAGTATATTAATTTGGGATATATCATGATTGTATTTGCTGTTTTAATCTTAGAATTTACCTCATTTCAGTAAGCACCAGTACACACACACGCACGTATCACTTTTTGTTAGATTTGGGTTTTGTTGTATTGTATATACACATGTGTGTATATACCTATACGTATATATATATTTAAGCTTGTCAATTCTCTTAGATTAGATTTTAGTTGTGTATATGACTATAGGAGCCCTAGGACAGATTTGATTTGTCATTTCGAGCTTAGTTTAGTCGAATTGGCCAACAAGTTGACCAAATTGACAAAACTCAACTTTGGGTCAAACTTGATCCAAATCGACTCAAACGAACTCCGAATGACCTGAAATTTTGTATATGACCTAGAAATTAGTAGACAGACTAGTTGACCCAGGTTTGATCAGGTTTGACCAGCGTTGACCAAGTTTGACTAGAGTTGACCGAGGGTTGACTTTGACCAAAATGGACCTAGAAGCATGTAGTCTTGCATTGTAGCTATTTCTCTTGATATTGTGGACTTGGTTGTGACATGTGTGTATTTTAAATAGGTTTACATTGCCCCAGTTTAGTTGCACCTCATCATCAGCAGTTCGATTTGTCAGGCGAGTACATTCTCTGATCTTTTCATACTTCTTTGGATATGTTCTCTTGTTATAGACTAGTATACTTGATGCTGACACGATGTTCACGCGGATTAGTACCCTCTGGATCTTTTCATGCGATGTTATCCTCTCGGATATATCGAATATGTCATGTTCATGTACTTTATCATGGCCATCATGTACTCCATGTATTCATATTTATCCATGTACACTCATATGTTATTCATGTACACTCATGACCATATGAGCTCCATGTATACAGTAGTTGTTATCCATGTGCAATAACATAACATGTATTGATCCTTGTGTATTGATTGGGGGCAGGGAGAGTGTAGTTGGTTATGTGATCATTATCCCCAGTAGGTATCCATGTGCACTCCATAGCTGTATCCATGTGCAACCCAAGCTGTTTACATAACCAATTCATGCCCTGAATCACGTAGAAGGTTACATTTCTCTATTATCATAATATATCTCATTTTATAGTCTCTCTCTCTTGTTGATTTCCTTTACAGTGATTCATGTATAGTTTTCTATAGCTCGCTTTATATGTCCATTCCTGATATGAACTGTTGTGAGAGATATGTGCTCGTTCCGTCCTGACTGGGCATATTGAAAATTTTATAGGTATTGATGAGGAGTACTGCCCTACTTATTATGGCATTGGCTTAGATGACACTGGCGACGTGGACCCTCAGGAGGATCCCACAGTCGCTGAGGACTTGCCTATAGTCTAGCTGAGACTTAGTACTTTATTTGTATTTTTGTTTAAGACATTATGAGTTGTACTTGAGTTTTATTCTTGTGGTTTACACCTAGACTTTTATCTGTGACTCTCTTGAGATTCTTTCTTCTATTCCATCTTAGTATTGTGATTGAGTTACTTATTATTTACTCTCCATTCGGAGTTTATTTTAGACTGTGTTAGATATTAACTCAGGACAGCGTTCTACAGCAGACACTGCGGCGTAGGCTGGGCGTTCGTCACTTTTCGTACCCTTGCACTAGGTGCGGGTCGTGACATTTGGTGCAACCGAGTCTCCTAAAAAGTCATAAAGGCTTTCTTAACTAATTAATTAAATAAAAATATAACTTGTGCCATAATTTGAATGGTTAACATGCAAAAGATTACAATATGACCATGGCATTCCTAATATGGCTAGCATACTAGTTAAAGCATCCGACTACGCTAGACATGCCATACTTTCTAGTCGCCTTGCATATTCAAACTCAACCATGGCTATAGTCCTTTTATATAATATAAATAAGAAAAAAATAAATTAGAATTAAATAAATTCCAAAAAAATAATTTAAATATTCCTTTAAATTATAAGGGTTTTACAGCCTCGAAGAACAGGCTGGCTGTGTAGATCACCGAGAAGTATAATCACATTACGCAGATCCAGAACGAGATCGCCCAGTTGGAAGCCGACTTGAGGGTGGCAACATCTGAAGAGAAGGATTATCTGTCTTAAGCGACCATGACTGCCACCACTTCTGCCCATTTAGAAGAACAGCTGGCGAAATTGGATGGGGAGTATCTGAGTCTGATCCTCTTCGAGGATGAAGCTGCTCGTCAAGAAGAGGCATGACGTCGAGCTACTGTGAAGTTTGAAGCCGAAATTGCGGCTCTAAGGGACAGCTTCAATCGCCTACGTATCCCGTTGATTCTGTAACATTTTTTTTGGCCGTTCACGCTTCTTGTATCTTTTTCCCATTTTTTGATAGACGTTTAAGTACAAAGTAAAGAATCTTTTCGAAAATGAATGTGGTTTTGTGAAATATCGATGCTAGAGGTAATGTGGACGTAGGAAGGATATTTCTGGTGGGTATTTCGCTGGAGAAGTTTGATGTGGACCTATTATCCATTTTATATTCGAATGATTCGAATATAGATAATAAGTTGAACGATGCTGCTAGTAGAGGTAATATGGACGTAATAACAGTGGATGTTCTATATCTGACCAGAGGTAATACGGACGTGGAAAGATATATAGCATTAGGGAGGAGTGGATAATTCAGAGGTAATAGGGACATGATTATCCTTGATGAATACTTTGCTCAGAGGTTATATGGACGTGGCAAAACATTTAATCATTCCACTGGAGAAATAATTACCAGAAAACAATTCAGAGGTAATAGGGACGTGAGTTGTTTTCGTCGAACCGAGTTTGGACAGAGTCAAAACGGGAATGATTCCACTGGGGAAATATTTAGAGAACCTATTATCCAGGGCGTATTCAAGACTCTTGAAATACGAATAATAGTTGGATAGTTTTTTTTAATCATATAAATATCGCACTGTACATTTACATAACTGAACATATGTGAACATTATGTAAAAGAGATTACACATAGTATTTCTTCAGGAACTTGCCATTGATAGGCATCATGAGCAAGTCACCATCGGGCTTGGTTAGCCTGTACGTACCGTTAGAATACACCGATTCTATGACGAAAGGACCTTTCCATTTAGGCTAGAATTTTCCTTTTGTTTTGTGCGTCATGACCATCGGTCTTCTCACTGTTAGGACTAGATCACCGACTTGGAAGATCCTTTCCTTCATATTTTTATTGAAGGATCTGGAAAGGCGTGCTTGGTATAGCTCAATGCGCTGCTGAGCTAACAAGCATTTTTTGTCTATCGCTTCGAGCTCATGGAGTCGTAGACGATAGATTTCTTCAGTAGTCAGCTCGCTGGCTAAGGCTACTCGAAGTGAAGGAATCTGTATTTCTAAGGAAAGAACTGCTTCGCTCCAATAAACCAGAGAAAATGGCGTACTGCCTGTTGGAGTCCGGACCGTTGTGGGATAAGCCCATAGACATTCACCGAGCTTCTCGTTCCAATCATGCTTATTTGAACACGCAAACTTCTTGAGAAGTTTTATGATGGTTTTGTTGAAGGCTTCTGCTAGCCCGTTAGCTGCTGGATTGTAAGCAGTAGAGGCTACGTTCTGGATTCGATTCTTATCGCAGAACCGATAGAACGCATGGCTTGCAAACTGTGGACCATTATCATGAATGATCCTGCGAGGTAGGCCGAAGCGGTAGATGATGTGATATTTTATAAAACTGATCACGTTTGACGTCTTCAATTTGGTGGACGGTATAGCTTCCGCCCATTTGGAGAAGTAATCGATTATGGCTAGGATGAACTGATGTCCTTTGGAGGATGGCGGGCTGATTGGTCCTATGACGTCCATGCCCCAGGCTTCAAACGGCCAAGATACTGTCGTCAGATGTAGAAACTCTGAAGGTTGATGAATGAAATCGGCGTAGAATTGACAAGCTCTACACTTCTTTGCATATTCAACAGCATCTACTATCATTGTGGGCCAGTAATAACCCATTCTTTTGAGGCAATCTTATAATTTAGGGCATGCTTGATGTGCACCACAAACTCCATCGTGCGCCTCCCGGAGTGCATGTTTGGCTTCTATGTCTGATAAGCATCGTAACAGTAGCCCGTCGTAAGAGCGTCGGTACAATATCTTGGTAGCTGTATCGTAGTAAAATCTAAGGGATCGCCTTTGGATGGATACTGCTTCCTTCGGGTCCTCGGGGAGGATTCCATAGATAGCGTAGTCTATGAAGGGAAATCTCTATTCTTTAGCATCGACATTTGTTTTTGCTGCTTAACTGTGATGAATATATAAGGCATTTTTCACACAGAATAGTTTTCGACCAGACACTGTGATGGACTGCTGAGTATTGGTTGGAACGGTCAAGGAAGCAGCGAGATCGGCTAGAGTGTCTGCTTCTATATTCTGTAGTCGAGGCACGTGGTCGATGAAGAACCCAGCAAAAGTAGATGCCAGCTCGATTGTTGCTCTGTGGTAGGGGATGAGATCTTCATGACGAACTTCATAATCCCCTCGGACCTGACTGACTATTAGCTTGGAATCGCCGTAAGCTTCTAGATAGTCAACTCCCAGTTGCTTCGCCAGTTGTAGGCCAATTAATAAAGCATTATATTCGGCCACATTGTTCGTGTATGGTTCCACGAGAGAATATGCACGGTGTATGACAAGATGATTAGGTGACACGAGCACGACACCTACTCCAGCCACGATATTTCTTTTGGGCCCCGTTCTTGATGCACCGTCAAAGAACATTTGCCAAGTAGGAATTTCTTCAGTTGCAGTGTTAGACTCCAAAACTTCGTCGAAAATTTTGTCATAGAGTTTGGACGACTCCGGCACCGGATGAGCTGCTAGGAAATCAGCTAATGCTTGGCCTTTTACTGCTTTCTGAAGAACGAAGATCATATTATATGGAGTCAACAGCATTGCCCATGTAGCTAAACAGGAATTGAGAGAACCCAGTTTAGTCATGAGTATTCTGAGAGGGTTGGTTTTAGATATGATGTGGATAGTCTGCCCAAACACGTAGTGGCGGGTCTTTTGGATAGCAAATACTAGTGCAAGGCATTCCTTCTCCACAGGTGTATATCTGTGCTCGGCACCCAACATTGTACGACTAAGGTAGTAGATTGCCTGTTCATGGTCGCTTTCATTCTTTTGAGCTAATATGGCGCCAAGAGAATGGCCATAGCATGGACATATAGTAAGAAGGGCTTCCCTATTATTGGAGCTACGAATACTGGAGGGCTTGTATGATATGCCTTGATGTCAATGAATGCACGTTGATATTGTTCAGTCCAGACGAAAGATACGCCTTACTTCATGAGCTGGGTGAACGGTTGACACCTTCAAGAGAGGTTTGAAATAAATCGTCAGACGTAGGCTAGCATTCCTTGTAGTCCGTGTAGTTCTTTGAGGTTTCTTGGAGGATACATGTCGAGAATAGCCTTCACTTTCTCCGGGTCCAGATGTATACGCTTTGAAGTGATGACGAAACCAAAGAACTTTCCGCTGGAGACTCCCAGAAAAGACTTAGTTGGATTCATCTTGAGTTGGTGTACACGTATTAGTTTGAACACCGTTCTCAAGTCCATGAGGTGGTTGCCTTTGAGACGACTTTTGATTGCGATATTGTCTACGTAGCACTCCATAGTTTAGCGCAAATGATCGCAAAAAATTGTGTTCATGGCTCGCTTGTATGTCACTCTTGTATTCTTCAATCCGAAGGGCATCACCGTATAGCAGTATACCCCCAATGGTGTTTGAAAAGATGTGTGCTTCTCGTCGTCGGGGAACATCTTGATTTGGTTGTAGCCTGAGAACCCATCTATAAAGGACATCCGCTCGAAGCCGTAAGTATTGTCGATCATTACATCAGTGATCGGTAGAGGGAACTTGTCTTTCGGATATATAGAGTTCAAATCACGGTAGTCGATACAGACTCGAACTCTACCGTTCTTTTTTATGACTGGGACGATGTTGGCAACCCAGTCTGGGTGTTGTTCCTCGCGAATGAATCCACTTGCGATGAGCTTCTTGACTTCATTCTCGATGGCTTCCATGACGTCTGGTCGAAATCGTCGTTGTTGCTGTTTCACTGGCTTAGCTTTAGACAAATGTTTAGGCGGTGCATGGCAACTTTAGGGTCCAAGCCCGGCATGTCTTCATAGCTCCATGCGAAGATGTCGATGAATTCTCTTATAAGCTGTATAAGAGATTGGCGTTCATCGTCAGATAAGCTTTTTGCTGATGAATATTGGTTTGAAGGATGCTTTATCTCCTAGATTGACTTGGATGACTTCGTCTTTGGTAGGTGGTTCACGTTGTTCGAAGTGCAGCTCCCATCTGGTGTCCATCTTTTGAGCCCATTGTTCTAGTTCGATTGATTGGACATCGTTTGTAATTTGGTCGACGAAAACCATATTGACGGACATAGTTGCTTTGAACATATTGTCGATGCTGGAGTCTGAGTCCCAGAGGGAGGAATCAGAAGAATGAGAACAATGATATGCTTCATCATCTGATCTTTCGGGAGTTGTTGGAGGAGAGACATAGCCCAAACCAACACCGCTTCGTTAATAGTAGTTCTCGGGTTTGCCGGAGGGAGCAAAGTGTCGTATTGGCAACCGTCGTCCTCGGCCGTAATTTAGCCATTTTTTGCTTTTGATGTCATATCCCATATTCTGGATGATATTCTTGGCCTGCCAACTATACCGAGAAAGTTATATTTTCCCAGAGTCATAGTCAACTTCTGTGTTGTGCTTGGGAGAAGTAGAGTCTGGAACGAACTTTCTCTCGCCAATTATACGATCGAAGATGATTAGTTCTTCATTCTTCTTTCTGGCTGGAACGATGATGTAGAGGATATCTTCAGGATAAACTTTTTCCTGCAGGAGAGGTGTTGTGACCGGCATGCAGAGGTTTGGCCCTATGCCGTTCTCTAGAGCGTATATTGTATCTATGTAGTGGTTTACAGATTGATTCACATCGGAGTAATTCAAAGATAAAACTTTTCTAAGGAAATACTGTAAAACCCCTAAATTTTTGGGAGTATTTTTTTATGTTATTTAAAAAGACTTAAAAATTTATTTATGCAATTTATGATTTTTTATTTCATTAGAAATGACCTTAGCCATTGTTGAATTTTGGAACACAAGACTACCATGAATTTTGGCACGGAAGATGTAGCAGTGTGCCTTGAATAAGTGTACTAGCCATGCAGGGGGAAGCCTAGCCATGGTGATGTCCAAACTAGGAAAAGCAGACCAAATTTGAATTTACTTATTTAAAGTATTTTAATTAATTATTATTTTATATATTAATTTTTAGATGACCCGGTTGGACCAAACCAGTCCGAACTGGGCCTGGACCAATTTAAGCCCATGTAAGCATGTAGTGTGACCAAATGTGGCCATGTAGGCATATTTTATGTATATACAAATATTTTCTAAATTATTTTAGAATTTTATGTGCGATTTCTAATTATTTAATTATTCGTACTATTATTGGTATTTTATTATTAAATAATATTGTGCAATATTTGTACAAATTTTTGGACCCGAATAAGGGTGTGCGGTATAAGTTCACCCATTGGAAAGATTTTATTAATTTATTATTATTAAAATTTATTTTGCGAAGATTTAATAAACATGATTATTCTATAGAGATATTATTATTATTTTTAGTTGATTTATTGTGATTTGAATTTTATATTTTCTTAGATATGTTTAAATATATTAAATAATTGGGTAGATAATATTTAATTTGGTATTTAAATTTTTAAATAAGATTTGTGGATATATATATATATATATATATATATATATATATATATATGGTTATAAATATATAGAAAAGGTTTAAAAAGATTTGAAAGGAAAAAAAAGGGCTAATGTGGTCGGCCCCACCAAAGTGGGAACCGACCACATTGGCAAAAGGAATAGCAAAGCAGCAGCATAGCTGCGCCAATAAATGGGGCCGACCCCATTAACAACAAGAAGTAAACAACAACTTATTGATGGCCGACCCCCCTATATACAACACATATATACATATGTATACGTATGTGTTAAAACTAAACCTAAACCCTAATCAATCCGAATCTCTTCCTCCACCTTCTTCCTTCTCTCTCCTCCATCCTCCTCCCTCTCCTCGACGTGCGTGTCCAACCTCGCCAGGGCGACAGCAGTACCGCCTTCCGGTCGTCACGACGACAACAACAACAACAGATTCCCACTTTAAGGTATCCCACTTCCCCGATCAATTTCTCTGTCAATTCTTGTTCATTTTTGATTCCGTAAATTCGTGTAGAAAGCCTACATGACCCTCTTAGAGATCCCACAGGTGGATTTTGACATGGCCATCCAACTTGCTCGAAAAATCGAGACAAAGTTGGAGAAAAACCCACTTTTCTGAAATATTAAAAACTATTTTAAAACACCAACTTGTCGGCCACTTTTCTTTCTGTACAATAGGATTTTGTTGAAACTAATTGAAGGCATAGAATAACAACATAACCAAGACTACAACGTAATTTTTAGAATCAGATTTAACGCATTATACAGAAAGTTATGGATCGATGAACTTGTGCGAAAAACTGTTTTTGAAACATTAAAAATATTGAAATTCTTCCCGATACGGCATGTGCCCCGACAAACTGGGTGACGTGGTCACGCACTATACGTATCGAAAGGCGCATATGGATATTGTCGACGTGTGAGAACTAATGGAACCCGATTTCGTTGCATATGCGCGACGAAATCATTGCGTATCCGTCGAGATACCCCCGTATCGACCTTTTGCAAATTAAGTCACAACTTCGTGTACACTCATCAAATCACGACGAAACTTGCGCCATTGGACTCGAAATATTTTTCTGGTCCTGTGAACCAAGTTTGGTTCAATTCTGAGAAGGTTGATCGGGACGCTATTTTGGCGGGCTCACAATCCCACTCAACGGGCGATTTTGTGCACGGACCACCGGAATCGAAAATTGGACATACCGTTGGGTTCGTCTCATCAAAACAAATTTGTAGACTTATAGTTTGACAACTTTAGAGACCGTAGATATTGGCACACATTTTGGTACAAAGCGGGTCCAACGGCGGACATCGTTTTGACCCACAATTATGATTTTGCACCTGTTCCAGAATTTAACTTTTGGACAGACATATCTTATATTCCAAACTCGTTCGTGATGTTTGTTGCAGCATCCGGAGTCATCTGCGGGATTTGGCTTTTCTTGTTTTGTTTATTTGCCGGTTCGAGCTACTGGATTGTTCTCTTTGCACATAACCTCAGGCAAGATACCTTGCCATCTTTACTGCTTCCATCTAGTTACATTTTATTTCAGTTATTGTATCTATATTTCTTGTTTATTATTTTCTTTTTGCTTGTGAACCTAGAGTTAAGAGACTTCCGTCAGTAGAATGCATATCATTGACTTCGTCACGATTGTATCACGAGTTGTGTGTTAGTTGTGAGTATCATGTAGTGGTCACTTTCATGTTGGCTGATCACCCGTGCGCATGCGTAGGAATAACTGTCAATAGATGTATCTTAGAAGACTTGACAGTTATCTATTATAAACAGTGTTGTGGAAGCGACATGTGTTAGTGTGTTGTGGTTACGATGCATATACAGTATCATTGGGAGGAGGGGACAACTATTAGCTTAGGGGCTACATTTATTTTTATACACATTTTGGGCCGAGGGTGACTCTTATGAGCACTACCTTCTGTCCAGGGCCGATAGTGACTCGGATGAGCGCTACTTACTGCCACTCTTTATTTACTCTGCTGATTCTACAGCCCTTGCGTAGAATGTTGTCCTCAAAGTGCATATTGTGTCGTAGTTTTATAGTATTTTTTATAATTATGCAGTTATAATGGCTTGTTCTTCTTGTATCTTGCTACGTCCCTCTGAGGACCTGGTTATCTCTCCAGGTGTGTGCTTTCATGGTTTACTGCAGGTGTTCTAGCCAAGATGGTGGGCGTCTCCATTTCTTCGATGATGATCGCTTTTGGTTCGTCTTGATACTTTCATGGATCATTTTCTTGTATACTTTATCTCCTTTGGATAGTTGGTAGTGGACTTTGTCTCCGCCCAACAATTGTACCATAAATATTCAAGTTGAATTTATACTATTATCCTTTTTATTGTGGATGAGATTTAGTTTGTCTTGGATTACTACATTTTACAGCTTATGTATACATACAAGGTTTCCATATATTGGAGTGTACTTCGTATGTATGCAGCTGGCATGGATACGTACCTAGTCCTAAGTATTTTAGGACTGGGCGTTACATGTTTTTATGGTGGCCCATGCAGGTCGAGTTTGCCGTTTTGGTTACATGACTGTACCGAACGGGCCTACAATATAGGATTATAGTCTAGAATCTCATCCACCTACTTGACACCCTTTCTTGACTTCAAATTCCGAACTCTCGTTCGACCTGCTTGATTTGCATCATGCTTGAGCTCTTCCTACCATAATCCTTATTTCCATACTTGATACGAAGATGACTACACTAATATATGCTCATTGGTCAACCACGTGGCTAGAATGATTACATTGACAACTAGTATGCCTTGAGATCCAAATTGAGTTATAAAGCTATGAGGATAGAGGGACCATATTTTCAAGAAGTATGAACTTAGGGATTAGTTAATTCCAAGTTGGGTAGTAGCAACATTAATAACTTCGAAGGATTTTAGAACTTTATTTTTTATCTACAAAATGATAGAGGAATCTATATACAATTGAGAAAGGAGATTGAATTAATTTTGAGTTTTGATTTTTGAAGGTCTTTGAAAAATACTTATGATTCAGTGAATTATAGCTATCCATCCTTGAATAGATATAAAGTTAGTTGAAAAGAATTTTTAAAATTTAAATACTGTTGTAAGATTATGAGGGCGGTTGATAAAGCTTGGTTTTAAATTGGGTTGTATGGTTTCCAATTAATAAGTTCGTAAAATTTTGAATTTTAAGTTTGGAGTAAGGTTATTAAGAATTTTGGTTAAAAATATTTTGAAGGATATAATCAAATTGAGGATCTATTATAAACTCTTGTATGAATTACGATTGATAACTCCTATTTAAATTTTGAGTTTAAGATTTGGATTAATGATAGAAGAAGAAAAATATATAGATTTGATTTGTGACACAATAAAGGTTATTCGAGATTGATTGGAAAATTTTGGAAAAAAAATTGATTGGATGACTGATAAGATCATTTGAATATTGAGTTTATAGTTAGATTGCTAATATTACAATATTTGGGAAAAGTTACTAAAGATGTGGTGAAAAGTTATTTTGATTGATTAAAGGAATTTACCATTTAAAAAGTTGTAAACTTGTTTGAATGACTTAGAAATAGAAGTTATGTGATGAGTGCGTTAAAATATTGAGCTGTAAATTTTAGAATATTCGTAATATGTTAAAAGTTTATATTGAGGGTTATTGGAGAAATTTTTGGAGTTTTAAAGTTATGAAGTGATATAAATTTTTTTGATTCATGAGTTTCTTGAGTTTAAAAGTTAGAGTGTAAATGTTAAATTTTGGAAGGGTTAGTAGTAACGTGATGGAAGTTTACTTGGAAAGGAATTTGATTTGGTCATGATTAAATTTGACAGCTTGGAGTGAAAACGAAATTTGGATAGTTCATTTTAGAGAAATTTATTAAGGAACTTTTGGAGGAAACACAAATTTTCAAATTTTATATTAGGCCACCAAGATACCCCTAATAAATTGGAAGTATTCCATACTAAATGCCATGTCACTCATGACCATGATAGTAGTATATACACAAGCGTTGCTAGTCATCTACAAAACTATATTGTATCTCAATCTTTACTTACTCGATTTTTCCTCGAATCTCAATCTTTTATGGCAACCTTCTAACCCAGTTGCAATTTGAATAATGATTTAATTGTTTATTGACTGTATTCATTTAAGAGGCTATCTTATTTCTAGAACTGTGATCCTAAATTATTTTTACTGGATTCCTTAATTAATTTTATTTCATGCTTTAACTTGATCTCCTTTATTTTTGTGCATTAATTGTCACCTCATGAACTCCCACTTTCTATATATATTTTTTGACATGCCTTACCGTGACTTTGATAATTGGAGCACAACAATAGACTTTTCCTTCCAACAAACTTCATATGTAAGACCTAGACGAGCCTACCTTCATGTAGAAATATCATGTCCCACCAAAATACGTCTCTTTGTACTCTATTTTCTTGACATGACTTTCTGGTCAAAATGTGTCACGCCCCAGAACCAGAATACTGGAGAGCGGGGGCAGACATAGCCAGCTACGTATATTGAAATAGAATACATCTCAACTATACGGTCACGGCTGTCTAGATATGAGGGTTTACTACAAGCCAGCAGTCTCTTAAGGTCAAGCCTATTGTCTCAATCTTAAGCAATTAACAGAGTTACAAGATGTTAGAGCATCAAATATATATATATAAGGCGTCCCAAATATTACATATTGGATGATCATGAAGCTAGTCGTACAAAATGATAGGACTAGCAAGAGTTCAGTCATACATGATCAACCCTAGGATTTGTTAATCATGTTTACAGCCCGTAGGCAGACAGTAAGTAAATGTGCATCGAGCTAACAGGTGCTCGTCGGCTAAACGCCTCAAAAGAATAAATTTACATATAAGTGGGTGAAACAAAAAGGAAAACCCACTCTTGGCCCGGGTTCCGTCTAGTTGTCACCATTGGGCTGAAAGCTTGGTAGATCCTCGGGAGCTGCTCCGAAATCTGGCCACACAAAACCAGCTGGGTCAAACCCCAGAAAGAGCAAGTGCCACAATGGAGGCCACAAATAAGAACAAAAGCCAGCATATCAGAACATAAAGAATAAAAAAAGTACAAGTAGTAAAGTACACAGGGCGATAAACGACTAGGGACGTGGAACCATTCCGGGAGCTAGGTTACAATCCTTAAACCAAACAAGGACCGGGATTGTAACCCTTCGCCTGAATAGCTCTCTGTCTCTACTCATTTATCGTTAAGATAAGTAAAACAAAACATGCTCAGGAGATAGCAGGTACTGGAGCTAGACAAGACTTGGACAAGGCTGGACACCATCCATTCACAATCGGCCAAGCAAGTACTACGGCTTACTACTTTAACTAACTAGGGTTATCACAAGCCTAATTACTAACAAGATGCAAGTGAGAATTCCAGTCCCAAGCCCTGCAAACTATCCAGTTATCCTTCCGCGGGTTGAGAGTTATAGGTGGGTACATTGCCCGGGAGACAAATGTACCCTTAGGTGACTTAGAGGGTGCAACACATGACAGTGTGCTGGAAATGTTCTCTACTCGTCGACAAGCTACAAGTCTATTAAAGCGCCCAGATAATGAGTTTGCCTGTGACTGTGAATTCTCCATGTTCTAGTTTGATCTAATCATTAGCCTAATCCAATTTAGCGCGAGTCCCTGGCCGTGGTACCCAGGGTGTCACGTCCTAGACATGATGCAAGACAAGGCAAGTGGATTGTACAAGCAAGCAAGCAGGAGCACCCACGGTGTCAAGTTGATTATACGAGTCAAGTTACAAGTTACAAGTTACAAGTCAAGAGTGCGCCGCCATGGGCCACTATCAAGTTATCAAGATAAATCATGTCAGGGTACTGTCAGGAGTGCGCCACTACGGGCCACTATCAAGTCAGGTTGGTCATGCCAAGAGTGCACCACTACGGGTCACTGTCGTGTTATGCTAGTTCCTTGTCATACCAGGCCATGTACAATAGTCATTCCAAACATATTAAGTAAAATCAAGTTCATAACAAAAGGCGTAAGGATATAAAATGGACGTAAAACATCTAATAAAATATCAATATATATAGGGCTATAGAAGAGCCAAGCTAAAAGAAGAATAAAACCAAGTCTCCATGATTGGACATATTGTGCAAGGGGTCATGGGGTTGGATTGCGCAAGAGTCAAGTGCGCCAGGGGCCAACTGCGCAGGGTGAGCTGCGCAGGGTACCAACTGCGCCAGAGATGGATGGCACAGCAGATAGGTTGCACGGGATCAAATTGCGCAGGGGTTAGACTGCGCAGGAGGGGATGGCGCAGGGTGAGCTGCACAGAGGGTGGACTGCGCAGGAGTCAGGTTGCGCAGGGCCAACTGCGCAGGGGTGAGTGCGCCAAGGGAGGTACGCGGTCCAGCCCAAGAGGCCGGGCGTAATCGGCTATGCGCAATGAAAGGCGCTGGCCGAGAAGGAAGGTACGCAGTTCACCAAAGGGTGAGCTGCGCAATCGGCCTTGCGCTAAAGAGCGCAGGCCGAGAGGGCTGCTTCTCCAACCCGAGAAGAACTCCAAGAACTTCAAAACTTTAATTCTTCATAACTTGACCAAATCAAAACCAAATCTAGATTTTCAAAGTTCTATCTAGAGTAAAATCGAATTCTCTTCCACATGGAAGCATCAAAACATACAAAAATCGAAGTTTAATAGATCAAAACCAAGGATTTTCGAAAATGGTTAAAACCTAGATCTAGAAAAATGGAAGCTCCAAATCACAAAATGTCAAGTTCTAAAGTTGTTCTCCATGGCCTAATCTAGCTAATAGACAAATAAAAAGTGGTGCTTATTTGATGGCAAGGTGCACTTGCCTATGGTGTGGTGTTGTGTGGAAGAAGGAAGAAGAAGAAGAAAATTAATGGAGAGTAAAGAGGAGAGAGAAAGTTAGGTGGAGATATAATGAGGGTGGTTGTGTTGTGTTGAGGGTAGAGTGTAGGTTAAAGTGTACCAATACATATTAAACCAAACCTAATCATACCAACCCAATTCCACAAAATAAAACCAAGCCGTGGTCCAAACCCATTTACGAGAACCCGAATCCACAAGTCGAGAAAATAAAATATGTGCCAAAATCAAATTACGAGTATAAATACAAAATACAGGAAATAGGGGTGACAACTCTACCCACCTTCAAAGAATTCCATCCTCGGAATTTAATCAAGGAGCTAGAGATTGCCACGACAAGCTATACTAAGCACAGACAAGCTACACTAAGCAGTTCAATCATACAATCATACAATGCAAGCAAGGAAAGGGAAAGCGTAAGACATAAGAAAGACATTATACCTCACGAGTCAAACAGGTAGGGATATCGCGATCGGATGTCGTCTTCACGCTTCCACGTTGACTCACCTAGAGAGTGATGACCCCAAGCAACACGGACTAAGTTAATAGTCTTGTTCTTGAGCGTCTTTTCTCTCCGGTCCAATATAGACACGGGCCTCTCCTCATACGAAAGGTTGGTACCAACAACCAATTCCGAATGATCAAGGATATGGCTCGGGTCCAGGATGTACCGTCTTAATTGGGATACATGGAATACATCATGTACCTCACTTAGCGACGGCGGAAGAGCGAGACGATAGGACACATCGCCTACTCGCTCCAGAATATCGAACGGCCCTATATACCTAGGACTAAGATTTCCCCGTACGCCAAAACGAATGATGCCGCGGGTAGGCGAGATCCTAAGGAATACATGGTCGCCGACGGCAAATTCTAAGGGACGCCGATGAGCATCGGCCCAATGGCGCTGGCGATCCTGAGCAACTCGGAGGTGATCTCTGACTTTCCTGACCACTTCAACTGTCTGAGAAATCAGTTCTGGACCGAGCATCTGCCTCTCTCCGATATCGTCCCATGCTAACGGGGATCTGTACTTCCTACCATACAGAGCCTCGAAGGGTGCCATCTGGATACTGGACTGGAAACTATTGTTGTACGAGAATTCTACCAGGTGCAGGTGATCCTCCCACGAACCACCAAAGTCAAGGGTACACGACTGCAACATATCTTCGAGAGTTTGTATAGTACGCTCTGACTGCCCATCTGTCTGCGGATGATACGCTGAGCTGAACTTGAGACGAGTCCCCAAACTTTGATGAAGACTGCACCAGAAGTGCTATGTGAATCTCGTATCCCTGTCTGATACTATGCTGACTGGCACTCCGTGAAGTCTGACGATCTGCCTGAGATACATCTCTGCTAGCTGCACCGTCGACTGTCCAACTCTAAATGGAAGAAAGTGTGCCACCTTGGTAAGCCTGTCTACAATGACCCAAATAGCATCTCTGCCTGCCGGAGATCTGGGTAACCCGGTCACGAAATCCATGGTTATGCGTTCCCATTTCCATTCTGGGATCGGTAAAGGTTGAAGAAGTCCAGCTAGTCTCTGATGTTCAGCCTTGACCTGTTGTCAAACCAAACATCGAGAGACATACCGGGCTATCTCTTTCTTCGTACCATTCCACCAAAAGTGCTAGCGAATATCTCTGTACATCTTCGTGCTGCCTGGGTGGATGGAATACTGCGAACTGTGAGCCTCTGCCATGACTTCCTGTCTGATATCTCCACTGGGTACACAAAGATGCGTGCCGTGTCGAAGTGTACCATCCTCATGAATACATAACTCTGGCCTTCTTTCAGCCTCGCACTCTGCTCTGAGCCGCTGAATCTTGGAATCTGTTAACTGTGTTGTCCGGATCCTCTCAACTATGGTGGACTGAATCTGTAGGCTGGCCATCAAGGCCACATTGGAAGGAAGAACCACTTCAATTCCCATCTTCTGAAGATCCGACAATAACTCTGGTTGCGCCGTCAGGAAATAAACTCCGGCTCTCCGGCTCAACGCATCTGCTACAACGTTGGCCTTCCCTGGATGATACTACAAATCCACATCGTAGTCCACCAGTAGCTCGAGCCATCTTCTCTGCCGCATATTAAGATCCTTCTGGGTGAAAACATACTTCAGGCTCTTATGATCAGTAAATATCTCCACTCTATCTCCGTACAAGTAGTGCCTCCACAACTTAAGTGCAAACACTACTGCTGCTAGCTCCAAGTCGTGGGTCGGGTAATTCTTCTTATGATCACGGAGTTGACGTGACGTATAAGCAATTACCTTCCCATGCTGCATCAAAACACATCCCAATCCTCTGTCTGAAGCGTCGCAATAAACTGTGAATCCTCCGGTCCCATCTGGAAGGGTGAAAATGGGAGCCGTTATCAAACCTCGCTTCAACTTCTCAAATGATTCCTGACATTCTGCTGTCCAAATGAACGGCACATCCTTGCGGGTCAACTGGGTCATCGGCGCTGAAATCCTTGCAAAATTAGAGACGAACCACCGGTAGTAGCCGGCCAATCCAAGAAAGCTGCGAACTTCTGCCACTGAGCTGGGTACTGGCCAGGACTCGATAGCCATAATCTTCTGGGGATCCACTTCCACTCCTCCTCGAGTAATGATGTGACCCAAGTAAGAAATACGATCGAGCCAGAACTCGCATTTACTGAACTTGGCGTACAACTGGTGCTCTCTGAGAATCTGGAGGACAATTCTGAGATGCTGCTCGTGCTCTGCTTCACTCTTGCTGTAGACCAGGATGTCATCAAGGAACACTATCACGAACTGATCCAAGTAAGGCATGAAAATACGGTTCATGAGGTCCATGAACACTGCCGGCGCATTGGTCGCTCCAAAGGGCATAACTAGAAACTCCCAATGCCCATACCTCGATCTGAACGTCGTCTTCGGGATGTCTTGCTCTCTGACTCTGATCTGGTGATATCCTGACCGCAAGTCTATCTTCGAGAAAACTGAAGCCCCCTTGAGTTGATCAAACAAGTCATCTATCCTCGGGAGAGGGTATCTGTTCTTGATTGTCACTGAGTTCAAGGTACGATAATCAACACATAGCCTGGATGTACCATCCTTCTTTTTCACAAGAAGCATCGGGGCTCCTCAAGGCGATCCACTTGCACGAATGAATCCCTTGGTCCTGAGTTCTTCAATCATCTTGTACAAAATCTCCAACTCTGAAGGCACCATTCTGTAGACTCGCTCTGATACTGGTGCTGTCCCGGGAATCAAGTCAATGGTGAACTCGATCTCCCGCTCTGGTGGCATCCCTGGAAGTTCCTCTGGGAAGACATCTGGAAACTCTTCAACTATCTGGGGCAACTGTACTGCTGCTACTGCCATCCGCAATACTGGGGGAGAAGGCTCCACGGCGCCTCTGGAAAATGAAAACTCTGGCTCTCCGGGAATACTAAAGACAACTCTGCCGACATAGCAGTCTATCCTAGCATAATGGTTCCTCAACCAATCCATGCCTAGGACTACATCATAGTCTGCCATAGGGAACTCTATGAGCCTAGCGGGGAACTCTCTACCGCTAACTACGATCCGACACGAGGAAAACACTCGATCTACTCCCACAAGACCATTACCAGTAAGTATATTGAGCCTCACTGATAATGACTCGGGCTCCAATCCTATCCGTGTCGCGAATCGTACAGACATGAATGAATGCGATGTACCAGAATCAAATAATACAGATGCTGGAAAGGTGTTGACGAGAATAGTACCTGCCACTACCTCACCTGGTGCAACTTCTTCTTCCATCGTCATCATCATAGCCTGACCTCTAGCTGCGGGTCCTCTCTGCTGGAAACCCCTCTGTCGGTTCTGTGCTGGAGCCTGGGTGATCTGCTGCTGGTTCTGTTGCTGAAAGGCTTGGGCCTGAGGCAATAATGGCCTCGGGTACTGCTGCTGCTGCTGCTGGACTGGAACTGGGGCTGGTCCTCTCACCGAAGAACTAGAAAGGTTGGATGATGATGGACCTCCCCTATTCGGGCAGGTCCCTATCTGGTGGTCTGCTCCTGCACAAGCCAGGCACAATCCCTGTGCCCTACGACAATCTGCCACTACATGGCCCGGCTTCCCGCAATGCGAACATCCCATCGCGGAAGACTGCTTCTGCTTCTGCTGCTGCGGGTACATCAGGGTCGAATGCTGAACCGACGTCACTGAGGCCGCCCGCCTCGGAGTTCCAATGGTTATACCCCTAGCTGCCGGGGCTGGAGCTGAAGATTGGTGCATCTGGTTGTGGGACCGCTTCCTGCCTCCGGTCCTGTCCACAATTCTCCGGAAGGTATACTCATGCCTCCTTGCTGCCTTCAATACTGCATCGAACGTCTGGTTTTCGAACTGCTCCACAGCCAATAATATCTCTAAGTGCAGCCCTTGCTGGAACCGCTGAGCCCTTTCGAACTCGGTCGCCACCAAAGTGGGGGCGAACCTACTCAGCCTGGAAAACTCGGTCGCATAGCCATCGACCGTCCTGCCTCCTTGCTTCAAGTTGGTGAATCTGGTCTGCAGGTCGTACCGTGCCACCGCATCGAAGTACTTCGTCTGGAACCTCTCTCTGAACGTCGCCCAAGTGACTAGCGCTGCTAATCCCATGGCCTGAGCTGCCCACCAATCGCGAGCCAAGTCTAACAACTGTAGGCGTACCACCGCCACCTTCTCATTTCCAGGTGTCCTAGCAGCTTCTATGACCACCTCGGTATCCTGAAGCCAAGCGTCCGCGGTAATCGCATCTTTACTGCCGTCAAAGAATGGAGGGTTCAAGCGCTTGAAACTGTTGGCCGCCTGATTCCCTTGGGGACCTCCTCGGTTTAGTGCATCATAAACTTCCTGGTGCAAGGCGTCGCCTCGACGATCTTGGGATGCACGCAGTTCTCTGATAAGCCCTACCAAAGGTCCTTCATCCTGTCTAGCTGGTTGAACGGACGGAGATGCCTGAACTGGAGGTTCTGAGCCTCCGGGAAACATAACTCGGGAGGCTACTCCAGAGTGCTGAGCTTGATCTTCCTGGCGCTGGGGTGCTTGTCGGGCTTCCTCTGGCTGGTTGCCAGGTCCGGGAGTAATGCCGCTGAAGAAGACGACATAGGGAACAATAAGGAAAGGACCAGGACAGATCAATGATACAAGCAATGTGATCAGGTCGAGATTCTCAGGGATTTGAAGATACGAGTAGAGATCAAGGACGAATATTGATTAAGACATCTATTCGGTAAACCCTCACATTTCTTGAATGCCAAGACCTGCATGGGCCACCACTTAAACCATGTCAAGCCTCAGAACCAGAATACTGGAGAGCGGATGCAGACATAGCCAGCTACGTATATTGAAATAGAATACATCTCAACTATACGGTCATGGCTGTCTAGATATGAGGGTTTACTACAAGCCAGCAGTCTCTTAAGGTCAAGCCTATTGTCTCAATCTTAAGCAATTAACAGAGTTACAAGATGTTAGAGCATTAAATATATATATAAGGCGTCCCAAATATTACATATTGGATGATCATGAAGCTAGTCGTACAAAATGATAGGACTAGCAAGAGTTCAGTCATACATGATCAACCCTAGGATTTGTTAATCATGTTTACAGCCCGTAGGCAGACAGTAAGTAAATGTGCATCGAGCTAACAGGTGCTCGTCGGCTAAACGCCTCAAAAGAATAAATTTACATATAAGTGGGTGAAACAAAAAGGAAAATCCACTCTTGGCCCGGGTTCCGTCTAGTTGTCACCATTGGGCTGGAAGCTTGGTAGATCCTCGGGAGCTGCTCCGAAATCTGGCCACACAAAACCAGCTGGGTCAAACCCCAGAAAGAGCAAGTGCCACAAAGGAGGCCACAAATAAGAACAAAAGCCAGCATATCAGAACATAAAGAATAAAAGAAGTACAAGTAGTAAAGTACACAGGGCGATAAACGACTAGGGACGTGGAACCATTCCGGGAGCCAGGTTACAATCCTTAAACCAAACAAGGACCGGGATTGTAACCCTTCGCCTGAATAGCTCTCTGTCTCTACTCATTTATCGTTAAGATAAGTAAAACAAAACATGCTCAGGAGATAGCAGGTACTGGAGCTAGACAAGACTTGGACAAGGCTGGACACCATCCATTCACAATCGGCCAAGCAAGTACTACGGCTTACTACTTTAACTAACTAGGGTTATCACAAGCCTAATTACTAACAAGATGCATGTGAGAATTCCAGTCCCAAGCCCTGCAGACTATCCAGTTATCCTTCCGTAGGTTGAGAGTTATAGGTGGGTACATTGCCCGGGAGACAAATGTACCCTTAGGTGACTTAGAGGGTGCAACACATGACAGTGTGCTGGAAATGTGCTCTACTCGTCGGCAAGCTACAAGTCCATTAAAGCGCCCAGATAACGAGATTGCCTGTGACTGAGAATTCTCCATGTTCTAGTTTGATCTAATCATTAGCCTAATCCAATTTAGCGCGAGTCCCTGGCCGTGGTACCCAGGGAGTCACGTCCTAGACATAATGCAAGACAAGGCAAGTGGATTGTACAAGCAAGCAAGCAGGAGCACCCACGGTGTCAAGTTGATTATACGAGTCAAGTTACAAGTTACAAGTTACAAGTCAAGAGTGCGCCGCCACGGGCCACTATCAAGTTATCAAGATAAATCATGTCAGGGTACTGTCAGGAGTGCGCCACTACGGGCCACTATCAAGTCAGGTTGATCATGCCAAGAGTGCACCACTACGGGTCACTGTCGTGTTATGCTAGTTCCTTGTCATACCAGACCATGTACAATAGTCATTCCAAACATATTAAGTAAAATCAAGTTCATAACAAAAGGCGTAAGGATATAAAATGGACGTAAAACATCTAATAAAATATCAATATATATAGGGCTATAGAAGAGCCAAGCTAAAAGAAGAATAAAACCAAGTCTCCATGATTGGACATATTGTACAAGGGGTCATGGGGTTGGATTGCGCAAGAGTCAAGTGCGCCAGGGGTGAGCTGCGCAGGGTACCAACTGCGCCAGAGATGGATGGCGCAGCAGATGGGTTGCGCAGGATCAAATTGCGCAGGGGTTAGACTGCGCAGGAGGGGATGGCGCAGGGTGAGCTGCACAGAGGGTGGACTGCGCAGGAGTCAGGTTGCGCAGGGCCAACTGCGCAGGGGTGAGTGCGCCAAGGGAGGTGCGCGGTCCAGTCCAAGAGGCCGGGCGTAATCGGCTATGCGCAATAAAAGGCGCTGGCCGAGAAGGAAGGTACGCAGTTCACCAAAGGGTGAGCTGCGCAATCGGCCTTGCGCTAAAGAGCGCAGGCCGAGAGGGCTGCTTCTCCAACCCGAGAAGAACCCCAAGAACTTCAAAACTTCAATTCTTCATAACTTGACCAAATAAAAACCAAATCTAGATTTTCAAAGTTCTATCTAGAGTAAAATCGAATTCTCTTCCACATGGAAGCATCAAAACATAAAAAAATCAAAGTTTAATAGATCAAAACTAAGGATTTTCGAAAATGGTTAAAACCTAGATCTAGAAAAATGGAAGCTCCAAATCACAAAATGTCAAGTTCTAAAGTTGTTCTCCATGGCCTAATCTAGCTAATGGACAAATAAAAAGTGGTGCCTATTTGATGGCAAGGTGCACTTGCCTATGGTGTGGTGTTGTGTTGAAGAAGGAAGAAGAAAAAGAAAATTAATGGAGAGTAAAGAGGAGAGAGAAAGTTAGGTGGGGATATAATGAGGGTGGTTGTGTTGTGTTGAGGGTAGAGTGTAGGTTAAAGTGTACCAATACATATTAAACCAAACCTAATCAAACCAACCCAATTCCACAAAATAAAACCAAGCCGTGGTCCAAACCCATTTACGAGAACCCGAATCCACAAGTCGAGAAAATAAAATATGTGCCAAAATTAAATTACGAGTATAAATACGAAATACAGGAAATGGGGGTGACAAAATGACTAAACTATAACCTCTACCATGACACCAAATACTTTCCGACTTCAATTAAGAGATCCAATCTTGACTCAATCCTTTAACCCGATATGTGAATATGTTCTATTAAATCCCTTAATACTGACCTTGTGCTTTATCTTGATTGCTTGACCCGTTGTTCCATCACACTATTAGTTTAACTCTTGTAAGTTGGGTAGAATACCTCACAACCCAACAAAGCCTTTGTCCTTGTGACTCATGTTGATAAGTTTACTCAGACTATAAATTCAGAGGACCCTAAACTTATATAGGCGACCAAGCCCTAAATGAAGAAAACTAGGACAACTGTAAAGGCCCACACTTCGAACAATACTTGATTTTAAAAGATCTTGGACTAATTAAATTCCTTCGATATTACCTCTCTTACTTATATTTCAACAACCTGATGCTGCTAATTTAGCCTTGGTTTTGCAAGCTTATCTTTTTCGAGCTTGATCATGACATATTTTATTGGGTGCACCCACTAAAATATTGTCTAATCAGAACCGGTGTATGATGGTCTGATAAACCTATTGCACTTTGGTTCACATTTTATGAATTATTCTACGTGGATGGAGACATAGTTAAACTTGCCTTAGAGTCTCATCCGCGACAGCATTGACAACTCTTATTTGGATTATTTCCGTTGCCTATGAACCACGTATTCGTACTTGATAGCAAAGTCCTTGAACTCCTTATTGTTTTTACTTTACTTATATTAGAAAGACCAGACACTGTACATGATAGATAGATGTAAGATATCACCTTTAGTTTTCCTATCAGTTATTTCAACACGAATTTAGATAGCCACTGACCAACTCATGTGGCTATATCCTCACCATAGACTATTCTTCTCCCCAATCTTAGAAATTTCATTGTTTTCTTCCAACCCCTCTTGAACGCACGAGAGTGGTTCTAATAATAATTTAATCAAACCCTCGACCAAGACGATTAGTATCCAGTTCTTCCTTAAGGAATCACATCTCCTAAATGTCTAATTTATTTTCTGTGGTCTACTCACTTCCTTACTGTTCTTCTAAATTGGATAATCAAAATTTTGTTACCTTCAATAGCGGTTCTTATTCAATTCCATAACCATGATATATTTTTGTATATATCGACTCCACAATTTTCTATTGCATGGTGGTGTTGAACGCCGTTTTATCGCCTCCACCAAAAATTTAATTGTATTTTGGTATTGACGGACTCTTCCTATCCCTCAACCCTATCTACCCTATTAATCCTAAATTTCGAGGACGAAATTCTTGTAAGTTGGGTAGGATGTAAAACCCCTAAATTTTTGGGAGTATTTTTTAATATTATTTAAAAAGACTTAAAAAATTATTTATGCAATTTATGATTTTTTATTTCATTAGAAATGACCTTAGCCATTGTTGAATTTTGGAACACAAGACTACCATGAATTTTGGCACGGAAGATGTAGCAGTGTGCCTTGAATAAGTGTACTAGCCATGTAGGGGGAAGCCTAGCCATAGTGATATCCAAACTAGAAAAAGCAGACCAAATTTGAATTTACTTATTTAAAGTATTTTAATTAAATATTATTTTATATATTAATTTTTAGATGACCCGGTTTGTTACGCCCCAGAACCAGAATACTGGAGAGCGGGAGAATGACTCAGTCAGCTACGTATTACGGGTAGATGAATACCGTATAATACGATCAATGCTGTCTAAAGACGAGGGGGTACATACTACATGAAAGTCTCACTAGGGTTACACGACATCTATTGTCTCAATCATTCAAATAAGAAACAGTAATAGAGAACATGTAAGATAAAGCAGTAAGGCGTCCCAAATGCTCAGTCAAAATGTTCTTGAGATCTGGCTTTACAAAACATAGCCAGATGATGTACCAAGGTATACACAACTGTTATCAGCTGCAGTCTGACTTTAGTTACAATTATGTAAAAGTAAGTACAAGACGATCCGACTAATATGTCGGTGCCAAACGGCAAAGTATAAGGTAAATAACAAAATGAGCGAGGAAGTAAGGAACCCACTCGAGTCCTCCTGCGATCATCCCTCTAGTATTGACCATCTTGGAGATAGAAGTAAGCTGAGTCCTCGGAAACCGGGTCTAAATTTGGCCATACAAAACCAGAGAGGTTAGACCTCTAATAGCAAGTACCACAAGGAAGCACGACATGAGAATTTAAAACCAGTGATAAGAGTTAAGGATATGATAAATAGGTCTCTGCTTGCTACTAGGATTCATATAATATCACGACACTTCAAACCAACTTCCCAACCAAACAAGGACAGAAGTTGACCCGTCATGCCCTGACATTATGATCCTCTCAGTTAGTTAACAGAGTAGATACAGTACACAAACAAATCAATTTAAACGGCCATTCAACTACTACGGCTTGCTACTGTAAGTCCCAAGTTACCTTGGTTTTATGCAATAAGGATTCCTCAGTTCTTACTATGCACAAACAAGGCTAGTTTACCCAATCAATTAATTGTGCCAATCATGTATTTAGACGAGTCCCGGCGGGACGCCCGTCGTTAATATACAATGTATAATAAATAATATAAGCAGATACCGCTCCCTGCCCGTGTGGCAGATTTGCAGTATCTGTGGGAACCAGCCGGCCTGTCGGGCACTTAATAGTCCCAAAGAGGGCTGCCATATAAGAACTCGAAAATCTATTCTTTCCATGCAATTATTATTTTATTTAACTTAATAGCCTCTATGTTAAGTGAAATCCCATGCCGTGGATCATGGTCATTCAGAATGAGTACCTTTGTACGGGGTACGATATGCACAACTCTACAACGATATCCGTGCGGTTAGGTTATAGGTCTTACATAGCGTAATGCAACAATCAAAACTAACCACGGAATAATCATGCCTTGACCATAAAGTACACATGCTTCTTTGTAGAAAAAAAATAAATAAATAAATTGAAGCCTGCATGTGCCTGTATGCCAATATTCGGGATCAGCCAGTCGATTGTAATAGTTCATAGTTCATATGAACGTGTCTCATTCATTCAATTCAATAAGATGACTAGCCAGTCTCTTAGTTCCAACTAGGAAGCATGAGCAATTATTAGTCCAAGTCACAATCATTATCAATGGTGACAAGGCATGAAAGTCAACAAGTATTCAGTGGGGTCGAGTCTATAACTCTCAGGTTTTATTTCCAGTCATACTGGGTATTCATAAACGGATCAAGACACAGGGCACGTTCTACACAACCATATGTATTAAAATATTAACATGCCATGATTATCGAGATCATGCCAAAAGGCTTAAGGATATAATAGGAGAATTATTATGCCAGCATAAAGTGAATAAAGTATTGATCAATAAAAACACCGAGGTTGGACTACGCCAAGGTTAACTTATACCATGCTTAGTCTACGCCAAAGTTATATGCTAAGGCCACCGGGTTACGCCAATGTTTACGCTGAAGCAAATACGCGCGAAAAAGTACGCGTAAAAAGTAACGTTACGCGTAAAGAAAGTACACTCAATTAAAGGAACAAGGTTGAGCGTAAAACTCGTTTTACGCCGAGCCAAGGAGTACGCGTAAAAAGATTAGAGTTTACGCCTGAGGCACTGCGCACGTAAAATATTGCATGCGTAAAGGATCGAGCCACGCGTAAAAGTTGCTCGTGTAAAGAGTCAAGTTTTATGCCTGAAACGCTATACGTGTAAAAAGATTACGCCAAGTCAAGTTGACTTGCGTAAAACAGTTTTATGCTGATACGAGTGATTGGGGGCGTAAAGCTCGGCACTACGCAGACACGTATAACGTGAGCGTAAAAACTCAATATTACGCTGGCACATATATCGTGAGCGTTAAGACTCAATATTATGCTAACACGTAACAACGTAGGCGTAAAAAACTCAATATTACGCTAACACGTAACAACGTGGGCGTAAAACTCAATACTACGCTGGCACGTATAACGTGAGCGTAAAGTTCCTCCCGAACTCCAAAATCCATGAAATCTTCGTTTCAAGCCAAAAATGGGGTTTCCATGGTTCAGAATGGCTTATAACACAACCTCAACAAATCTAGAATGAACAAAACTTGGAAATACGAAAGTTTGATAGATCAAAACCAATAAAATCCAAAAAATAGAAATTTCTAGATCTACGAAAAATGAGACTTCAAAATGCAAAGTGCCAAGTTCTAAACTCTCTTAGGATCACGAGAGGAAGATAAATGAACCATAAAAATGGGTTCTCATGTGGAAGCAAGATGTACTTGCCTATGGATTTTGGTAGGTGGAGAGAGTTATGAGGAAGAAGAAGAAGAGTAATGGTGAAGGAGAGTAATGAAGAGAGAGAAAGGGGATGGGGGCTTTAAATGGGGTTGTTGGGTTGAGGATTGGGTTCGATTCATAATGAACCACTATGAACCCGAAAATAAACCAACCTAGGCCGAACCTAAAACAAAGCTAAAGCAGAGAATAAAAGTAGAAAGTAAAATGCAGAAAATTAATTAGCGTAAATTAAAGGAATTTAAATACAGAATAATACATGATAAATATTAAATACATTCGAGCAGAACATGTATGAAAATACGTATTCTGGGAACGGGGAGTGACATCTCTACCCTACTAAAAAAAATTCCGTCCTCGGAATTTCAATTCCAAGCAGGATAGGAACATCAAAGCTAAACTAATCTAAGTACAAGCAATTTAAGCAAGCAATCGTTTTACAATGTCCATAGCAAGTAATATATCTATATTTAACAATCTACGATATCAAGTAATTTATACTCATAGGGCGACAAGCATGCGGAGTTAAGACAATCAACGTATACAGAAAGAGATATACCTTGCGAGTCAAACAAGTGCGGATACCGTGATCGGATATCATCCTCACGTTCCCACGTTGACTCCCCTAAAGAGTGATGACCCCAAGCAACCTGGACAAGGTTAATTGTTCGGTTCTTGAGTATCTTCTTCCTTCGGTCCAAGATAGACACCGGCTGTTCCTCGTAAGACAGGTTGGTACCAACAACCAGCTTAAAATGATCGAGGATATGGCTTGGGTCCGATACATACTTACGCAACTGAGATACATGGAACACGTCATGCACCTCTCGTAACAAAGGTGGAAGGGACAAACGATAAGCTACATCGCCTATCCTATCATGGATAGCAAATGGGCCCACGTATCGCGGACTCAACTTCCCGCGAATGCCAAATCTAATGACCCTACGGGTAGGTGAGATCCGCAAGAACACGTGGTCTCCAACAGAGAATTCTAGCGGCCTACGATGCTGGTCTGCCCAATGATGATGCCGATCTTGCGTAACTCTAAGTCGCTCTCTAATTCCCTTAACCACTTCAACTGTCTGAACAATCATTTCTGGGCCTAACATCTTCCTCTCCCCGATATCATTCCATGCTAGTGGCGACATACACTTCTTACCATATAGTGCTTCAAATGGCGCCATCTGGATACTGGCTTGATAACTGTTGTTGTATAAAAACTCGACTAAGTGCAGGTGACTCTCCCAAGATCCTCCAAAATCTAGGGTGCAAGCTCGTAAAATATCTTCTAAAGTCTGAATTGTTCTTTCTGATTGCCCGTCCGTCTGCGGATGGTAAGCCGTGCTAAATCTTAACTTGGTACCTAGACTATGATGTAAGCTCTTCCAAAAATGTTATATAAAATGGGTATCTCTGTCTGACACAATACTGACAGGGACTCCATGCTGCCTGACTATCTGTTGCATATACAACTCTGCCAACTTTTCTGTAGATTGCCCCACTCTGAAAGAAAGAAAATACGCCACCTTCGTAAGCCGATCTACTATCACCTGTCATGACCCGTACCCACTGTGAGGGTACGAGAACGTAACAACGCCCAGCCTACGCCGCAGTGTCGGCGGTAGAACGCTGTCCTAGGTCAATCATCTAACAATATAAAGGTACCTGTACAGTATATACACTCCGAATGGAGGTGACATAACAATATACAGTCTCAATCATATCTAAGGCAGAATGATGAAAATAAAAGATAGATAGATACTGGAATAAAAAGATCCACAGGATACAGACAGAGAGAAAGAGTCTAAGTGTCTATTGCCATACAAACTGAACATCCAACTCAATACAAGTCTCTAAAACTGAAAAAAAAGAATATATACAATCTAGATCTCAAATGACAGAAAATAGAAAACCTAGACTAGGGAGCCTCAGTCTCTAAACTAGTGGATCAGGCTGGAAATCTGGGTCACACATGGCATCTACAGCTGTCCCATAGTAGGTATCTATGCAGGCCTCCTCCTCATCCTCTGTAAAATTTTCAACAGGTCCAGTCAGGACGGGAGCGAGCACAAAACATCTCACGCAGTTCATATCGAGTTAGGAAATATAAAGCATGCAATAGAGTAAAGTACATAAAACGCTGAAAGAAGAAGATATAGAAAAAAAATAGTAGAGCTTTGATAACAGGAAATATCTAATATGATAAGTAAGAACTGTAAGGAACATGTGATTTTAGAGTACAATCTGGTTATGTAAACGGGTTAGGTTATACAATAAAATGGGACTCCTTTGTACGTGGGTGTACAATGGACATATACAATTTCTTATACAATACGATTGATCACATAACCATTTTTTACTCCCCCTCCCCAATCAATACACAAGGATCCAATTCAGTTACGTTATCTTATACAATGACTTGTACAATGACTTGTACAATGGCTTGTACAATGGCTTATACAATGGCTTGTACAATGGCTCAATGTGATACTGAGAGTACAATATGCACAATGAGTGTACAATGATAAGGGTATTCAATAAATACAACATGTAAGTGAAACGCACATTATAATATGTACTTAGTGAATACAAGGAGATAACATCTCAGAAGAAGATCCATATAGTACCAATCCGTGATAATGATCGTGTCAGCATCAAGTACAGTAATCTAGAGAAAGAATGTAAATCCATACAAGTATGAAACGGTCAGAGAATGTACTCGCCTGATAGCCTAAGTGTCTGAAGAGAATAGACTGTCCGAGGAGGGGTGTCTGCCTCCTATAGAACAGTACAAGTCACAATAAGTCTAAAATGATAAAATGAAGCTCTACTATGCATTCTACATGAAACTAGGTCCATCTAGGCCAAAGTCAACTCTTGGTCAACTCTGGAAGTCAAACTAGGTCAGTCTAGTCTAAATAAGTCAAACTAGGTCTAAACAAGTCTAAATAAGTCTCACTAGGCCTAACCAAGCCTAGTCTAGCAATCACACACCAATCACAAGGCTATACAAGCTATCAACCCTACAATTTACATACCACATTATCCATGCATATATTGTATTACCTATTTTACATATCATACAAGCCTATATACATATTTACATATATTCATATATACATAGAGATTTAGAAAGAGATTAAGCTATACATGTGTGTGTAAATAGGATATACAAACAATGTGTGTGGCTTACATGAAGGTGTGTGAGAGTGAACATGGTGTCAAGTGTGCATGCTAATGTGTGTGAGTGAGGGATGATGATGTGTATGTACATGCTTGTGTGTGTGAAGGGAGTGATGATGTGAAAATGTGTGTGTGTTTGGCAATATGAGGAAAACAGTTTTCAGGAATAGGATGGCCTATGTGTGTGTTTACATAGGGGGAAAAACAGGGTCTAACCTATAGCCTGTGTGTGTCATGAGAGGGTGAGGGTTAAGAGGCTGTCAATGGGTGTAAATGGGACTAGAATTGGGCAGCCATATAGGCTTACTAAGGGGGCAGGAATGGGGTGAATTTGCTGCTGATATGGGACAGCTTAATGGCTGCTTTGGGGCCTGGTTTAGGACTGCCTTATAGGGCTATGTTTGTGACTGAATAAAGGGTTAATATAGGATTGAAGTGTGAGGGTGTCTCAGGTTTTCTGTAATCAGTCCTAGGTAATGCAACAGTGGCATGTTAAGGACTGGGTTTGGGGCTAGTATAGGACTGAGTTTAGGGGGATTATCAAAGGCTGTTAGAGAGTGTTCATGGACTGAAACCAGAATTGGTTGTGAACTAAGCAAGTTAAAACCAGTTAACAGTTCAGTGAATATGAGATAATGTGTGTATGAGTGACAAGGAGCACACATGAGTGTGTCCCTGTTACCTATTCTCAGGATATGATGATGTGAATACAGGAAATGAATGGCCAGGTGACAGTGCATTACAAATTCATGAAAACAGCAGTGTCTTAGTGTGTGAAAACAGGAATAGGAAACAGTGGCATAGCATAATGTGTACAGTGTCAAATGGAAGGAAATCAGTATGTCAAAGTTCATGTGTGTGATGATGATATCAGGAATGTGTGAACCTGTGTATAACTCAGGTTATAGGAATCAAATTAGTTTACAAAAAGGATCTCAGTTTTCCACATTGAACTATCATTAAAACCTCAGTTTTGACAGAAAAGATATAATAGAGTGTGTATGTGTTCTAAGGTGACAGGAATATGCATAATTGACAGTGAACTACATTGGAAATCAATTTAACATTCAGTTTTTCAGTTAAGGAAGGAAAGGAAATCATTTCTCAGTTTTGAAGAAAAGGGATTGGAATCAATTGACAGATTAAAAGGGAATGAACATTCCAAGCATGAAAATATCAGTCATGTATATTTCAAAAGACCAACTCAATATCAAATATTTCATTCCATATCATAAAACCTAATCTAAATGAAAATTTGAACTAATCAAGAACTAATAAACATGTAGGATCATTCATGACACTTTAAAACATCAATTGATCAATTAAGAAGGAAATCAAATCTCAGGTTTTAGCTAAGGACAGTGATACCTTGTGACAGTGTCATGTGTCTCAGGATTTCTGGAATGGTAATGACAGGGTAAATAGTTCATATGTGTGTACATGAGTGACAACAAGTGTGTGGCAATCGTTTCAGTCCAAAATTGGACAGTGGGTGATAGGCTCAAATTTTAGCAATAGGCAAAACATTTTAGAAGCCCAGGTTTTTTCTAACATCATACATATACTCAGGTTTTGAAATGTTCTCAGGTCTTACACAAAGTAATTCTCAGATTGTCTTACTCAAATTTCAGGTTTCTCATTTAGTATACATCAATCAAAACAACCCAAAACTCAATATATGAATGTCAAGTAACAAATTCCTGGTATCAACTTATCAACCAATAACTGAATCAATATTAATTGAAAAAAAGAAACATGAAATCAACCAAACCAACATCAAAATCAAACAATGAGAACTCGAATCACCCTACAATTAAAACATCAACACAGACAGTAAATCCTGAAACTAGTTCATTATAAACCAAATTTGAAATCAGTCAAATAGGAACAGGGACCCAATGGCAGCTTGTGTGTGGAGAAATCAGTGAAAAATTTCTAAGTAGCAGTACATAAGTTCTCAGGTTTTCTAGTGTCCCAGGAAATAGTGTGCGCCATTAAATGGTTCAATCCCTACATGCAACGAAAACTGAATTCCCATTTCTAGACATAACCCTAGCATGTAGGCTAATCCTCTGATATGAATTAATATTTCAAAAGACATCAAAATAAGGAATCAAACTTCAGAAACTAAGAAATGAACCCATGTATCAGAAAAACCATTTCGAACCCAAGAATCATGTGGAAAAATCTAATTAAATGCAAATCAAATATGCCAACATGAATTACACATGTGTACGTGTCCTAGGGAGTGCTCTCGTGTCCACACAAGTGGACACAAGGTGTCCAAGCATGTAATTAAGCTAGTGTCAAAACTGTGCATTGGGCTGCCTCGTGCAGCCATGTCGAGTCCAATAGGACTCGACACACAACACGTGAAGGGTCGTGTCCGTGTCCAGTGTTAGAGTGGGTCTAGGGCTAGGGAATAGATACCCTAAATTGGGTCTAGAACGTGTCGTGTCCGATTTAATCGTGCGTATCAGACGCGATTTCCGCGCGTGTGCACATAGTGTCAAATCCGTGCGCGTGCGATTTCTCCGTGTGTAGTGAACCATATGCTCCCAAATTTTGGGAGCATAGTGTCAGTGATTGCCCCAACATTCCCATAAAATTTTGTGTCCCGACGTGTCCTATACAGTGAGATATCGTACCCGAGTAGCATGACAGTGCACTCGTGTCGTGCACGCGTGTCCAATACCAAAAAGTGACACAAAATGACACTAAAATACCTAACATCCTTCACAACAATTAATGTACATCCTTAGATCTACCAATTCATGTAATTACAATTTCAAAAATTGAAAATAAATTCCTAAGTGACATTTCATCAAACACATGCACATGTGTCATGATACGTGTCCGATACGGACACGTAAAGGACACGAATCGACACAAAACCAATACCTACGGCTAGGGAACACCTAGGGCTGTCCAAATATGCAAGAAAACTAGAATTTCATGGAGAGAATGAGAAGTTACCTATTGGTGTTCTTCTCCAAAGAAAGCTTTAAAATGGGGGATCCTTCTTGCTAATCCCAAAGCTCCAAATTGTCCCAAATTTGAGAATACTCTCCATGAACAGCAAGAGAACATTGGTTAGATCATAATGGAAGAAATCCCAATCAAAAAGAAGTCCTATTGATTAAACTAGGAAGAAATTTAATGGAGGCTTACCTATTCCTTAAGAAAATGAAGAACTAATAAAGAAAGAGGCACAAATCCCCATAGAGATATTATATAGGCAAGGGGGGTCTTGGCTGGTCATAAAAGTTAGGGTTAGGGTTTTTAGGTTTCATCCTATGGCTAGGATTGAATCAAGGGAAATAGATGGCCTAGAACAAAGGGTTCTATCTTAGTCCTTTGCAAATCACTTAACCATGACTAAACTTGACTTAACCCCTTAACCAACCCATCTAATTCTCAAAGTGGCTCACTAAGTTAGTCATGACTCATCTAGGTTAGGTCCAATCTAGGTTAGGCTAACCAAAACACAAGGCAATAACTAAATTAGTATTTAAATCAACCATTCAATTAAATTATTCAAAAATTTCTAATAAAATATATTAAATTCAAATAATCCTAAAATGACCAAAATACCCTCTAAGCTAAAATGTACTAGTCAAATATCCTAATCACATGGCTAGGCTCTAAGGTTATACTAGACAAACACCAAAATCATAAGTCATGATTTAAAAATAGTTTTAGAATGATTAAAATCACCAAAAATCATATTATCATTTAAATATCATAATTAAATAAATTAAAATATAAAATTTCAAAATTACCCTCATTTTAGAAAACTGGGTGTTACATCACCCAAATAGCATATTTACCACTTGGCGATCTCGGTAAACCGGTCACAAAGTCCATGGTAATATGCTTCCACTTCCATTCCGGGATAGGAAGCGGTTGCAATAATCCAGGTGGCCTCTGCTGTTCTGCCTTCACTTGCTGATATACCAAGCAACGGGAAACAAATCTAGCTATCTCTCTCTTTATTCTATTCCACCAGAAGTGCTACTTGATATCTTGGTACATCTTGGTCCCTCCAGGGTGTATAGAATACTGGGAACTATGAGCTTCTGTCATAACCTCCTGTCTGATATCTCCACTAGGCACACATAGACGTGACCCAAACCTAAGTGTACCATCTTCATAAATTCTTATCTCCTTCCTGAGTCCTGACTCACATTCTGCCCTAAGCTTCTGAATCCTTGGGTCCTGTGCCTGAGCTGCCTTGATCCGGTCTACTAAGTCAGATTGAACTTATAGACTTGTCAGAATTCCTACATCATTAGAAAGTCCAACTTCGATGCCCATCTCCTGGAGGTCTACTAAAATGTACTTCTGGGTTGTCAATATAAATACGCCGTCTCTTCTGCTGAGAGCGTCTGCTACCACATTAGCCTTGCCTGGATGATACTGAAGCTCCACGTCGTAATCCTTGATCAACTCTAACCATCTTCTCTGCCTCATGTTCAGCTCCTTCTGAGTAAAGATGTACTTTAGACTTTTGTGGTCTGTGTACATGTCCACTCGATCACCATATAAGTAATACCTACATAGCTTCAAAGCAAATACTACTGCCGCCAACTCCAAGTCGTGAGTCGGATAATTCTTCTCGTGGTCCCGAAGCTGCCTAGATGCATATGCTATTACCTTCCCATGTTGCATGAGGACACATCCAAGTCCTTTATCTGACGCATCACAATATACTGTAAAACCTCCGGGTCCAACTGGCAATGTAAGAATAGGCGCTGATATCAACTTTTGCTTCAAATTCTCAAATGATGATCGACATTCTGCCGACCAGACAAATGGCACATCCTTCTGTGTCAAGCGGGTCATAGGTTCTGAAAGTCTTGCAAAGTCTGATACGAACCTTCTGTAATACCCTGCCAATCCCAAGAAACTCCGCACATCAGCTACGGTCTTGGGTACTGGCCAACTCTCTACTGCTTCTACCTTCTTGGGATCTACTGCTACTCCGGCTCCTGATATGATGTGACCCAAAAATGAAATATGATCCGTCCAGAACTCACACTTGCTGAGCTTGGCATACAACTGGTTCTCTCTCAGAACCTGTAACACTTTCCGGAGATGGTCTTCATACTCTTCTTTACTAGCAGAGTATACGAGAATGTCGTCGAAAAACACAACGACGAACTGATCTAAGTATGGCATAAATATACGGTTCATCAAATCCATAAATATTGTGGGAGCATTGGTCAACCCAAAGGGCATTACCAAGAATTCATAATGCCCATACTTCGACCTGAATGCTGTCTTGGGAATATCCTCCTTCCGAACCCTCACTTGGTGATACCCTGAACGAAGATCTATCTTGAAGAAAACTCTAGCTCTGCTCAACTGATCAAACAAGTCGTCGATCCTGGGTAGTGGGTACTTGTTCTTTACTGTTGCCGCGTTAAGCTTTCTGTAGTCAATACACAATCTGGATGACCCATCCTTCTTTCCCACAAGTACCACTGGTGCTGCCTATGGTGATATGCTAGCTTGGATGAACTTCTTCTCCTTCAATTCCTTTATGTGCTGATATGCGTTGGCCTGCTCTGAATTCGCCATTCTGTAAACTCGATCTGATATCGGTTTAGTTCCAGGTGGCAATTCTATACTGAACTCAATATCTCTAACCGGTGGTAGACCTAAAAGTTCTTCAGGAAATACATCCGGAAACTCTTCAACTACCTTCGGAACCTGAACTTCTTCCATTACCGTTACTACTCCCTGCTCTTGCTGAGTTGCCTCTGATCTGACTATGGTGAACCTCTTCATGCCTGGAATATCAAAAGATACACTTCCTCTACGATAATCTATTGTCGCATGACTGTCATTCAGCCAGTCCATGCCTAAGATAACGTCAAAATTTCTAACAGGAAATTCTATCAACCTGGCGGGTAAGGAATGCCCGCAAACTACAACACTACTTGCTAGAATGACTCTACTAACTCCTACGAGCCTATTACCAGTGAGTATATTCAACTTCCTTGGCAATGTCTCGAACTCCACTCCTAGCCGTGTCACGAATTGTGCAGATATAAATGAATGTGATGCTCCCAAATCAAACAATGCAACTGTGGGATATGAGATGACGAGAATGTTACCTGCCACAACATCTCCCGATGCCAGTGCCTCTTCTAAGGACAGAATGAATGCCTGCCCTCGACCTCCTTGCTGGTTCCCATACTGCGGCCTAGCTTGGTGCTGCTGCTGGCCCCTGCCTTAATGATGCTGGGGTGGTCTATGCTAGTGTTGCTGCATCGGCGGTCCCTAATATCGAAACATCCGAGCCTGGGTCATGAACGGGCGCTGTGCCAACGGTCTCACTGCTACCGCTGGTCCTCGATACTATCCTGCCCCTGGTGCTGGCAGAGCAGGAAATTATTGCACTGGTCCTCCTGACCTCGAATTCATGGGACAGGTGGTAACCCGATGATCTGGATTTTCACATATCAAATACTGCCTGTTCAATGTCCGACACACATCTCTAGTGTGCCCTACCTTCCCACAATAAGTGCAGCCAGCTGGGGGTTGCTGGTTCTTCCTCTGTTGCTGTTGCT
The DNA here is from genome assembly GCA_029216955.1 of Iris pallida. Classification (NCBI taxonomy): domain Eukaryota; kingdom Viridiplantae; phylum Streptophyta; class Magnoliopsida; order Asparagales; family Iridaceae; genus Iris; species Iris pallida. Next base: position 13,044,541 of record JANAVB010026400.1, read on the forward strand.
GCTGCCTTGGTAGTGGTGCTGGCCCTCGTATTACCATATCGTGAATGCGAATGCCAGGGGATGGTGCTGTTGTTCGGAGTGCTACTCTCCCTCCTCCTTCAATCTGACTGTGGGATCTCTTCTGACACCCAGTCCTTGCCGTGATCCTCTGAATGGTGATCTCATGCCTTCGGGTTGTCGTCAATACCTCATCGAAAGTCTGGTAGTTATGCCCCTCTATCAATTGCAAGAGCTCAAGATGAAACCCTTGCTGGAACCTCATAGCCCACTGGCCTCTGTTGCTACCATCTCTAGGGCAAACCTACTCAATCTGCAGAACTCCGCTGCATAAATATCTACAGTCTTGCCAGCCTGTCTGAGGTTGATAAACTTCTGTTGTAGCTCAAACTGTGCCACAACCCTATAGTACTTCGTCTTGAATCTTGTAGTAAAATCATCCCAAGAAACAGGACGTCCGATGCCCACTTCCTCTGATTCCCACCAATCACGTGCGAGATCCTGAAGTAACAACTTCATCTGATCCACACGTTTTTCTGCCGATACTTTAGCTGCTGCCAGAATAGCATCGATGTCTTTAAGCCATGCATCTGCTGAAATGGCATCTTCCGTGCCCTCGAAACGACAGGGGTTGTACTTACAAAATCTGGTTGATGCTCTTGAATCTGTCCTTGCCCCTCTTTTCAAAGCCGTCTGCAATCCTTGGTTGAGTAATACGTTCTGCTCCTGCAACTGAGCGTACATGCGCTGCTGGGCTAACATCTGGTGTTGCTGAGTAGCCATCATCCCTCTCATAATTTCCAAAAGGGCCGGGGTATCCACTTCCACATGGGTAGGTGGAACTATAGGTGGTGTTGGAACCTCCGAATACTGCGGTCCAGCTGCTGGTTCTACTATCACTTCTTCTTGGATAGTCTCTTAAGGTTGTACTGGCCCTTGTTGCTGCTCAACAGGGTCTCGCTATTCATGTTGCCCTTGTTGTTGTCCGGTCCTGGCAGATGCGAACGAGGTGCCCCTAAGGAAAGGGACAAGAGAACAATCAAACGACCGGACAAGAAGGATCAATGAAGTCAAAGGATACTGGAATATCAAGCTAGAGTTGAGAGTAACGAATCATGAGATCAAGGGGAAACATGTGTGATTGAGACATCCTATAAATCAAAACACCCCACAAGTCTGAAATTAGACCTGCATGGGCCACCACTGAAACCTTGTCACGTCCCAGAACCAGAATACTAGAGAGCGGGGGTGTAAACCCCCTAAATTTTCAGGGAATTTTTAAAATTATTTTTTTATTTGAAGAATAGCTTGTTAATTTATTTTAATTAAATAATTAATTAATCACTTCTAATCAGGGTTTAATTTATATTGTATATATAGATGCAAGATGATGCTATTTTCTATCTGACAATATTGTTGGTAAGATCATCAGGGTTACTTTTATTAGTGCTAGTCAAATTTTATCCTTATAAATATTGGCTCTATTATTATTTATAATCCTTAGTTATTGTCATATTATTATAATTAATAGCAAGTTTATAATTATTTATTACCTTTTATTATGGTTTATCACTATTATTATATTTTATTATTGCCATGGTCTATTATTATTATTTTATTAAATTGGATATCCCTATTAGGTTTTATTATTAAATTCCATTATTTGTCTTAAGAATTGCTTATAGATGTTTTATGAGATTTATATATATATATATATATATATATATATATATATATATATATATATATATATATATATATATATATATATATATATATATAGCCTTCTTTAACCAAGTTCCACTTAACCCTAACCCTAGAGCTTTCCAAGCCACCGCCCCTGACCTCACCTTCACCTCGCCTACCTCCTCCCTCAACCCGAGACTCCTCGCCGACGTACGGAGGAGCACAAGGCCGGACGGGACAGCGGTTGCCGCTGTGAGCAGCAGAGCCGGCCGATCCCGGCGGCGCCACCGCGCCCGGAGGACGACCCCGACACCCTGCGGCGGGCAGGTAACCCCTCCGAGCGACCCCGTGGCTCTTTCACGTGGAAAATCTTATTTTTTTACTATAACACTAGTTTTAGGATTTTTAATCCAATTAATTCAGTTTTTTTTAGTGTTAATTATTGCCTAATTATTGGTAATTAATTAGATCTAATTGAAAGGGATCATTAGTAATTAAGTATAGGATCTACATTAATTTTTGTGTGAATTAATATTATTTATTAGTATTTATTACTATTTACTTATAAATTTTATACGCGGTTAATTAATTGTTTGTATTTACTGTTTTAATCGTTAATCGTTAATTAATAATTTTATTATTAATTAAATAAAACCTTGTAGAGGAAAAAGTTTGTAAAATTTATGTAGTATTTTATAACAATTTTTCCGGGAATTATAGAATTTTATTTGTAATTATTTTATATTAAAAACCGAGAACTTTAGATTTTTAAATTAATTCCAATTACCATTTTTTTAAATTTATATTATTTAATTGGTTGTTAATTAAATAATATATATTATATAGAAAATGTTTGTAAAAATATACTTTATTGTATAAAAATATTTCTAATATTTAATTATATTTATTTATATTTATTTAGATTTTAGAAGGGTAATTTTGATTACTAAGTATATTATATAATTAATCGATATTAATTATATAATTATTTGTAAATGGGTAAATGTTATGTTTTCTGTTATAAATAGATAATTAAACTATTTTAGAAATTAATTTAGGTATTTTATATTTATTACTAATTTTTAGGATTTAAAAGTAATTTCTAGAATTATTTTAGAATTATTTATTAAATTGTTTAATAATTATTTATTAATTTAAATAATTACTAATTATGTGTTATTATTGTGTAGATTAATGAATTTAGATTTAATGGTTAAATTTAGGTTTTATAGTAAATTTTCAAGATTTATTTCGAATTATTATGTATTATTTAACTATTTATTTAATAAATAGTTTTAATGGTAATAAATTCATTTCTGTAAAAATATATATATAATATATATTTATTATTTTGGTATTATTTAGTTTATTATTATAATAGACTAGAAATGATTTTTAAGGACTTTTACTATTTTTGTTAGTATTATTAGGAATTGTGTATGCACGTGTGTATTAAATTGAGTAGTTAATTGATTATAATTAATTAATTAATTAATTAATTACTGAATATTATGTTGTATTATTAATTACAGAATATAAATGTATGATAATAAGTATATTTACATACTTATTATTGTATAAGTATTATTCATAATTATTGGTACTAGTTAGCTAGTTTTAATAAAATACTAATGTTTATTGGTTAATTAGCAATTAATCAATTTAGTAAATTGTTAAATAGAGATTAATTATAAATCATGCTTGTTTAGGATTGTTTGCTTCTCGGAACTCGGACTCTACATCGGACCCGGATACTCAGTTGCTGGACACAGGCAAGTACACCTTGCTTGATTGTATATTTTTGCAGTTAGTTTATGTTACCTAGTTACTTCTCAGTTGTGTGCACGCATCTAGTAGTAGTGGACTTATCCCGTGTATTGTGAAGCTATGTGGTACCTTCTAGCCGGACACCGTATCATACACGATCACTATATGAGTGAGTTGAGAGCATGGATTTGTGTGTCGACTGATCATTGGCACGTGAGTTCGCGTCTGGTCTAATGGTTGGTACAGGTCTACTTATATATACTATGACGTCTTGTATATTATTTGTACCGCTTATACGGTACAGATATACATTAGGTGGGGAGAGTCTACTAGTGGTGTATGAGAATTCTGTTTCCAATGGACGCTGGATGCTCGTAGCCCCTCGTTTCTCAAACCGTAGAACGCTTGGTGGCAGTTTCTTCTTCTTCTCCCTCCCTCATGCACCATTAGAGATGTCTCGAGTGCATTACACATAGATGGTTAGTTTACTTGTCATATGTCGCATAATATATCCTGTCCTTGTTTGGTTGGGGAGATGTTATGTTACATTTTGTTCTAGTTATTTATATACTGTCCTGTACTATCATGCATGTCGATTTCTTGTGTACTTGTTACGTCCCTCTGAGGACCTGGCACCTTTTCCAGATTGGGACGAGCACAGGTACCGACGGACTACGGAGATTGGAGACTTTTGTTGACGAGGACTTCAATGTTGAGCCTCGTGAGCTTCTTGAGTTCTTAGGTGATTTCTGCTAGTGGCTATCTATTTCTTTTCTGGTTCAGTTGTACTCCTTTAGTAGTTCTTTCATACATTTATTGGTGGATTATTTTCCACTAGTCATGACTTGTAGTTTGATTCAGAGTTATTTTTATTCCTTCCAGCTTTATTCTGTGATTTTTTCTGTGGATGAGATTAGTATTTACCTGCTTGTATTGTTATTTAGTTGTTACTTCAGCGTACTACGATCGAGTATAGTCTACTAAATGGGGGTTTTTCTATACTTGATCGTACAGTTGGCACGCCACGTGTTCCTGGTCCTACATATTTTGGAACCGGGGCGTGACATGTTTTTAGTGGTGGCCCATACAGGTCGAGAAAATATTGTTTGGTTACTTTACCATACCAAGCAAGCCTGCGTATAGGATTAGGACTATTGTGTCTCATCCACAATTGATTATTTTTATCCTTTGATCTCGTTTGATTTCGACTCATTTCAAACTCCTCGAAATACTTGATCTCTTCTTTGATTTATATCTTCTGACTCTTTGACTTCCTTGCAATTATAACCTTCTCGATCTAATCTACCGTACCCCTTGCTTTTCATGATTGATAGAGGTTTGGAAGATGCTATACTATATACACTCTTGAGTTAATTATATGGCTAGATGGGTTACCTTGGCAGCTAATTATGCGGTTGAGTCTATAATTGAATTCTTGGAAAGTACTAAATATTGCAGGTTGATGAACACCATATTTTTTTGAAAGATATAATTTTTGCATGAATGATTAGTTAATTCAAAGTTGAGTAATAATGATATATCAATTTCGAATGATAGTGAGAAAGATTACTTATACTCATATGGGAAAGACTGTTAGAAGTTGATTAATAAAATAAACTCGATGATCGATTTGAGAGGATGATTTAAAGTTTTGATTTGAGTTTTTTTAAAAAAATTCTATGATTGGTTAGAGAGGATATAAAATCAACTTGATGATTAAAAATTTAAATATTCACATTGCTATAAATTGGTTGATGATTTATGTTGGTTTCCAAAATAGAAGAATAATTTTTTTTTTAAATTTGAGGATAGATGATTGTAAATAGAAATAGTTAAGAGTTGCCTATGAGATTTATATTTCTTTAAAGATTGAATATTTTGACCTTGATGAAAAAAGGGTTTATTTAAGAAGAATTTAGAAATTTAATGCATTTCATAAAGTGATTTAAAATTTGGAGTTGGGTAATTTTAATCTAAAAATTTTGAGGAGAAAAGAAAAGGATGTTTGTACTATAATAAAGTTTATTTCGAGGATCGATTTAGAAATTTGAGGTAATTTTTTTGTGATTGAATTTTGTTTGATGGAACAAATTTTGATTGAAAAAAAAATTTTGAGATTTAAATCTTTTTTTTTAGATTGATAAATTTTTATTGAAGTTTCTTTTGGAAAAAAAACAAGAAGAATTTAGTATTATGATAATATTTATCTCGGTGATTGATTTAAGTATTTTCATAAGAGAGTTACAATCTCTTAGATTAGATAAACTGAATTAAAGTTGAGGAAAAAAAAGGGAAAAAATAAAAGGGAGTTAGTGTGATGATAAAAGGATTGGTTGGGTATTTTAAAGTTATAATTATGATTATATGCGACGATCTTAAAGAGATTAAGGAAATTGGTGGATGATTGTTTTGATTTAAAGATTTTATACTGAAGGAATTTATGAAGAAATTTTATTTACAGGAATTTGATTTTTTTTTTATCTTGATGAGGAAATAAACATAGAGGATGTTACTCTAATGAGATAGAAGTGTCACACCTTAGTTGCCATATTTTTCATAGCCATGATAGTGATTATATGCAGTTATAGTTAAGTCATCGACCCATGTGACTATGTCTTCTTCTTAAAATTTTATCATCCTTGTTCTCGACCCTAAACTAGTATCATGATTCCCTAATTGTTTAGAGCTATAGATGTCTATAAATTTTTCTTGACCATACCCCAAATCCGTCAACGAGTATATCTTCTCCTATATTTTAGTATTATATTATTAGTATTAATATTAGAAATATCCATTTAGTTGTTTGTTACTTTACCTGTAGACAATATTGGTTGATATTTTCTGTAATAAAAATTTTTCCTTCACCTTTAGCTCATGCCCCGGTTGCCGAGGTAAATGCTGTAAGGATTTTTTTATTATCTAATTAGTTTATTTTCTTTCCTGATTTACTATTTATCGTGCTGCATAATTCTAGTACTATCGATCCAAAATTTTGTTTTCTTAAGCAATAATGGAAAGCAGATCATTACGTCTTATCCTTTTAAATAGACCAAAGGACTTCTTTCTTTTTTTTTCTCATGTTAGGATTATTATTGCTTCTCTAGAAAATTCTATGTTGTTTCTACAATTTGGTAGGATAAACTTGCTTCCCTAAAGAGATAGTTAGAGGTACTAGTTCAATTCTTATAAGTTGGGTAGTATACTTGTAGTCTAGCATCATACTTTTCTCAGGACCATTAAGAAATTATAGTTGGATAACACTGACTATATGTTGGTATAAGTATTTAGATTACCTAGACATAACTTTGTGGGTTCCTATCCCCTAGCTCAACTAAGGTTAGAGATTCATAGGGCAACTAGAAAGGTCAAATCATTATTTGTGTTTTGGACTTGAACTATCTTGTACTTTCTTTTCTTCTGTACGTTTATTTTTATCGTCTTGACTAATACTGCTGTTATAGCCTAGTTTTTACAAGCTTCTTCTTTTCTCAAGCTTGTTCTTGACACATATAATATTGGGTGCACCCACTAAAATGTTGTCTAATCAGAATCGGTGCATTATGGTCTGGCCAACCTAGTGCATGTTGATTCGCTTTTCCTATGATTATTTTATGCAGATGAAGATATAGTAAACTTATCCTAGGATCTCATTTGCGACCGTTTGACAATTTTTTTTTTCTTCTTGAAATATTTATTCGCATTGGACCTTCAATTTTGTAATCGACCCCATCCCCCTTGAACTCTTCTTTATTCTGCGTCTTAGTATAGAATTTCTCTTTATAACCCTTTATTAGCTATGATTTATAGTAGAACCATCTTTCTACTAAGTCAGTTAAGTATACCTTGTATGATATCTTATTTTAGTAATACCCTTAGCACCCTAGTAGCCATCTTAGACTGATTTTAGTCGGACATTTAGCAAATAAAAGTTTTCCTATTATCCTTTCCTTGGTTCATATCATTTGATCCCTTACCATGACTTGGGTAATTGAAGCACAATATTAGGATTTTTCTTCCAATAATTGCACCATTATGATCTAGACAAACCGCACCATACACAGACATTTATGCCCCCCATAAACACACCTTTATGTGCTCTATTTTAATAACTCTACTTGTTTGACAAATCTTTCCCTTAGAATAGACTATTTGTGTCCTCTCCTTATCCTATTAGATTTGACCATGCAATATCGATCTATTCCCTGATCACTTGGAAATCCTATGACCTATGCCAGACCTAGAACATATTCTTGTAGAATATGATGCCAGTTTTGACCCCTCTATAAACCCCCAAGTATCGTTGTAAATTGTCTTGTTGAGTAAGTTACAATTTACATATTTATTTTTCATTGATTTTCTTATTATTTCTTCGGTATTAGAATTATTTTAAATTTCGAGGACGAAATTCTTATAAGTTGGGTAGATTCTAAATCCCCTAAATTTTTAGGAAATTTTTAAAATTATTTTTTTATTTGAAGAATAGCTTGTTAATTTATTTTAATTAAATAATTAATTAATCACTTCTAATCAGGGTTTAATTTAAATTATATATATATATAGATGCAAGATGATGCTATTTTCTATCTGACAATATTGTTGGCAAGATCATCAGGGTTACTTTTATTAGTGCTAGTCAAATTTTATCCTTATAAATATTGGCTCTATTATTATTTATAATCCTTAGTTATTGTCATATTATTATAATTAATAGCAAGTTTATAATTATTTATTACCTTTTATTTATGGTTTATTACTATTATTATATTTTTATTATTGCCATGGTCTATTATTATTATTTATTAAATTGGATATCCCTATTAGGTTTTATTATTAAATTCTATTATTTGTCTTAAGAATTGCTTATAGATGTTTTATGAGATTTAGATATATATTCTATATATATATATATATATATATATATATATATATATATATATATATATATATATATATATATATAGCCTTCTTTAACCAAGTTCCTCTTAACCCTAACCCTAGAGCTTTGTCTCCAAGCCGCCCCCCTGACCTCACCCTCACCTCGCCTACCTCCTCCCTCAACCCGAGACTCCTCGCCGACGTACGGAGGAGCACAAGGCCGGACGGGACTACGGTTGCCGCTGTGAGCAGCAGAGCCGGCCGATCCCGACGACCCCCGGCGGCGCCACCGCGCCTGGAGGCCGACCCCGACCCCCTGCGGCGGGCAGGTAACCCCCCCGAGCGACCCCGTGGCTCTTCCACGTGGAAAATCTTATTTTTTTACTGTAACCCTAGTTTTAGGATTTTTAATCCAATTAATTCAGTTTTTTTAGTGTTAATTATTGCCTAATTATTGGTAATTAATTAGATCTAATTGAAAGGGATCATTAGTAATTAAGTATAGGATCTACATTAATTTTTGTGTGAATTAATATTATTTATTAGTATTTATTACTATTTACTTATAAATTTTATACGCGGTTAATTAATTGTTTGTATTTACTGTTTTAATCGTTAATCGTTAATTAATAATTTTATTATTAATTAAATAAAATCTTGTAGATGAAAAAGTTTATAAAATTTATGTAGTATTTTATAACAATTTTTCCAGGAATTATAGAATTTTATTTGTAATTATTTTATATTAAAAACCGAGAACTTTAGATTTTTAAATTAATTCCAATTACCGTTTTTTTAAATTTATATTACTTAATTGGTTGTTAATTAAATAATATATATTATATAGAAAATATTTGTAAAAATATACTTTACTGTATAAAAATATTTCCAATATTTAATTATATTTATTTATATTTATTTAGATTTTAGAAGGGTAATTTTGATTACTAAGTATATTATATAATTAATCGATATTAATTATATAATTATTTGTAAATAGGTAAATGTTAAGGTTTCTATTGTAAATAGATAATTAAACTATTTTAGAAATTAATTTAGGTATTTTATATTTATTACTAATTTTTAGGATTTAAAAGTAATTTCTAGAATTATTTTAGAATTATTTATTAAATTGTTTAATAATTATTTATTAATTTAAATAATTACTAATTATGTGTTATTATTGTGTAGAATAATGAATTTAGATTTAATGGTTAAATTTAGGTTTTATAGTGAATTTTCAAGATTTATTTTGAATTATTATGTATTATTTAACTATTTATTTAATAAATAGTTTTAATGGTAATAAATTCATTTCTGTAAAAATATATATATAATATATATTTATTATTCTGGTATTATTTAGTTTATTATTATAATAGACTAGAAATGATTTTTAAGGACTTTTACTATTTTTGTTAGTATTATTAGGAATTGTGTATGCACGTGTGTATTAAATTGAGTAGTTAATTGATTATAATTAATTAATTAATTACTGAATATTATGTTGTATTATTAATTACAGAATATAAATGTATGATAATAAGTATATTTACATACTTATTATTGTATAAGTATTATTCATAATTATTGGTACTAGTTAGCTAGTTTTAATAAAATACTAATGCTTGTTGGTTAATTAGCAATTAATCAATTTAGTAAATTGTTAAATAGAGATTAATTATAAATCATGCTTGTTTAGGATTGTTTGCTTCTCGGAACTCAGACTCTACATCGGATCCGGATACACAGTTGCTGGACACAGGCAAGTACACCTTGCTTGATTGTATATTTTTGCAGTTAGTTTATGTTACCTAGTTACTTCTTAGTTGTGTGCACGCGTCTAGTAGTAGTGGACTTATCCCGTGTATTGTGAAGGTATGTGGTACCTTCTAGCCGGACACCGTATCATACACGATCACTATATGAGTGAGTTGAGAGCATGGATTTGTGTGTCGACTGATCATTGGCACGTGAGTTCGCGTCTGGTCTAGTGGTTGGTACAGGTCTACTTATATATACTATGACGTCTTGCATATTATTTGTACCGCTTATACGGTACAGATATACATTGGGTGGGGAGAGTCTACTAGTGGTGTATGAGAATTCTGTTTCCAATGGACGCTGGATGCTCGTAGCCCCTCGTTTCTCAAACCGTAGAACGCTTGGTGGCAGTTTCTTCTTCTTCTCCCTCCCTCATGCACCATTAGAGATGTCTCGAGTGCATTACACATAGATGGTTAGTTTACCTGTCGTATGTCGCATGATATATCCTGTCCTTGTTTGGTTGGGGAGATGTTATGTTACATTTTGTTCTAGTTATTTATATACTGCCCTGTACTATCATGCATGTCGATTTCTTGTGTACTTGTTACGTCCCTCTGAGGACCTGGCACCTTTTCCAGATTGGGACGAGCACAGGTACCGACGGACTACGGAGATTGGAGACTTTTGCTGACGAGGACTTCAATGTTGAGCCTCGTGAGTTTCTTGAGTTCTTAGGTGATTTCTGCTAGTGGCTATCTATTTCTTTTCTGGTTCAGTTGTACTCTTTTAGTAGTTCTTTCATACATTTATTGGTAGATTATTTTCCACTAGTCATGACTTGTAGTTTGATTCAGAGTTATTTTCATTCCTTCCAGCTTTATTCTGTGATTTTTTCTGTGGATGAGATTAGTATTTACCTGCTTGTATTGTTATTTAGTTGTTACTTCAGCGTACTACGATCGAGTATAGTCCATTAAATTGGGGTTTTTCTATACTTGATCGTACAGCTGGCACGCCACGTGTTCCTGGTCCCACATATTTTGGAACCGGGGCGTGACAGGGGGAATGACTCAGCCAGCTACGTATTATGGGTAGATGAATACCATATAATACGACCAATGCTGTCTAAAAGACGAGGGGGTGCATACTACATGCAAGTCTCACTAGGGTTACACGACATCTATTTTCTCAATCATTCAAACAAGAAACAGTAATAGAGAACATGTAAGACCACTAGGGGAAGTAAGGAACCCACTCGAGTCCTCCTGCGATCATCCCTCTAGTATTGACCATCTTGGAGGTAGAAGTAAGCTGAGTCCTCGGGAACTGGCTCTAAATCTGGCCATGCAAAACCAGAGAGGTTAGACCTCTAATAGCAAGTACCACAAGGAAGCACGACATGAGAATTTAAAACCAGTGATAAGAGTTAAGGATATGATAAATAGGTCTCCGCTTGCTAATAGGATTCACATAATATCACGACACTTCAAACCAACTTCCCAACCAAACAAGGACAGAAGTTGACCCGTCATGCCCTGACATTCTGATCCTCTCAGTTAGTTAACAGAGTAGATACAGTACACAAACAAATCAATTTAAATGGTCATTCAACTACTACGGCTTGCTACTGTAAGTCCCAAGTTACCTTGGTTTTATGCAATAAGGATTCCTCAGTTCTTACTATGCACAAACAAGGCTAGTTTGCCCAATCAATCAATTGTGCCAATTATGTATTTAGACGAGTCCCAGCGGGACGTCCGTCGTTAATATACAATGTATAATAAATAATATAAGCAGATACCGCTCCCTGTCTGTGTGGCAGATTTGTAGTATCTGTGGGAACCAGCCGGCCTGTCGGGCACTTAATAGTCCCAAAGAGGGCTGCCATGTAAGAACTCGGGAATCCATTCTCTCCATGCAATTATTATTTTATTTAACTTAATAGCCTCTATGTTAAGTGAAATCCCATGCCGTGGATCATGGTCATTCAGAATGAGTACCTTTGTACGGGGTACGATATGCACAACTCTACAACGATATCCGTACGGTTAGGTTGTAGGTCTTATATAGCGTAATGCAACAATCAAAATTAACCACGGAATAATCAGGCCTTGACCATAAAGTACACATGCTTCTTTGTAAAAAAATAAAAAATAAATTGAAGCCTGCATGTGCCTGTATGCCAATATTTGGGATCAGCCAGTCGATTGCAATAGTTCATAGTTCATATGAAGGTGTCTCATTCATTCAATTCAATAAGACGACTAGCCAGTCTCTTAGTTCCAACTAGGAATGCATGAGTAATTATTAGTCCACGTCACAATCATTATCAATGGTGACAAGGCATGAAAGTCAACAAGTATTCAGTGGGGTCGAGTCTATAACTCTCAGGTTTTAGTTCCAGTCATATTGGGTATTCATAAACCGATCAAGACACAGGGCACGTTCTACACAACCATATGTATTAAAATATTAACATGCCATGATTATCGAGATCATGCCAAAAGGCTTAAGGATATAATAGGAGAATTATCATGCCAGCATAAAGTGAATAAAGTATTGATCAATAAAAACACCGAGGTTGGACTACGCCAAGGTTAACTTATACCATGCTTAGTCTACGCCAAAGTTATATGCTAAGGCCACCGGGTTACGCCAATGTTTACGCTGAAGCAAATACGTGCGTAAAAGTACGCGTAAAAAGTAACGTTACGCGTAAAGGAAGTACACTCAATTAAAGGAACAAGGTTGAGCGTAAAACTCGTTTTACGCCGAGCTAAGGAGTACGCGTAAAAAGATTAGAGTTTACGCCTGAGGCACTACGCGCGTAAAACATTGCATGCGTAAAGGATCGAGCCACGCGTAAAAGTTGCTCGTGTAAAGAGTCAAGTTTTACGCCTGAAACGATGTACGCGTAAAATGATTACGCCAAGTCAAGTAGACTTGCGTAAAACAGTTTTACGCTGATACGAGTGATTGGGGGCGTAAAGCTCGGCACTACGCAGACACGTATAACGTGAGCATAAAAACTCAATATTACGCTGGCACGTATATCGTGAGCGTAAAGACTCAATATTACGCTAACACGTAACAACGTGGGCGTAAAAAACTCAATATTACGCTAACACGTAACAACGTGGGCGTAAAACTCAATACTAGGCTGGCACGTATAACGTGAGCGCAAAGTTCCTCTCGAACTCCAAAATCCATAAAATCTTCGTTTCAAGCCAAAAATGGGTGTTCCATGGTTCAGAATGGCGTATAAAACAACCTCAACAAATCTAGAATGAACAAAACTTGGAAATACGGAAGTTTGATAGATCAAAACCAATAAAATACGAAAAATAGAAATTTTTAGATCTACGAAAAATGAGACTTCAAAATGCAAAGTGCCAAGTTCTAAACTCTCTTAGGATCACGAGAGGAAGATAAATGAACCATAAAAATGGGTTCTCATGTGGAAGCAAGATGTACTTGCTTATGGATTTTGGTAGGTGGAGAGAGTTATGAGGAAGAAGAAGAAGAGTAATGGTGAAGGAGAGTAATGAAGAGAGAGAAAGGGGATGGGGGCTTTAAATGGGGGTGTTGGGTTGAGGATTGGGTTCGGTTCATGATGAACCACTATGAACCCGAAAATAAACCAACCTAGGCCGAACCTAAAGCAAAGCTAAAACAGAGAATAAAAGCAGAAAGTAAAATACAGAAAATTAATTAGCGTGAATTAAAGGAATTTAAATACATAATAATACATGATAAATATTAAATATATTCGAGCAGAACATGTATTAAAATACGTATTCTGTGAACGGGAAGTGACACGGTTGGACCAAACCAGCCCGAACTAGGCCTGGACCAATTTAAGCCCATGTAAGCATGTAGTATGACCAAATATGGCCATGTAGGCATATTTTATGTATATACAAATATTTTCTAAATTATTTTAGAATTTTATGTGCAATTTCTAATTATTTAATTATTCGTACTATTATTGGTTATTATTAAATAATATCGTACAATATTTGTACAAATTTTTAGACCCGGATAAGGGTGTGCGGTATAAGTTCACCCATTGGAAAGATTTTATTAATTTATTATTATTAAAATTTATTTTGCGAAGATTTAATAAACATGATTATTCTATAGAGATATTATTATTATTTTTAGTTGATTTATTGTGATTTGAATTTTATATATATGTAGATATGTTTAAATATATTAAATAATTGGGTAGATAATATTTAATTTGGTATTTAAATTTTTAAATAAGATTTATGGATATATGCATATATATATATGGTTATAAATATATAGGAAAGGTTTAAAAAGATTTGGAAGAAAAAAAAGGGGGCTAATGTGGTCGGACCCACCAAAGTGGAAACCGACCACATTGGCAAAAGGAATAGCAAAGCAGCAGAATAGCTGCGCCAATAAATGGGGCCGACCCCATTAACAACAAGAAGTAAACAACAACTTATTGATGGCCGACCCCCCTATATACAAGACATATATACATATGTATACGTATCTGTTAAAACTAAACCTAAACCCTAATCAATCCGAATCTCTTCCTCCACCTTCTTCCTCCTCTCTCTTCCATTCTTCTCCCTCCCCTCGGCGTACGTGCCCAATCTCGCCGGAGCGACAGCAGTCCCGCCTCCCGGTCGTCACGACGACAACAACAACAACAGATTCCCACTTTAAGGTATCCCACTTCCTCGATCAATTTCTCTGTCAATTCTTGTTCGTTTTTGATTCCGTAAATTCGTGTAGAAAGCCCACATGACCCTCTTCGAGATCCCCCGGGTAGATTTCGACATGGCCATCAACTTGCTCGAAAAATCGAGACGAAGTTGGAGAAAAACCTACTTTTTTGAAATATTAAAAACTATTTTAAAACACCAACTTGTCGGACACGTTTCTTTCTGTATAATAGGATTTTGTGGAAACTAATTGAAGGCAGAAAATAACAACATAATCGAGACTACAACGTAATTTGTAGAATCAGATTTAACGCATCGTACAGAAAGTTATGGATCGATGAACTTGTGCGAAAAACTGTTTTTGAAACATTAAAAATATAGAAATTCTTCCCGATACGGCGCGCGCCCCGACAAACCGGGTGACGTGGTCGCAAACTATACGCATCGAAAGGCACGTATGGATGTTGTCGATGTGTGGGAACTGATGGAACCTGATTTTATTGCATATGCGCGACGAAATCAATGTGTATCCGTCGAGATACCCCCGTATCGACCTTTTCCAATTAAGTCACAACTTCGTGTACACTCATCAAATCGCGACTCGAAATATTTTTCCGGTCCTGTAACCCAAGTTTGGTTCAATTCTGAGAAGGTTGATCGAGATGCTATTTTGGCGGGCCCATAATCCCACTCAATGGGCGATTTTGTGCACGGACCACCGGAATCCAAAATTTGACATACCATTGGGTTCATCCCATTAAAATAAATCTGTAGATATAGTTTGACGACTTTAGAGACCGTAGATATTAGCACGCATTTTGGTGCAAAGCGGGTCCAACGGCGGACATCGTTTTGACCAGAAATTATGATTTTGTCCCTGTTCCAGAATTTAACTTTTGGACATGCGTTTCCTAGGCATATCTTATATTCTAAACTCATTCGTGATGTTTGTTGCAGCATCCGGAGCCATCTGCGAGATTTGGCTTTTCTTGTTTTGTTTATTTGCCGGTTCGAGCTACTGGATTGTTCTCTTTGCACATAACCTCAGGCAAGATACCTTGCCATCTTTACTGCTTACATTTATTTGCATTTTATTTCAGTTATGGTATCTATATTTCTTGTTTATTATTTTTTTTTGCTTGTGAACCTAGAGTTAAGAGACTTCCGTCAATAGAATACATGTTATTGACTTCGTCACGATTGTATTACGAGTTGTGTGTGAGTTGTGAGTATCATATAGTGGTCACTTGCGTGTTGGCTGACACCCATGCACATGCGTAGGAATAACTTTCAATATATGTATGTTAGAAGACTTGACAGTTATCTATTATAAATAGTATTATGGAAGCGACATGTGTTGGTGTGTCGTGGTTACGACGCATAAACAGTATCATTGGGGGGAGGGGACAACTATTAGCGTAGGGGCTACATTTATTTTTACACACATTTTGGGCTGAGGGTGACTCTTATGAGCACTACCTTCTGCCCAGGGCCGATAGTGACTCGGATGAGCGCTACTTACTGCTACTCTTTATTTACTCTGCTGATCCTACAACCCCTGCGTAGAACGTTGTCCTCAAAGTGCATATCACATAGATGGTTAAGGACCCAGTCGTGTCATAGTTTTATAGTATTTTTTATAATTATGCAGTTATAATGGCATGTTCTTCTTATATCTTGCTACGTCCCTCTGTGGACCTGGTTATCTCTCCAGGTGTGTGCTTTCATGATTTACTACAGGTGTTCTAGCCAAGATGGTGGGCGTCTCCATTTCTTCGAAGATGATCGCTCTTGGTTCGTCTTGATACTTTCATGGATCATTTTCTTGTATACTTTATCTCTTTTTGATAGTTGGTAGTGGACTTTGTCTCCGCCAAACAATTGTACCATAAATATTCAAGTTGAATTTATACTATTATTCTTTTTATTGTGGATGAGATTTAGTTTGTCTTGGATTACTATATTTTACAGCTTATGTATACATACAAGATTTCTATATATTGGAGTGTGCTTCATATGTATGCAGCTGGCATTTATACGTACCTAGTCCTAAGTATTTTGGGACTGGGGCGTTACAAATACGCAAGTTCTTCTTCAGGGATAACATCATCCGCTGAAGGTACATTATTTTGAGAGGATCACCATCTGGAAGAGGAGCCACAGTCTTGGCCGAGTTCACCACGTAGGCTAATTCTTCAGGATTGGGAGGAAGGGCATCAGTAGGTTCCTCCCGGCGTGGCTTGCTGAGAGTGATTGTCAATGGTTTGACCTTGTCAAGATTTTTCTTTTTCACCCAGATTGTGTGAGGCTTCGGAGTACTTTTTGGAGTAGTACGTCCTTTGACTCGGACAATCAGGGGACCATCATTGGAGGATGGACTTACTTCAGCTTCATTGTCAGCTACATTGTCGTCGTTCTTGGGGGGTTGAGATTGGTAAAGTACCGAATCTCCATAGTAAGCTTCGATGCCCTTGAAAGGATCGACATCGGCAAACTCTGTCTTCACGACACCGTCGCTGTTGACGTACTTGAAGCTCTGGTGAAGTATGGAAGGAACGATCATGTTCTCGTGTATCCATGGATGTCCCAACAAGACGTTGTAGGATACGTTGGCGTCGATCACATAGCAGGAAACCTCCATTCGAAGATCACCGATCTGGCATTTGAGACGGATCTTGCCCAGCGGATGGCTTCGACCAGCATTGAAAGCCACGATAGTTGTGTTGGTTTCGGATAGCTTGTGCAGATGGATTCCTAGAATTTGGAGTAAACTTCTAGGAATGATGCTGAGGGAGGATCCTGGATCGATGTGCATGCGGTCCATCTTGATCTCTCCGATATACCCTGTATAGTACAGGGGTCTATCATGACGATTATTTTTGAGTAGCATATCCTCCTGTAAGAAGGTGATGTTGGGCACCACTTCCATAGTACTATGGCAGTGGGGACAGAAGATAGGATCTTCAGCGGAGGCTTTGATTTCAGCGAGGTAAGAGTCGGCATGTAGTAATGCCTCACTTAAGGCCTTCTGCGTTTCTTTGGAGAGTCGCAATAGATCGAACAGAGACAACTTGGTAGGTGTATTGGCTAGTTGAGCCAGTATGTCAAAGTTATAGGGCCGATCCATGCCTTCAGGAGCTGGCGCCTTTAGAGATTTGTCAAACCGAGCATCCTTCTGCTTGGATTTGTTCATGGTTTGCGGCTTGGACGGCCCGACTTCTGAACTTATGTGGGTAGCAGGAGCTTGAGGAGGTATTGCTTCTTCTTGTGCGAGATCGTACGTCCGAAGATAAGTCTTCCCCGATCACGTCTCACTAGATAGAACCTCGTAGATGGGGGAGGATACCATATGGCATGGCTTGAATTTCTTGCCCCTTCTTGCTTCGGGAAGTGCTGCTCCCTGCGTCACTTCTTGGACAAGGTTCGGGTGGACCCACATGATCTCACCACATTCAGTTGTGAGTGGGACCAAGGTCGAGTTACAAGCTGGTGGTAGGTTGACGACTTCTAGCATCGTCTTGGGGATCGGGACCACGCCGTATGGGACTTCTGTAAGAGGAAAGTCGCCAAACTGAAGAGAGATCATGTTAGCAGATACGACCTTGTCTTCAGCTTCGAGGTTGATCACTTGGCTGTCGATAAGCTGTTGTATCTTCTTCTTCAGGATGATGCAGTCCTTGGTAGAGTGATGCACGTAGTGATGATAGAGACAATACTTGGGATCATTGAGTTGGCTCGCCTCCGCAGGATGTCGTGGTGGAGGCAACGTCTGCTTATTACCCTTCGTCAATGTGTGGAAGATGGTAATGACATCATCTTTGTCAAAGAAGAAGGTCTCTTTAGGCTTGTCGGAGGCACCCTGAGATTTGGAAGCTTCTTTGGATATGTCTACTTTCAGGACTTCTTTCCCTTTACCTCCACGAATAGGGATAGTTTGAGGATGCTTACCCTTGTCTTCAGATTTGGGTGTCTTCAACCCCAGTAGTTCCAAGTTAGGAACGTCATTTTCAGCAGCATCAGTGGCCGCAATGAAAGTGGGCCATGTATCATACTTATGTATACCTAGACAAAACTTTACTGTAGGAAGGAAGTTATGTCGACAAGTATCCATAAGTTCTGAATCTGGTATGTCGAAGGGCATCTTTAGTGCTAGCCGCCTGAAGCGTTCGATGAAGGAGATGACATACTCAGTCCTCCTTTGCTTGGTCTCGATGAGGGTGGACATACTAACATGCATGCCACGTTCGTAAAACCTGTTGAGGAACAACCCCTCCAAGTCTTTGAATGAATTAATGCACCCGTCAGGCAGACTGCAAAACCATTCGAAGGCTACCCCCTGCAAGGTGCTAATAAACAGCTTCGACAAGAACGGATCATCTCTGGGCAAGTGCAGAGTCTGCGTGTTGAAGTACGTCATATGCTGACGAGGAGAAGTCAACCCGTCAAATGAATTCAGCGTCAGTGGCTTGTAGTTAGAAGGGCAAATAGCATTCTCTCACTCAGGGGGATACGGTTGAGATATCCCCATCTTCTGAAGCTCGTCTTTGTGCGAGTTGGTGTCGAGGCGAGCGACCAAGGAATCAATTATCTCCTGTTGATTGAGCAGGTGTTGGGAAACGGCTGCTGAACGGCTGTCAGGCGTTGTTGGTGAAGGACCATCCCCGGCATTTGTAAGATTTGGAGGAGGCGCAACAGAATGATACTCCTTTGGTAGTGAAGGAGGGTTGTTGATGTGAGCCGGACTAGTGTGGGCTGAGACATTTTGTTGAGGTGGAGGAACAGCCCCAGCAACTTGAACTGCCATAATACTGGTAAGCATATCAGTGATCTTGGCGAATGCTGTTTCGAGACCCTCTAGCCGTTTACTAGTCTGATTATTGGCTTCTTGAGGTCTTTCTTCGTCCGTCATGTATGTAGATAGCATGCGAGGATGAACAGAGAAAGCAGTGCAACTGGTGCTGATACTGTCTGTCTCCGAGTGGCTAAGTCCTTCATCTTCAAGTAGAGGAGGTAGATAGTCGCCATCGGATTCGGAGTGATCATCGTCTTCTGGAAGGCTACCCCTAGTGTGGGGGTCATTTGCTTCAGATTCTGAGGGAATGCTACCCCCGACTTGGGAATCTTCGTCGTCCATACGGAATCTTGCCTTTGATCGAGTGCCCATATAGACTCCTTTAGATGTGACAGCCTGTTGGCCATCTATTGGTAGACTTCGTCTTCTCCTTCTCATGGAACTGAGAGAGAAGGTTGGGTTGGTGGTCCACCGTCTTTGATTGGGGCTTCCGTAAGGGGGACCCCAAGAAGCCATGTTGGATGAAACACATAGTGACTTCTCGTCCTCAGAGAAGTGCAGCCACCGAAACATGGACTTTCTTTGAGGCACACTTGTTGCATTGGAGCAACAACAGTTGATAACAATATTGGTGCACGGAAGTGCACTATGAATTATTATGTTCTCCCTTGCTTTACGCTTATGATCATGTCGTACAAGTCAGCGGAAGGAAGTTTTGTCTTACAACCCATGTTGTATGCAAAGCCGAGCTTTGCATGCGGGTACGTAAGGAGAGAAGGCGCATCCAGACTTAGTTCATGTGCAGGAACAACCTCCACACCTAAGTTCTTTGATGTCCTTGAAGACAGCCCCGTGTTATACGCGTTGGGGCCTTTCTTTTTGCTGTGGGCGCATAGGCCTTGGAGACTGGGCTTGGGCGCTTGCTTCTTGACAACATGTTTGAGTCGCCTTGATGTGGGCACATAGTATGGATCCAGAGAGCCTGGGCGCATAGCCTTGGTTGCATGACTCTGAATGCCCAGCCTGCTGAAGACAGAAGTGTTCTAATTGGGGCTATGCACCCAAACACTTCCTTGGGCGTATGGCTTTGGGCGCATGCTTGGTAGAGCAGCGCTGTTTTCTCCCAGTTTCGTCTCCTTCATTCGTGAGCCTCGTCAGGTTTGGCCAGTGTGCCGCACACCCCGATTATTGGCATCGTAGTATTTTCCTCTGCAAAATCTCGAGTGTTGCACACTCTGTTGTTGGTTATGGAGGGAAGAAGTCACTGGGCTAGTAGAGCCTGGAAAGGTGTGAGCCTTCTCCATTTGGGGGACTTCTGTGGCAGAGTCATGCACCCATGTGACAGAGTCCTCCAGCTGCATATCTGCCATGACACTAGCAGGATATGCGCAGCGAGCCTTCGGAAGCCAAGTCTTGCGAGACTTGTTTGGCTTCGCTGATTTTGAGGGAGTAGAGCCGTCCCTCGAGAGCATCTCTTCGAACGCCTGCTGATCGAACTTTACGATCAGCATCTTCTAAGTACCCCCCACTTTGTCGGTATTGGATTGCGTCACCACCTTCTCGTCAGAGGAAAAGGTAGTCCCCAGCAGAGTCGCCATTTTTGTGGATACACACAAAAAGAAGAAGAAAACACTGTCTTTTCTTTTATTGGCACAAGGCACCACAAATCGAGTACGCTTGAGAGATCCTGCGCTGAGGATACCCGAGTACAAAAAAGAATTCTGGAGAATGGGACAATGGAGATCGAGCGACAGTTGCTCCTTTACTCCGTTGACACTCCGATTACAAAAGTGGAAGAAAACCTAAGAAAATTGCTAACTCTCGGCTCACTGGCAAAGAAGTGCAGCAATTTGGCTCTTGAAAATACCCTCTGTTCTGTTTGTTTGAAGAGGGATGAGGCCCCCCTTTTATAGTCGTTCTTGAGCTGGAATGAGGTTATACGCCCACATGAAGAAACACGCTAGTTTTTATGTGGGCGCATAGTCCTGCTTTGGGTGCATAGGATGTGGACGCATACAGGGTACGAAATCGTGGTGTTGACATGGCCGCATGCTTCGGTTCACGACTGCTCGTGGAGACTGACGTGGCCGTGTGCTTCAGTGCACGTTTTTATCATGGCTTTGACTGGGTCAGGCTTGGGCGCATAGCCATGTCTCAGGCTATGCGCCTTCCTTTTGAGGGAGCTAGTCTTGGGCGCATGAAGCTTCACTGACAGGGCGTATGAAACTTCACTGGCTAGGCGCATGAAGCTGTACTGACTGGGCGCATGAAGCTTCGTTGGCTGGGTGCATGGAGCTCCACTGACTGGGCGCATGGGGCTTCACTAGCTTGGGCGCATGGGGCTTCATTTGCTGATAATTTTTCATGCTTCTACACCCATCCCCAAGTTATTATCATATGAGAAGATACTATGAGCAGTTTAAAGCTTATGAAGCATAAGGAAAATACATAAAAACATGTGAGGCATGATTTCAGTTATAAATAGCTAAATTAACAATATTCATTCGCATTTCATTATCATGTATGGTAAGTAAAGTTTGTAGTTTGTACTTGCCTCGAGCAAGATGAGCAAAATGGGAGTTCAGAGGTAAAAGTTCGGTGTCCTATCATGGTCAAAAATGTATACAATCTCAGTCTCTATACTATGTTTAAGACTCTAACACTAGCGGTGCGACACGACTACGGACTAGGACGCCTGGCTAAGTTATGACCTAGCATAGAATACCAATATGGGGTGACTCTAAACCTATAATCAACAATTACAGTCCCTAGACACTCAACACTATCATGGTTGGCAAAATTACGACACTCAAAACACCCAAAAACGCGAATCACCACACAAGGCACAATTATATAAATAAAATTCAGACTGGCCACTGTATTCCACCAATTGTTTAGCAGGTAGAGAACTCCAGTAAATAAGAAATAAAGTATCAAAATTATCCTTATTAATTATCATAATTTATTATAATTTTTCTGAAATTTTTACACCGCTGTATATATTTTCTGAAAAGCAGAATACTTAAATACCTTAAAATCAAGTTGTGAAAACCTATTTTTCTACAGTGATAAATTTGCAGATTAAATTCAGAAAAAATTATATTAAATTAGTTAAATTAACATAGTATTTGACTATAATTTTTTCGTGACTTGTTACAGTATTTACTAAATATCTAAAAATCCAAATACAACCAAGTACAGTTTCTGAAAATAAATAAATATTTATTTAATGTATTCGTCCACGTTTACGGTTTTGAACCGAAGTCCAAATACGGGGCCCAAGGCAATGAATCAAGTCCAATATGACTTGTACATGTCTTGAATGTATTTAGGCACATATGAGTCCACACAACCCATGCTAGGTTTGGACTCAAATGGCCATATTCAACAAAATATGCAAAAATATGAAATTAAATAAGCAAACAAAATAACCACATTACTTAATAAAAATAATACAATAATATAGTAGTAATACTGTAGATTTATTTACATATATAACATAATAACACATATACATATGTACACAGCTTAATATAGTGACTGTTTATATAAAAAAATTGCATGTACAATATTATACAGTACATAAGTATTAATAATACTAAACCAGTTACTCACACATACTAAAAAGAAATGAAAACCTACAGCCCACTCCCAATGTGGGGCTCAAACTCAGGATCAAGCATACGACAACCCCCTCTCAATCAGTGGCTAACACCCTCAACTGTTGGAAAGTGGCTCCTATATTCTAATCTCTTACTTGTTGGGAGGAAAGAAGAAAACACAGGAAATAAAAAGAAGCCACAACACATACACAAAAATCTCCCTTTCGCCTGAACGTGAATTCAAACCCAGGATCGAGTCTACATCCACTCAACATACAAGCACCTGAGCTACAATAGAACTGTATAAGAAATGGGAAGTGCACCAATATGTTGATACTGGGACGTGGCTACTCACTACCATGTTTCACATTTTTCCCCCTCAAACGCCTGCACAGAAAACTCGACCTTATGTACGAGCCTTACCACATGCACACAAAGGCTCTAATAGGACCTAAGCTCTCCATCAATGAATGAATCACCTCCCGAAGTTAACAAGTACGATCTAAATACGACGACAAGAAGGAAGAAGGAGAGGGTGGAAGCGCTTACAGTATCGGCACGCTGACGGTAACCCAAAACTCGACGAGGTCGCCGGTCGCTCGAAGGCGTCCACCGGAGTAGTCTGCTAGTGCCTCGGCCGACTCTGGATATGGGAAGAGGAACGGGGTGCCTTGGCTCGACGGCTTGGGTTTACGAGTCATGTCATGGGAAGGCGGTCGTATATATATACAAGGGCGGAACCAGGAATTGAAGTTGCCCTGGGCTGAGCTAAAAATATGATCAAAACATGCATGCATGTTTAAGAAATTTGAATTTTAACTGAACAAGACACGATGATAATAAACTATAGATAACTTGATAAAAATATGATCAAAACACGCGCATACATGTTTAAGAAATTAATTGCACATACAAGAGAGACGCTTTCTATTGAAGCTGGCCTCTTCGATTCTTCAAAGAATAAAATTCATCTATTATCGAATCTGAATCGATTGTCTTTGATATCTCTCTTTCAATGAAGATAACCATTGAATTGGTTAAAAACTCTTCATCCATCTTGCTACGAAGAGCACTCTTGACATACTTCATAGCTGAAAATGCTCGTTCGGCAGTTGCCGTAGAAACAGGCAAAGTCAAAACGAGTCGAATCAACCTGTCTATTAAATTGTAAGATTGTGCTTTATTTGTTTCAGCTAGTCCACGACATAATTCAGTAATGGTGGTCATATTCTGAAACTTTGCATGGTTCAGTACATCAACTTGATAGTGCTCCAACTGGCTTTTCAAATAATGCATTTCTTGGCTGCTGAAATCATCGGGATAAAACTTCTCTGCAAGTCTGCAAATGCGATCAACATCAAATGATATAAAGTTACTCTTAGGCTCCAAAGCAGAGCTAAGAATAAGAAGTTCCATCGTCTCTTCATTGAATCTTCTATTTAACTCTTCCAACTGAAGATCTATTGCAGCATTGAATATATCAAAGTGATAGTGATGCCCAATTGTGATTTGATCTACTTGATGGCGTCGTGAACGTCCTTTGTAACGAGCATTCATATCAGGCATATCAATATTGTACTCTCTGCAAGCTGATTCCACTTGCTCAAAAAGTATATCAAAACCATCTTGTCGTAGAGTTTGAAGCAATGATTTGGTCGAGGAGACTAAATCCATTGCATTCAAAATATCAAGAGATTTTTGCTGCAACTCTCGATAAAGCATATTTTTGACGCCCATAATTTTATGCATAAGACGCAATATGAACATAAATTCGAAAGACTTCATCACCACTAAAGAACCACCAGCTTCCCCACGAATACAGTTTGAAGATCCTTTGTCGACTATACATTCAAGCACATTAATCGTTGCACCATACATATCTATTATGCTGCAAATAGAATCAAAATGTGAGCTCCAACGAGTACTTCCAGCTCGATGCAAAGTAGCCATCTGATTAGCGCCTCTACCCGTCTCACGTTCGCCCGTACCAATCATACGTGCCACATTAATAGCTTGAGCAGATTGTAGCTCGGTATGTCGTTTAGCAGAAGCATTAACAAGATTGACAATGCATGTCAATTTTGAAAAGAATTGCCAGATAGAAGCCTCATTCTCTGCAGCTGCAACTAATGCAAGTTGTAAGCGATGAGCAAAACAGTGAACATAATAAGCATATGGACAATCTCTTAGAAATAAAGCTTATAGTCCATTCCATGCACCACGCATATTACTAGCTCCATCATACCCCTGACCTCGCAAATCACGGATATGCAAGCCACATCTGGTGAGGACATCCGATATTTCTTTCTTCAGTGTTGAAGCGGTAGTATCTGAAACATGCACAATTGCAAAAAAATGTTCTTGCAAGACTCCCTGAACATCAACGAATCTCAAAATAATAGCCATCTGCTCTTTATTGGAAACGTCCTTTGCTTCATCAATTAGTATACAAAATTTGGCATCCCCAACTTCAGCACGAATTTTTTCCCTCACTTTATTAGCAAAGATATGTAAAATTTCTTTTTGAATTTTAGGTGAGGTATACTTTGCATTTCCAGGAGCTTTCTCTAACACGACATCATCAATCTCAATATTTAATTCTCCCATAAGGCTTACTAGCTCTATAAAATTGCCACGATTATCAGAATGCAATGATTCATCATGACCTCTTAATGCACATCCTTGTAATGTAAGCCAACGAACACTCCTAATTGTGGCTTTAAGACGGGCTCGATTTTTCTTAACTTCTTCGAAACTTTGTGCATCTATCATCTTATCTATATGATGAGTTACATCCTTCAACGCCTCAATAGAATTTGTAGAATTATTATGTGGAGAAGTAGGACCTCCCACATGCACCAGCAAGGGACATCTAATCCCTTCATTCACTCTTTTCCAAGTTTTAAAACCATCACAAGTAAATGTAGGATGCAAAGGTTTATCTTTTTCAAAAATAAAACATGGAAAGCAAAATAACGCATCCTTCGAAGGTGAATATTCTATCCAAGGAAATTGCTTGAACCAAGATTGTTGAAATCGACGACGTTGATTTCCACAATAAGACCATGGATACTCGGTCAGTAGAGGTTGAAAAGGCCCCATTTTGATATAAGCACGTCTAATTTCATCACGCTGATTAACCGGATGCTTCCATATAGAAATACGTAATCCGGGATCTCGTTCAAGAGAAGTGTCTGTAGGAACATCGATTACAACTCGTTGAACATTTGCAGAAGGTTCATGTTGTGTAGCAAGTATAGGAATGTCAATACTAGGTGTCATATTTGTTGTAGTTGTTGATGATTCTCCTCCACCTTTTGATTTGAAGTAAGAAAAAATATTTTTTCCTTGCTTTTTCTTCATATTTTCTATTACAACTACATAAAAATAAAAATTTAAATCAGATTATATGTAGCAAACACTAGAGACATAAATTAAATTTTGTCATGTAATTTAGAAACAAAATAGGACACCAATTACAAAATGAGAAGATGAAACAATTGTAAAAACAATGTTTCAAACGCAACACCTTAAAGAAGATGTGCAACAGAGATCCTGGAGGATCCTGAATTACAAGGATCTAAAAAGATTCTATGTAATACACAAAAAATCTAAAGAGACTTTGTGCAAGCAACTATCGGCAGTAGAGCTTCTAAAAAGAAGTTACTGTAAAAGGCAACAGAGGCGATACAGTAGAGCTTCTAAAAAGAAGTTACTGTAAAAGGCAACAGAGGCGATACAGAGTCCGTGTCCGAGTCCGAGTCCGCATAACAAAAATTAACTTGCTTCCTTGTTGGATTTAATCTTTTCTAGTCCAAAGGCAAAAACACCAACAATGTAAGCAAGAGTTCCAGCTACGAAATGGCTATTATAAGCAAGAGTTCACAGAACTTTTCCAACATACAAGCCAGTATAAAGTTGAAAAGCCTTCTTCGAAATGGCTACGAAATGGCAAGAGTTCACAGAACTTAATTGGTGTTCCTAACATACAAGCCTTGGGTTCCAACATACAAGCCTTGGGTTCGAAATGGCAAGAGTTCACAGAACTTAATTACTTACTGATCAATTTTTTTTATATGTAATTGGTGTTTTTATTGGTGCTATATATGATTGACTAGAACTTACAACAAGCACTTGGTGTTCAAAGTTTAAACATGGCAATTGGCAACACTAACATACCTGGTGTTTTTCTTCTGACAAGTTGAAGGACGGCAGGCTGGAACAAGTGCCACCGGTGCCACCGCACACAAGATCGGATGTCGACCTCGAACAGGGGAGGGATGACGAGTGGAAGAGGAGTTTGGAGAAATCTGGACTGAAAGTGAAAATTAGAAGATGAGGAGATGAGAGAACTTGAGAACATAATTTATAGAGAGAAGTTAGAGTGATACCGCAAGCAATAACAGAGAGGAGATGGGGGCGCCGGACGGCCGACGGGATCGGCGGGGGAACGGCTCGAGGCGGAGATCGGAGGAGGGGACGTTTGCAGAAGATAAGACATTTGATTGTCTGTGAGAGAGAGAAGGACAGACGTGGTTGCCAGCTCTCCGTTGGACGCGGGAGGGGGAGAGAGAGCAGGACGTGCAACAATGTAAGAAAAAGGGGGCGGATCACAGATTTGAGTCGGGTGAGGGTGACTGACCTAATTGGGTGGGCTGGATCTTCATTCTTGGTTGTTGGCTTGTTGCATGTGGGCTTGTGGTGGGCTGAAACCTGGGATACAAGTAAAAAAAAAATTTCCAAATTTTGGGTGGGCTGAAGCCCGCCCTAGCCCCTGCTACAGGTCCGCCCATGTATATATAGGAGGGAAGACAGGGAGATAGTCCAACTACTGGCCTGCCGTGCTGCGTATGCGCGTGGTCTGTACTGCTACAACTTTGCAGTGGCATTGGTAGCATGTACTAGCATGCTGACTGGGTTGAGGAGGGGATCAAACAGTGAATGATTCAAAATGGATAGAGGGCTAGACGGGTGGGCCAGCAAGGATTGGTCTAAGTTATCCTTGTTGAGCTTAGATAGGGGAAGAAAAAAATACTAGGAAAAATTTATATTATGCCCAGGAGTAATAAAAACTTAGTTATGATACATTAATTAAAAATTTTTTAAAGAATTTATAGGATTACGTTATTAAATGCAAAGTAGCTTCTAAAAATGCATATCCATATTTTTTTGTTTAAATCCTTTACAAAAATCATTTAATTTGTTTATAGGAATTGTTTCAGGAAATTTTAATAGATTATTTTAAGGCTAAAATAGTCATTGAGCTACAAAATCCCTAATTTTATTTAAAAATGAAAATCAGGAGGTTAGAAATCTTCCCTCCTTGAAAAATTATGCCCTTGAAATTTGCAAGCTTAGAAGACAACAACAAAACATCACACAACAAAACATCAAGCAACAACTAAACATTAAACCTCTCCCACATCCAATAGGTCAAACAGGTAAGGATATCTCTCCCTCATGTCCGACTCCCTCTCCCAAGTGGACTCTCCTGGAGAGTGACGGCTCCCTGCAACCCGGATCAAGGGTATGATCTTGTTGCTTAGCTTCTTCTACCTTCGGTCCAAAATCTCCACGGGTTGCTCCTCAAGGGTAAGGCTAGGTCTGATCTCCAGCTCTGAATGATCCAGTACATGGCTGGGGTCGGAAACGTATCTCCTCAGCTGAGACACATGGAAGACATTGTGAACGCCCTCCAATTTGGGTGGTAATACAACCCGGTAAGCTACCTCTCCGATCCTGCCGAGTACCTCAAAGGGTCCAACGTATCTAGTGCCCAACTTGCCTCTTCGGCCAAATTGGATCGTCCCTCTGGTAGGTGATATCTTCACCAACACCATATCTCTGTCGGTGAACTCCAACGGCCTGCGACTGGCATTCACCCAATGTTTCTGCCGGTCTTGAGCAACCCTGTGTCTGTCTCTGATCATCCTGACCTTCTCTGCTACCTCAGTGATCATCTCTGGCCCAAGCATAACTCTATCTCCAGCATCATTCCAAAAAAGCGGTGTACGGTATCATCGTCTATATAATACCTCAAATGGTGATATACCGATGTAGGCTTGGTAGTTGTTGTTATATGAAAACTCTACCAAGTGAAGGTGACTCTCCTACGATCCTCCGAAGTCCAATACACATGTCCTAAATATGTCCTCAAGCGTCTGAATCATCCTCTCGGACTATTCGTCAATATGTGGGTGGTACGCAGTGTTGAACTTTAGCCGACTACTAAGCTCCGCCTACAAGCTCCTCTAGTAATAGGATGTAAATCTGCAGTCCCGGTCCGATATGATGCTTATCGGTACTTTGTGTAGACGAACTATCTGCTGCATGTATAGCTGTGCCAACTTTTCGAAGGAAAGCCCCACCTTGAAGGGTATAATATATGTACACTTTGTCAGCCTATCGACGATAACCAATATGGTATCCTTCCCTCCTTAGGAACGAGAAAGTCCTGAGACAAAATATAGAGTAATATGTTCCCATTTCCATTCGAGAACGGGTAACAGCTGCAATAGACCGGCTGGTCTCTAACGCTCCGCCTTTACCTGCTGGCAAACTAGGCACCTAGAGACGAAATGTGATAAATCTCTCTTTATCTTGTGCCACAAAAGATGCTCCCGCAAGTCATGATACATCTTGTTGGCACCGGGGTGGATAAAATATCGCGACTGATGCGCCTCCTGCAATATCGTCTCTACTATGCCATCGGATGCCTACTCAGCGCATTCGTAATGACATATGCCTTCCCTGGATGGTACTACAAATCAATATCGAAGTTTTTCAACAACTCTAACCATCTCTTCTGCCTCATATTTAGCTTCTTATATGTGAACACATACTTTAAGCTCTTGTGGTCAGTGAAGATCTCCACACGCTCTCCGTACAGATAGTGCTTCCACAACTTAAGTACAAATATCACTGTAGCTAACTCTAGTTCGTGAGTAGGATAGTTCTGCTCATGAGTCCGTAGTTGCCTAGATGCATAGGTGATCACCTTCCTATGCTGCTGTAGAATGCATCCTAGCCCCTTTCCTGAAGCGCAGTTATAGATGGTAAAGCCTCATGATCCTGATTGCAATGTCAGAACTGGTGCAGTCGTCAGTCTTCTTTTCAGCTTATCAAATGTTTTTTGGCAGTCCTTTGACCAAATGTACTCTGCATCCTTCCATGTCAGCTTCATCATAGGATAGACTATCCTGGCAAAGTCTTCAATAAACTTCCTGTAATAGCCTGCTAATCCCAAGAAGCTCCTGATCTCCGTAACTAATGTTGGAGCCTTCCATGTCTCGATGGCAGAAATCTTCCTGGGTTCTACTGAGATCCCCTCTCCAGTGACCATATGACTGAAAAACTTTACTCGTTCGAGAAAGAACTGACACTTCGACAGTTTGGCGTACAACCTCTCCTTCCTTAGAATCCCTAGAACTATCCGTAAGTGCTTGTCGTGCTCCTCTAGCGTCTTCGAGTATATCAGGATATCGTCGATAAATACCATGATGAACTTATCCACAGACGGGTCAAATGTCTTGTTCATCAAGTTCATAAAGACAGCTGACGCATTTGTGAGTCCAAATGGCATCACCAGAAATTCATATTGCCCATACTTGGTGTTGAGTGCAGTCTTCGGAATATCTTCAGCTCTGACCTTCACCTGGTGATAACCCGATCTCAGGTTTATCGTACAAAACAACTTCGCTCCACTCAACTGGTCGAACAAATCATCTATCCGAGGCAAAGGATATTTGTTCTTAATGATGATGGTGTTCAACGCCCGGTAGTTGATGCAGAACTGGACTGTGCCATACTTTTTCGGCACAAAGAGAAATGGTGCTCCCTATGGCGAAGCACTAGATCAAATGAAGCCCTTGCTCAACAGGTCGTTGATCTGCTTCTTTAACTCTCCGGCCTCCTTGGGGTTCACTCTATAGCAAGTCCGGGACTCTGAAAATGAACCCGGGACTAAATCTATAGTAAAATCTATATCTCTGTCGGGTGGAAGTCCTGAAAGATCCTCGGGGAAAACATCCATAAACTCAATGATGATAGGATATGGCAGTGCTTGCTCTCCAACTGCGGCACTACAGTTCAACTCCAGGCTGATCTCTGGCCCTGACCTTATGACACTGAATGGTGTCGCTCATGGGAGATTAAACAGAATACTACTCTCATGATAGTCTATAACTGCGTGAGAGTAGCTAAGCCAATCCATTCCCAATATTACATCATATCCAGGAAGTGGCATAACAAAGAGTTGTCCACTAAATTCTCTTCAAGCTACAGTGATGGGGAACCTATATATAACACTCATAGGTACAACCCCGCCTCCAGTCATTACTCTACTCATCTTCCTGGTGGGTGTAGCTACTAAGTGGTATTTTCGCAAAAATTTTAAAGATAGAAAACTATGCGAAGCACCAGAATCAAGTAAGCATATGGCTGGAAAAGAGTGCAAATGAATATGACCTGTGATGACGTCTGCCAAGTAATCCGGCTCAGGCTCCGAAAACTGCTTCGGCTGTGCTGCCTCAAGGGCCAAACCATATGCCCACCCGTGGGGTCCTCTCTGCTGCTGCTGGTGGTGCTGTCCAAACCTATCCTACTGGGTCAGGAGCGGTGGTCCTCTAGGTGGTGCAACATCTGGTGCACTCCCTGCCACTAAGCACCCTCGAAGCTGATGGGTGGAACATCCACATACGAGGCACTGATTAGCCTCTTCCTGCAGATAGCAAACTCGTGATATGGCCTCTTACAGAATGCACATACAGCTCCTTTCTACTGCGGCGGTCCCGAAGTCCTGGCTGGTGGTGCCTGTTGGTGCTGTGCTGGTGGACGGTATAGCTCCCCTTCCCGGAAATTTGAAATATTTTTATTATTATTTATTTTATTTAATTGGTGATTTTTAGATTTTATAAATAATTAATTAGTTAATTATTACGGTAGATAATTTTAGTCATGGTTAGGAATTTAAGTACAAGGCGACTAGGAATCGTGACACGGATAGTGCTATGGTGTGCCTTGCCTAGTGTTTCAGCTATGAGAAGGAAGGCCTAGCCATAAGTATGTCCCAACTAGAAAAACCAGGCTAAGTTGCGACTTAACCACTATAGATTAATTAATTATATACTAATTAAAATTAATTTTAGGAGATCCGGTTTGTGCCGATTTAGCTCGACTGGACCCAAACCAAGCCCAAACCCATGTAGACATGTAGTACGCCAAAAGAGGTCCATGTAGAAAATTGTAGTGAGTTTAATTAGTGCAACTATTTTTGGTGGATAAATAAGTATTCTTATATAAAAGACTTTTATATGATAAATAAGATGCTAAGAATAATTTACTAGATTTTGGGTTTTAGGTATATTATAGGTACATGTTATATAAGTACCTACAGGGTACACATATATACATGTATTTTTTTTACATATATGCATGTATTAGAGGTATATACATGTATACCTCTAACTCTATTTATATATTAAATAGGTTTATAGAATACGAGAATTAGGCTTTATATATATACAACAATAAATTAACTTTATTTTAAAAATTTTATATATAAAGAATTATGATTTTTTATATAGTGAAAATATTGG
>JANAVB010026400.1:13084977-13197477 GCA_029216955.1 Iris pallida
CCTTTGTTGTGGAGTCCTAGGGCAGGAGAACTCGTGTACAAAATCGTGTGTGTCACAAAAATGCTTAAACTCGTATTCTCGAATTCGCCACCATGATCGCTTCTAATACGAGTGATCATATAACCTTTTTCATTCTGTACTTTCTTGCAAAAGGCACAAATTCGGATAATGCATCATTCTTGCGTGTCAAGAAGTATACCCACGTGTATCTGAGAAATCATCTACAATTATAAAAGCGTAAAGTTTACCTCCGAGGCTAGCAACTCTGGTAGGACCAAATAAGTCCATATATAGCAATTGTAGAGGTCTAGTAGTACATACTGCGTTTACTGACTTAAATGTGGATCTGGTAGCTTTGTTCTTTTCATATTGGCTGCATACCGAATCCTTCTTGAATGTTATGTCCGGTAAACGCATACTAGCTTCTTTGTGGATAATCTTGATATTGTGTCCTTATTTGCGTGACCGAGTCTCATATGCCACAGATGACTCTCATCGCTTTTAGCCATTAAGCATCTACCTGAAATGTTAGTTCTTCCAACAAATAGAAAACATATATGTTGTCTTCCCTGATACCTTCAAAGATAGTACTACCAGTTGAGCTATCAACTATAGTACATTTGTCTTTGCCAAAGTTGATGCCATAACCATGATCAGCCAAATGACTTTTGCTGAGTAGATTATGTTTCAACTCGGTAACCAGACAGACATCTTTAATAACAGGATAGGGAGACTTACCAACATCACCGATACCAATAATATACCCTTTCAAGTTATTACCGAAGGAAACATAGCCTTTTCTTTTCTTCGACAGTGTTGCAAATAATGTAGCGTCATCGGTCATATGCCGTGAACAACCGCTGTCGAGGATCCATTTGCTTTTAGCATGTGAAGGGTGTTCCACCTACAAAACATTTGCAGATGAAACTTTTGGTACCCATTTCTTGTAGGGTCCTGAATTATTAGCTTTTGGTATCCATGCATAAATGTTTAAATCAACAAGCTTTCTCATTCTACATGCAGATAAAATATGACCAATGTGGCCACAATAATGACATTGTGCATGTCGAGTGTTGAAAGCTGAGTGGTGTGCATGATTGGTAGGTTTAGGTTTTCTAGTATAGAACAAAGCATGCCTATAATCTTGTTTGGGCTTAACCGTTTGGGGTAATGGTTTGATAGGGTTAGGTCTGACAGTGTTTGGCTTAGGAATGTTCCGATTTTTCGGTAAGTGACACGTGTTAGGATAGGAAGCAGCAAGCTCAGGCTGTTTTCCTAACCTAATTTCTAATCTTTTGGAAGTGTCATACAGCTTAGTATAATCAGAAGTAAGTGTTTCCATTCTGATTTGTGCACATCGAAGACTTTTCTTCTCTATAGAAAGTTCTTCTTTGAGTTGGTCAATAATTTTGTCTTTCTCTTCAGATGACTTGGTAGTCTAGTGTAATAAGAGCTTTATAGAAGAAAGCTCACCAGACTCACTAACATTATTTCTAACCTCAGCTAGTAGGTCGATAAGTCTACCTATTTCACCTTTGTACTCTTTGAGTACCTTCTTAGAGGTCTGATACTTGCTACGCAGTTTCCTGTAATCAGTCATCAGGTCACTGAAGGCATCTCCTAATTGCTCAAAGGTGAAGTCATCATAAGTATCAACTACAGGTTCAGTAGGTACCTGATCGGATGCCATAAAGTATACGTTTGCAGCGTCTTCTGATTGTTCGTCTTCTGAGTCGCTGGCTTCACTTTCATGCCATATGCTGGAATTGGCATATCTCCTAGATGTTGATCTCTTCAGGTTCCTTTTTTCATACCTGTTGCTCTTCTTGCTTGATGATGAGTTTGTAGGACAATCTTTCTTCATGTGTCCCTTCTTCTTGCAGTAGTAGCTGACAGCATCATCTTGATACCAGTTGTTGCTGCTGTTGTTTTCTTTGGCTCTCTTCTCATATCTCATGAATCTTTTGAATTTCCTTGCTACGAGTGCTTGATCTTCAGCATCAGATTCACTGCTGTCTGAGTCACCTTCAGCAGCTTATCTGTGCTGAGCCTTGAAAGCGATCGTCTTCTCCTTTGGTGCAGGCTCTTCAAAATCTTGTAGCTCCAGTTCATGAGTGAGTAGCTTACCCATGAGTACTTTGAGGAACATAGTTGTGAGATCGTTCCCTTCAATGATTGCAGTAGCCTTTGGAATCCAGTTCTTGGTGAGAGCTCGCAGGAGTTTACGAATCTTTTCATGGTTACTGTAATCTTTGCCTAGGGAGGACAAAGGATTTACAATATCCAAGAA
This sequence comes from Iris pallida, assembly GCA_029216955.1. NCBI lineage: Eukaryota > Viridiplantae > Streptophyta > Magnoliopsida > Asparagales > Iridaceae > Iris > Iris pallida. The sequence continues at coordinate 13,087,268 of JANAVB010026400.1, forward strand.
CCTCTCGAACATCTGAGTAACTGTTTCGTTGTGCTTCATCTTGAACACCTCATACTCTTGAGTAAGTCTGCTGACCTTTGATTCTTTGACTTGAGTCATGTCTTCATGTGTGACTTCAAGTAGCTTCCACACTTCACTAGCCGTTGTGCAGATAGACACCCTGTTAAATTCAGTTCTGTCTAAAGCACAAAAAAGAGCATTAATGGCACGTGCGTCAAGACTGGCCCTTTTTTTTTTCCTCTGTATATCTGCTATAGGGTTTTTCAACTAAAACTCCATCAATATTTATACGAGGTGGCTTTTGATAGCCATCAAGAACAATGGACCATAAATCAAAGTCAAGTGATTTCAAGAAGAAACTCATCCGTGTTTTCCAATAGGTATAGTTCGTACCATCAAACAGTGGGGGTCTGTTTGTGGCCTGGCCTTCACTTGTGAATTTCACTGTTGCCATGTGTTGTGCTGTGATCTATATAACAATTAATTAAAAATGAATAAATAATTGCACTGTTACCTTGCTTTACCTGTAACACCCGCTCTGATACCAATTGTAGGAACGAAATAGTAAAGCGTAATACTCTAGAGGGGGGGTGAATAGAGTTGGCAGTGGAAAAATGCTAATTAAAAAAAATGTTAGCAGTACAATCACAGAATATTAATCACAACTAAAATAATGTAAAGGCAAAGTTAAGAGAGCAAACGCAAAGACAGCGATGTATACTGGTATTCCTCTGTTGAGGACTAATCCAGTCGGTAGAACTCTTGCTACCAGTTTAATCCACTATTGAAAAAACTGCAAGTTTTCTTACGAAGTCCTTACAACTTCTACAACGCGAGCTTTGATACGAAGAACTCGTCCAACTTCAAATGTGAAGAGGTATTCTTCAATCAAGCCTTCTGATTACAATCTCTCAGAAACTTCTAGACCGTACCGTACTGGCAAATCGACTAGAGGATTGTAACTGGCTTAGGATCTGAAATTGAAAGCTCTAGAAAACTCTTTGGAAGACTGAAAACTTTAGATAGAGAGAAGATTGAAAGTGAATGAGTGAGTTGAATGATCGAAATCCTTCTCTATTTATAGGTGTTCCAAAGACAGACTTCTGACAGAATTTGGGCAGAATTCGGGCAGAACTCTATGAGCAAATCTCGGTCAAATCCGTAACTGCAGGAGGACCAAGTAACAAGGACTCAAAATTACAATGGCCACCAACCGAACTCTGGCCGAACTCGGCCCGAGTTCTGTCAGGGTTTAGTTAGGGTTTTAAAAAGCTTTTTGGTGATTTTTGAAAACCTTTTTGAAAACCTTTTTGTAAACCTTTATGAGAGGTCATTTTAAAAACATTTTGAACTCATTTAAGGGTAGCCTATTTGCCAGTACGACTCGGTGTACAACATATTCCTAGACTCAAATAAAATGAAAAATACATTGCATAAGAAATTACAGACTCGAACAGGCAAACAGATCTTCGGTCTTGAATTCCGTGGATAGCCATTCTTGATCATGTCCAAGAGTCCGAGATGTCCCGACTAGCTTCGTATATCCAGACAGAGTTTGATCAATTATTAAAATCAGGTTGACCATATGACCAGTGGGCCAACATATATATATATATATATATATATATATATATATATATATATATAAAATATATATATATATATATATATATATATATATATATATATTCACACACACATATATATATATTATCTATACATACACACACACCTATATATATATATATATATATATATATATATATATATATATATATATATATATATATTTATATATATATATATATATATATATATATATATATATATATGTCATTATAAATATATATATATATATATATATATATATATATATATATATATATATATATATATATATATATATATATAAATATATATATATATATATATATATATATATTTATATATATATATATATATATATATATATATATATATATATATATATATATATATTTATTTATCTATACATACACACACACCTATATATATATATATATATGAACATAAGTATTTATATATATGTATTTATATATATATGCTAGTAATAAAAAGAAAAAAAAAGCAAGTAAACAAAGACTAAGCCCAGGCCCAAGCCCGACTAGCCCAGCCCGGCCCAACATTTCTCAAACCCAGCAGCAGCTAACCCACACTCAAACCGACCCCCCTGTACACACAGCCGCTACATATAAACAGAGAAAGAGATCGGGAGCAAAAGCGCAACCCTAGGTGCGCCATCGACCCAGCCACCAGGGGCGACCCCACCTTGGCCCTGCGCACCGCCGAGGGCAGCCGCCGCTGACGGAAGGCCGACCATGCGCGTGCGCCACGTGCGTGGCAGTAGCAGCACCTATGCACAAGGTACTGATTTTATTGTTTTATTTCTTCACATATACTCGTCGAATTTTGATTTCATAAAATCGTATGGACAACCCACATAACCATCTAGGAACTCTAGTAATTAGGTTTTGATTAAGTCGTACGACCTGTCCACGAATTCGACACGAAGTCGAGAGAAAACCTGTCCAGAAACAGGGTATATAACAGTCCATATACGTACATTTGATAATCGATTTTGATCGATCTATTTCCAGTATAGAAATTTTGCTTGAACACAAGTACAAACCAAATGTAGGTCTTTAAAACCCTTCTGGTAGTTTAATTTATCGTTTGTTATAAGAAAAGATTTTTAATTGCAAAGTTCATGAAAAACAGTTTTAAAAAAGATATAAAATTTAGAAATTCCATCGATACGACGTACGTCCCGCCAAACCGGACGACGTGGTCACGAACCGAAAGCATCGAAAGGTGCGTAATGGCTTCGTGGACGTGTGGGCTTTGACGGAATTCAAATTGGTTGCGTGTGCGCGACGAATTTGATGCGTATCCGTCAAAATTCACCGTATCGACTATTTTGCACAAACTCTAATTACTTTGTGCACGCTTTTCAGATCGAAACAAAATTTGTGCCAACAGGACCGTATCATTTTTTGGTCCTGTATGCCAAGTTTGGTCCAATTCTGAGACAGTTGACCAGATCGCCGTTTTGCGGGCCCCACGGTCAGACTTAACGGGCGATTTTGTACACGGCCAGCCGGAATCCAACTTTGGACATACGGTTGGGTTCGTATCAAAAAATTGGACATGTTGACATATAGTTTGATGACTTTAGAGACCATAGACTCTGGCACACTTTTCGGTGCAAAGCGGGTCCTACGGTGGATACCGTTTTGACCCAAAATTGCCGTTTTGCCCCTGTATCCAGAATTGGACTTAAGGACAGGCAATTCTAGCTAAATTGACTATTCTAAAAATGTTGGTAATATTTATTTCAGCATCTGGAGACTCAGCATGTGTTGACTGATTGTGGCTCATTGAGTGGTATAGTATTATCGATTTCACCAGCACACGACCTCAAGCGAGTATATCTCTGATAGTTTTTATATCTGATTATCTCTATGAATCATGTACGTAGTAGTGTTTTACATTGATATTCTATTGGTTCTTGACACGATGTTACACGAGATAATAGTTATGGATTCTTTACATGTTGTTCGTGACCAATCTATTACCGTGTTCGTGACCTATTTGAATCCATGAGTACTGGTCGGGCAGAAAAATACTCTAGATATGTAAACAAACCCAACATTATTCCTACCTAATAGCAGTCGCAGACTACACGTGCGGGGTGCCGGATCTTATTCTTGCCTAATAGCAGTCGCACATTTCATGTGCGGGGTTCCGGATTTAGCCTTAGCCGTTTACATGTTGAAGTAGTATTTCAACTCACTATATAGGTACAGTGTCTGGTTCTACAGTATATATATTGCTGGATACAGGTCTTCTCTGTTTTTAGTACTCATGTAACACCCAATTTTCCAAATGAGAGTCATTTTGAACTTTTGGAATTATATTATTATTTATTGATATTTATATCACATTATGATTTTTGGTGATTTTTAACCAATTTAAATTTGTTTTAAGTCATAACTTGTGATTTTGATGTGCTGCTAGTGAAACCCTAGAGACTGCATGACCTAGAGCCTAACCATGTCATTAGGATAATTTATTTTATTTTTGAGCATGAGGGTATTTTGGTCATTTGACCTCTTTGAATTATTTTATGATTTATTACATTGGTGTTTGTTAAATTTGACTTTTTGCTAAGCTATGACTTAAGAGACTAACCTAGAAGCTAACCCTAGCTATGGTGGCTTAGTTAGCGTGGTGAGACCCTAGTCTAACTTAAGTCAACCTCATTTTAGTCATTTAGAATCTAGTTTGAAGTAGGAGAAATTATGATAGGTGCAATGACTTATGACTTAAGGATTTAATTCCATGACTTATGAAACTTGGCCCATGGCCCATGACTTGAACCCTAACCCTAATTTTAGCCATAAGTCACCAGCCATATAGAGGTCCCCACCCTATTTAAACACTCATTCACTTGTTCTTGCCACTTTTGTGCTCAACCAACTCTTAGAAAGAAAAGGTAAATCTCCATCTTCGCAAATTCCTATTAATTCCTTTTTTATCCAAATCTTTTGCTATAGATTCTAATCACCCTCTATTTGATATTTATGAAGAGTAATTTCAGTTTGAATGCAATTTGGGAGCATTTGGCTAGCAAGGAGGAAACCCGCATTTAGAGCTTTTTCTTGCTATTTACATCTATAGGTAAAATACCTCTAATTGTTCTAATATTCAGTTTTCTTTGCATTTGGGGCTAGATCTAGGTTTCCCCTAGCTATCCCTAGAATTTGGGTTAATTTCGTGTCCATTTGGTGTCCGTATCGGACACGTGTCATAGTGTATAGGTAAGTGTTTGTTAAAATGCCTCTTAGGAATTTATTTTTGTGTTTTGTAAAACTAATTACATGGATCCCTAGATCTATATGCGTATGTTAATATTTGTGAAGACTGAAATGGTTTTTGTGTCATTTTGTGTGGGATTTTGGTGCTGGACACACTGTACGGGGCTCGGCTAAGTGCCCTGCTGCCCGTGTCCTAGTTCTCCACGGACACGACACTTCTGGACAAAATTTTTTGTGTGAACAATCACTAGGTGACTGACATGAAGTCTATAAAATTTCATTAGATATTATTTAGTGGTTTGGATGCAATTTGGCCCGTACGGATTTTAATGACACTGCACAGTCGGCCCCAAGTGGCTGCTGAAACTGTCTTCGTGTCACACGAGGACACAATTTAGACACATTTCAGGGTGACCTAACCCTAGACCTATCCTAGGCAAAACTATAGCCACGGACACGTGTCCTAATTCGTGTCGTGTGGTGTCTATGAATGATGTGCACGTGTGCATGACACTGTCTGTACACAGTTTTGTGTCTGTGTTCGTGTGGTTGTTTGGACACGATTCGTGTCCAGTTCTTGGACACGAAGACACCCCATGACACTATCACATATAAGTCATTAATTACCAACCTATTAGATTAACTATTTAGTTGATTTCAATTCAATTTTGGATAATCTCCTATTTTCCTGATACTTAAGAAGTGTCAGTTGGGTTCTGAAATTGAATATATTATTAACCTGTTTTTGAGTATTTAATTTGATTGTTTGCATACTTAAATAATCTGGGATTTAGCCTAGAATGCTAGGGTTACATGGCAAAGGAATTTTTAGTCTTCAAATTGCATTGGGTTTGGATTTCGTGTGGCTGATACACTATTTGTTGATTTAATTCTGAGAACCACATTAGTTCACATTTTACCTTACAAACTCTGTACACCTTGTTCCTATGCACACACTGTTGGTGAACTGAAATTGAAACAGGGAACTAAAATTGATATACACCTTTGTACACTCGTTTGACACTTCACACTGCCATGCTCCACTATGCTACTCCATTTCATTTTATTTATTGCATTCTTCTAATCAGACAGTGTAACATCCTTCCCATGAACTGAACACTTACACCCATTGCATCTTAACCCCGCAACACTTGTTCACTGCAAGATACCACTTGTCTGCAACACTCATTCATTGACCTGCATTTTGAATTACCTAGCCCATTACATTGCATAACCTATTACATATCCATTGCTCTCACACCCACATTATACTGCTACTGCTGTACTTCAACTTCATTTCATGTATCCACATTTGGCCTGCACAATTGATGTATAGCCACATCCTTCACTGCCTTCATGCCCTGCATATGCCCTCTCGGTTAAATTGTCCTGCATACAACCCCTTGCTATGCATTATCTACCATTCACTGTTAATTGTAAAATTGGAACCTAGATCTAAACACTGAGAACTAGGAACACACACACACACAAAATCTAAATCTGAGACACTTACACAATGTCAGACACACACATTGAGTCACATGTTAACACACACACACAATCTAAACTAAACTGTTACAGGACACACACACACACACAGTTTTCTATATAGTATACACACACATTCACATCCATACTGTTCACTTGACACTTACTTGTACACCTCATTCCATGTGACACTCAACTGAGTTCATTTAGCACACCCACACACAACCTACAACCTGGGACCCCCTAGTCTATGTTGTTCACATCTGAAGACACACACATATCACATATACACACACATGTGTACCTCTTTTTCTGAAAACTGAAATGAGTTTGTTGTACTACTCACTCATCACACCATGTAGACACACACTCACACATTGGTTCTCCACACACACACACATGAACCTATCCTCTTTGCATACACCTGTAAAACCCCTTGCATTGCACACACAACACACCCCTCTTCATGCCCCCTTCCTTGCCCTCTCTCTCTATATATATATAGTGTATATATGCAATATATGATATGAGAATATCCTATGTATGCATGTTATGTAATACTTAATGAATATGCACTATATATGAATGAATGTAGGAAAGCATGCATGTATGCAAGTATCTATGTTGTAGGTAACATAATACATGAATGAAAAAGTGTAGGTATGCCATGATATATGCAATGTAGACAATGTATGTAATCAAATGCAGGGAATAAATGAATGAATGCAATGTGTAGGAATGTATACAAGTGCCTATGCATCCTTGTATGAATGTATGTAGATATGCATGTATATATATAGCCTAGGTAGTATAGCCTATGGCATATGGGAAATATATACATGAGTTGGGTTATGTAGACTTGTGTGACTTGTATTGGTGTGTACTTGCTAGGGTAATCTTGGTTAGGCTTAGTGAGACTTGACTGGACTAGGATTGACCTAGTTTGACTAGTGAAACTAACCAAGGTTGACCAAAGTTTGACTTTGACCTAGATTAGCCTAAAAATTATGTAGATTGCATTGTATGTTCTTATTTACCATTCTGGACATGTCATAACCTATATTCCTCTATTTAGGATATTGTGACTCTGTTGCAGACATCTGATATTACACTACTCTTTTCAGAGTAGCAGGCGAGTACATTCTCTGATAGTTTTCTCATTTACTTTTCAGTTACTGTACTTCAGTTCTAGTTAGTTGTATGCGATTCTCTGTAACAACACGTATGGATTTTTCTAGATTCATGTATACGACACACATACCATATTGTCTGACCTCTATTACTGGAATCATTCTGGAATTATTTACTGGTATCATCATGTTCTGGCTGGACTAGTCTTGATTCTCGTATCGAATTTTTAGATTCACTTGCTGGGAGAGAAAATAATAGAGTACGACATGTAGACATACCCCAATTCTGGAATCACCCCATATGCTGGAATCAAACCGGAATGATAGCCATCTCGCACCCAGCCAGGTGTGTGATGTGCCGAATTATCTATAGCTGTTTACATGTCGACCTCGGTATTTTAAAACACACTGTTAGAGTATAGGCTGGACTCACCCTGGAATCATTGATCACTATGACTTGAATCATCTTGTACTGGATTCATCTTGTATTAGATTCGTCCCGTACTAGATTTACATTAGATTTATACTTGTTTTACATTTACTGTCTGGACTGATCATGTTACTCTAGTTCAGCTAGATTCTATTTTTCAGTCTTTATTGCCATGATTCTTCTCTTGATTTAGTTACTTACTTTTCTTGTACCTTATCTGTCTCTCTATACCATCACCTGAATATAATCTGCCATGTTCATCAATACAACTGTCTATAACTACTTTATAGTTCTATGTCGTTTACTTGGGTTTTCTAGATGAGATTGTGCTCGTTCCTGTCTTGACTGGACCTGTTGAAATTTTACAGATGATTTCCCTTAGGACACTTGCCTTACATACTATGGACCAGGAGATGGCTAAGCTACCTTTGGCCCCGACACTCAGGAGTGATCGTGAGACTAGCTAGTTGACTTGGTTTAGTTTCCCTGTTTTAGAACTTGAATTGTAAATAAGTTGAGATATGTTTTGTTTGAGTTTGTTTTGAGATTATTATTATTTAGTAGTTGGTTTTGTTGTTATTATTTAGTTTTAGTTATCTCTTCTGTGTTATCTTATAGTGCCTAGACTGTGATTGAGTTACAATGTCTTATACTTGTCCACCGTTCGGAGCTGATCATGAAGAGTACATTATATACTGCATGAGTTGATGGTTAGTTAGAGACTTAGAACAGCATTCTACCGCCGATTCTGCGGCGTAGGCTGGGCGCTGTTACATACTTGTACCCTCACAGTGGGTGCGGGTTGTGACACATTTTTAGTGGTGGCCCATACAGGTCGAGAGTCGCATTAGTACGATATCGTGGTAGTAAGGCGACTTAGTTATGCTGCTGCGAGCCTGCGATAGGATTGAGCGATAGGCTTCAGCGGAAAGGTACTCAATCACAGTTAGAAAAAATTCTGCTTCAATTCATGCCATCTATACATCTTGCTGATTTGTCTTCCTTGAAATTAACTATCCTTCTTCGATTTATCGCTTCTATCTCAGTATTGATTCCTTGTTTGATCTGTCTCCAGGATGGTCGAGACTAGAACCCATCGCTCCAGACCGAGGGACACTGCTGAGAGGTCTGCCACCTCTCGTCCTGTGCAGCCAGCCCCCGATATCGCAGCACAAGTTATGCCAGCTGGGGTAGGTGCTTCAGCTACTTTCGGAGGAGCTCCTCCACCAGTGCACAGACAGAGCCCAGTGATTCCAGAGATGCTCCAGCAGCAGCCGTCTGCAGGATCCGTTGACGCGGTCCAGTTGTTCACTTTCTTCCAGCAGTTCATGGAGGCCCAGCAGCAGCGTCAGACAAAAGAGTTCAGTCGGGGCATCGATCTGGCCCTGACAGTAGTTGAGAGGGCAGCAGCTCAGCCTTCGGCAGTTCAGCAGCCACACCAGCCGAAGGAGAAGGGCTTCTAAGACTTCCAGAAGATGCACCCAAGGGATTTTAGGGGTACAGAGGGCATTCTGTACGCTGATGAGTGGATAGAGCATATGGAGGAGATTTTCAGACTGGCAGAGATTCCAGCGAGGCTTCAGATCGAGGCGGCGGCCAGCATGATGTAGGATTTAGCCCACACTTGGTACCAGACCGACCCGAGGGTTGGTACACCAGGGCAGACTTGGGCAGCATTCAAGAAGCTATTCAAGGAGAAGTTTTTCCCAGATGCAGCACGAGGTGCCCTCGAGACTCTGTTCGAGGCCTCAGTCCAAGGCAGTCAGTCCGTAGAGGAGTATGCTGGGGAGTTCTATCGTCTGGGCAAATTTGTCGAGGGGTTATCCGAGGTGACGAAGGCCCGGTGGTTGAGGAAGGGACTGGTCAAGGAGGTGAAGTCCTATACCAAGAGTGCCAGCGGTGCCACTTTTGAGGAGATCATGGTGGGTGCCTTAGCAACAGAGGATGATCATGGGCTGAGGCTCAAGAGAGGACAGGACGCTCACGGTACCAGCAGCAGCGGAGGCCAGGCCAAGAGGCCTCATGTGCAGATTAATTAGACGCATGTACCAGTGGGAGTTCAGCAGGTGCTTCATCAGTATCGGGGTCAAGACCCGAAGGCGATCAGTTGTACCTACTGCAGGAAGCCGGGACACATCTGGGAGCAGTGCAGAAAGAGGCTGAAGGTTTGCTATTTCTGTGGGTCTGGTGGCCACCAGAAGATAGATTGCCCCATTGCACCTCCTTTTGAGGGAGTTAGGCCACATGTAGCTCAGCACCAGAGAGGTGGAGCTTTTACGATGGCGGTCGAGGAGACCGATGCTGCAGGTGATGGGTTAGTAGGTTTGTCTTTCTTGTTCTTCCTCCCTACTTCCATGTGTGATTTCCATTAGTACCTGCCAGGATATTGCTTGTGATTTTCTAGATAGTATAGCTACCCTGTTCGAGACTATTGAATCTCGACCAGTAGGAGTATGTTGCATGTTATCTATCGACCTTGATTTGATTGGTGGTTTGACCTAGTAGGGGTGCGATCATCTTAATTTTGAGGACAAAATTTTTCTAAGGGGGTAGGAATGTAACACCCAGTTTTACAAATGAGGGTAATTTTGAACTTTTGGAATTTTATTGTTATTTATTGATATTTATATCATATTATGATTTTTGGTGATTTTTAATCAATTTAAATTTGTTTTAAGTCATGACTTATGATTTTGATGTGCTGCTAGTGAAACCCTAGAGACTGCATGACCTAGAGCCTAACCATGTCATTAGGATAATTTATTTTACTTTTGAGCATGAGGGTATTTTGGTCATTTGACCTCTTTGAATTATTTTATGATTTATTGCATTGGTGATTGTTAAATTTGACTTTTTTCTAAGCTGTGACTTAAGAGACTAACCTTGAAGCTAACCATAGCTATGGTGACTTAGTTAGCATGGTGAGACCCTAGTCTAACTTAAGTCAACCTCATTTTAGTCATTTAGAACCTAATTTGAAGTAGGAGAAATTATGATAGGTACAATAACTTATGACTTAAGGATTTAATTCCATGACTTATGAAACTTGGCCCATGGCCCATGACTTGAACCCTAACCCTAATTTTAGCCATAAGTGACCATCCATATAGAGATCCCCACCCTATTTAAACACTCATTCACTTGTTCTGGCCTCTTTTGTGCTAAACCAACTCTTAGGACGTAAAGGTAAATCCCCATCTTTCCAAATTCTTATTAATTCCATTTTAATTCTTTTTTCATCCAAATCTTTTGCAATAGATTCTAATCACCCTCTATTTGATATTCATGAAGAGAAATTTCAGTTTGAGTGCAATTTGGGAGCATTTGGCTAGCAAGGAGGAACCCCCCATTTGGAGCTTTTTCTTGCTATTTGCATCTATAGGTAAAACACCTCTAATTATTTTAATATTAAGTTTTCTTTGCATTTAGGGCTAGATCTAGGTGTCCTCCAGCTGTCCCTAGAGTTTGGATTAATTTCGTGTCCATTTGGTGCCCGTATCGGACACGTGTCATAGTGTATAGGTAAGTATTTGTTAAATGCCTCTTAGGAATTTATTTTCGTGTTTTGTAAAACTAATTACATGGATCCCTAGATCTATATGTGTATGTTAATATTTGTGAAGACTGAAATGGTTTTTGTGTCATTTTGTATCAGATTTTGGTGCTGGACACGCTGTACCGGGCTCGGCTAAGTGCCCTGCTGCCCGTGTCCTAGTTCTCCACGGACACGACACTTCTGGACACAAATTTTGTGTGAACAATCACTAGGTGACTGGCATGAAGTGTAATAAATTTCATTAGATATTATATAGTGGTTTAGATGCAATTTGGCCCGTACGAATTTTAATGACACTGTATAGTCGGCCCCAAGTGGCTGCTGACACTGTCTTCGTGTCACACGAGAACACAGTTTAGACACATTTCAGGGTAACCTAACCATAGACCTATCCTTGGCGAACCTATAGCGATGGACATGTGTCCTAATTGGTGTCGTGTCGTGTCCATGAATGATGTGCACGCGTGCACGACACTGTCTGTATACAGTTTGTGTCTGTGTTCGTGTGGTCGTTTGGACACGATTAGTGTCCAGTTCTTGGACACGAAGACACCCCATGACACTATCACATACAAGTCATTAATTACCAACCTATTAGATCAACTATTTAGTTGATTTCAATTCGATTTTGGGTAATCTCCTATTTTTCTGATACTTAAGAACTGTCAGTTGGGTTCTGAAATTAAATGTATTATTAACCTGTTTTTGAGTATTTAATTTGATTGTTTGTATACTTAAATAATTTGGGATTTAGCCTAGAATGCTAGGGTTACATGGCAAAGGAATTTTTAGTCTTCAAATTGCATTGGGTTTGGATTTCGTGTGACTGATACACTATTTGTTGATTTAATTCTAAGAACCACATTAGTTCATATTTTACATTACAAACTCTGTACACCTTGTTCCTATGCACACACTGTTGGTGAACTGAAATTAAAACAGGGAACTGAAATTGATATACACCTCTGTACACTCCTTTGACACTTCACACTGCCATGCTGCACTATGCCACTCCATTTCATTTCATTTATTGCATTCTTCTAATCAGATAGTGTAACATCCTTCCCATGACCTGAACACTTACACCCATTGCATCTTAATCCTGCAACACATGTTCACTGCAAGATACCACTGCATTCATCTACACACACTCTTCACATTGTCTGCAGACACAACACATTCACTGTACTTGACACTCCTCTCATTGCACATGTGTCACTTATTTTCTGCAACACTCATTCATTGACCTGCATTTTGAATTACCTAGCCCATTGCATTGAATAACTTATTACATATCCACTGCTCTCACCCCCACATTATACTGCTACTGCTGCCCTTCAACTTTATTTCATGTATCCACATTTGGCCTGCATAATTGATGCATAGCCACATCCTTCACTGCCTTCATGCCCTGCATATGCCCTCTCAGTTAAATTGTCCTGCATACAACCCCTTGCTATGCATTATCTACCATTCACTGTTAACTGTAAAACTGGAACCTAGATCTAAACACTGAGAACTAGGAACACGCACACACAAAATCTAAATCTGAGACACTTACATAATGTTAGACACACACATTGAGTCACATATTAACACACACACACACAAAATCTAAACTAAACTGTCACAGGACACACACACACTGTTTTATATATAGTATACACACATGTTCACATCCACACTGTTCACTTGACACTCACTTGTACACCTCATTCCATGTGACACTCAATTGAGTTCATTTAGCACACCCCCACACAACCTACAACCTGGGCCCCCCTAGTCTATGTTGTTCATATCTGAACACACACACATATCAAATTTACACACACATGTGTACCTCTTTTTCTGAAAACTGAAATGAGTTGGTTGTACTACACACTCATCACACCCTGTAGAAACACACTCACACATTGGTTCTCCACACACACACACTCATGAACCTATCCTCTTTCCACACACCTGTAAAACCCCTTGCATTGCACATACAACACACCCCTCTTCATGCCCCCTTTCTTGCCCTCTCTCTCTCTATATATATAGTGTATATATGCAATATATGATATGAGTATATCCTATGTATGCATGTTATGTAATACTTAATGAATATGCACTATATATGAATGAATGTAGCAGAGCATGCATGCATGCAAGTATCCATGTAGTAGGTAACATAATGCATGAATGAATAAGTGTATGTATGCCATGATATATGCAATGTAGACAATGTATGTAATCAAATGCAAGGAATAAATGAATGAATGCAATGTGTAGGAATGTATATAAGTGCCTATGCATCCTTGTATGAATGTATGTAGATATGCAATGTAGATAATATATATATGTTATATGCATATATATAATTGTGTGTGTTGCCTATATCATTGTGGTGGCATATAGCCTAGGTAGTATAGCCTATGGCATATGGTAAATAAATATATGAGTTAAGTTATGTAGACTTGTGTGACTTGTATTGGTGTGTACTTGCTAGGGTAATCTTGGTTAGGCTTAGTGAGACTTGACTGGACTAGGATTGACCTATTTTGACTAGTGTAACAAACCAAGGTTGACCAAAGTTTGACTTTGACCTAAATTAGCCTAGAAATCATATAGATTGCATTGTATGTTCTTATTTACCATTCTGGACATGTCATAACCTATATTCCTCTGTTTAGGATATTGTGACTCTGTTGCAGACATCTGATATTACACTACTCTTTTTAGAGTAGCAGGCGAGTACATTCTCTAATAGTTTTCTCATTTACTTGTCAATTACTGTACTTCAGCTCTAGTTAGTTGTATGTGATTCTCTGTTACAATACGTATGGATTTTTCTGAATTCATGTACGTGACACACATACCATATTGTCTGGCCTCTATTACTGGAATAATTCTGGAATCATTTAATGGTATCATCTGTAGGATCGTTGAGCACCTCTAGAGGGGGGTGAATAGAGTGCGTGTGTGCAGCAGAAATATAATCACCAATTAAAAAATTAAACTATGGCAGATATGTAAGAGACAATAAATAAAGATAGGAGAATCAAACTCAGTGACACAGCGATGTATACTGGTATCCCTCTGAGAGGACTAATCCAGTCTCGAGTACTCTTGCTCGATGTTAATCCACTATGGCACAAGCTTTAACTGAGAGCTTGCAATCTCTTACAATACCGTGCTTGGTGACAAGCGCACGACCGGCTTCACTACACCGTGCTTGGTGGCGAGCGCACGACCAGCTCCACAACAGAAAAGTTGTTGAAACTTGAACGACCTCTTACAACTCTTGAGTAACCAAAAGACTCTAAATCAACTCTGATAGTACTGGCTTTTGGCTAAGAGATGTGTAGGTGAGATTTAAAAATCTTAGATCGTTTAGAAAACACTTGAATAGTAGAGAAGAGAAGATGAAGAATGAATTGATGATTTGAAACGAAAAGTTCTTCTCTATTTATAGGTGTTTTCACCAACCGAACTCGGGCAGAACTTGGACAGAGTTCGGATGCAAATATCTCGCAAAATAGACGTTGCTCGCAGATTTGGAGGCAACTGAAGTTTGAATACAAACTGACCGAACTCGGTCAGAGTTCAGACCGAACTCGGGCCGAACTCGGCTTGGAGTTCTGTCAGGAGATATTTAAAAAAATCTTTTGTAAAAACAGTTTTCAAACATGTTTTTGGTTATTTGTAAAATCATTTGAAAAGAATATTTTCGAAATATGTTTTTGAAATATTTGTAACCGAAAATACGAAAGGGTAAAAATAGGTTTCTAGAAAGGAGGACAATTTTAACCCTAAGCCAGTATTACCATAATTGATTTTACAAAGTAATTCCTAGACTCAATAAAACGTAAAATACAGAATAAAAGTAGAAAAGAGTCTTCAGAAGATTTTGATGACTTTGACGCTTTGATTTATGCAGTACATCGTCCGTTGAATATGATTTCATGCATCCTGAAATAGTTAGCAGCATTTTCTATATTTTGTGTATTGACTAAAGTATATGTTGATTATCGAAATCGGGTGTGACCGTGGAATGGGCCAACAATCTCCCCCATTTTGATAATTGACAAACTTGAGTCTATACCAAAATATATTTATATCAAATAGAACAAAATATCAAAAATACCTAAAAATTGAGATGTTTTTGTTTTGGATATATCTTGCGTTTTTGTTTTGGATATATCTTGCGTTTGGTATATACTATTTTTCTCCCCCTTTGTCAAGTAGTAAAATGAATAGGCTTCCCCGTAAATCATGAAGCCAACAATAGAATAGACAAGACAAAGTAAAGTAAAAAGAAGTAATCACAGCATAGACAACTGGAATAAGATGAACTATGTCATAATAAACTAAAATATCATAGAGGTTCCACTAATAATCCAAAAAGTACAACTGATAAAGTCTAACTGAAACAATTTAGACATGAAATAAAATAAAACTACTACATAAACTGCATCAACTAATCGAAACTAAATCCACTATCCTATGGCTGAATCCACTTCACATCGCTGGGGTCGTCCGCACTGGGAGGATCATGAGGGAAATAAGCAGTGGTCGGGTCGAAATACTGAAAAGTGACCTCATCAGTAAAACGAGGACCAGGAAAAGCCGGGTGTGGAAGGATAGTGAGTGGACGGACTGGATCCTGAACCAGGCTGTAGTGGAGATCGGCAATACTGTTTCTCAGCACCTGGGCCTGAGAAATGTGCCGGAACTCGGAGTCCTGATGACGTTGCGTGGAAACGGCAACGAAATCATCAAACCGCTGGTAGAATGCCTGATCGAGTCCTGGGGCAGGGGCCGGAGCAGGATGAGCATCAGCTGGAGGGGCCTCAGCATCAGCAGCTGGGACAGCAGGAGCAGCACCAGGAGGTTGAGGAAACCGACGAGAGCGGGTCAACTAAACAGGTGGAGAAGAAATGGCACACGTTTCAAGATCAATCTCAAAACGTCGAAATATACTAGCAAGATGCATAGGAAAGACTAGGTTCCTACCTGCATTCTTGCAGTTGAGCATCCAAGACATCATAGTTTTTGGAACGGAGAAAGGAATTCCAAAATGAATGTGATAAAGAGCAGAAAGTTCCAAAAATATAACTTCATCGGTAGAGCCTTTCTTCGGAAGAAGGGCCGAGAAAATCATACGATGAAGCTCGTAAAAAGTTTGGTTTAGATGTCTAGAAAAGATTCTCCGGGGAGGAGGAGTAGGGTGACAAATCAATTCCCTAAAGGAGGCTAAAGTGACATCGGCAGGGAATTGAACATGGTGGATGTCAACAAGTGCATCACCAAGATCAGGAACGTGAAAGTATTCACTGATATCGGTGGCGCTAAATTCTAATTCCTGTCCAGCAATGCAGGAATAGAAATTCCTGTTTTGTTTTACTTGCAAATTACAGTAAAACATACGGACTGCATTGTCGTAAATGCTATCTTGGACCTCGAAAAAGTCGCGGAATCCAAGTTGATCAAAAACAGGAGCATATTCAAAGAAAGTTGTAAAATTTACGAAGGCTCCAGCACAAATACGACGAGAAGAGAAAGAAACAAACCAGAGATCGGAGAAGTCTTTGTCGGGAAACAAAGTGCCATCATATTCCTCAGGATCTCTAGGTTTGGCTGGACTAAAGAGACTTGCCGGAGTGTAGTCGGATGAGGAGGAAGCACCTTGAGAAGAATTTCCTCGTTGACGTTTCGGAGCCATGAGGAAGAAGATAGCCCACTTGAACTCGTCGATTCCTTACAGAGAAGGAGGAGGAAGGACTTCTAGTAGGAGATGGAAGTATTCCACGTTTTGGTGTGGAGAAAAAGTAGAAGTAAGGATGAATTAAATAGGTGCTAGGGCCGGCTGTTCGGTTCTGGAACCATCACAGCGCCGACCGAACTCGGTCCGAATTCGGTCCGAACTCGGTCAGAGTTCGGGCCGAGTTCGACCACTTGCATTCTCGAGACAGTCAAAGCAGTCAGGTAAATAAAGACTGTAATAAATAACAGTTGACTGGTTTATTAAATAACTGCTATTATTTTCGGGTTAACTATAGGGGTTGTCCCAGCTAACGGTGGTTCACCGGGGAACTCTTAAGTACCGCTTCGCTTCGACCGTAGCCGTGGTGACAGACATACCCTTTGTAAGTTTGTCCCCAAAAATAATTTTTATTAAATAATAAATTGTCAAGTCATAAATGCAGTTTTAATTACCATATATTTTAAGAATTCGAGAATTCAAGAATGCCGAGCTCACGCCTCAAGATGTTAAAACGGTCTTCAGCCAATGGTTTAGTGAAAATATCTGCTAGTTGATGTTCAGTATCAATAAATTCTAAGCAAATATCCCCGTGTTGTTGATGATCACGTAAAAAATGATGTCTAACTTCTATGTGCTTTGTGCGTGAATGACAGATAGGGTTCTTAGTCAAATTAATTGCACTAGTGTTATCACAATAAATATGAACATTTGTATAGTGCAGACTGTAGTCCTCTAAGGTTTGCTTCATCCACAAAATTTGAGCACAACAGCGTCTTGCGGCGATATACTCAGCCTCAGTTGTTGATAATGCTACTGAATTTTGTTTCTTGCTAAACCAAGAGACTAAGGCCTTTCCTAAGAAATGACATGTGCCACTGGTACTTTTACGGTCCACTTTGCATCCAGCAAAATTCGCATCCGAGTAACCTATAAGGTCAAAGGATTTGGTTTTGGGATACCATAAGCCAACTGTAGATGTTCCTTTAAGGTATCGGAAGATACGCTTAACGGCACTAAGATGTGATTCCTTAGGGTTTGCCTGATATCGTGCACATATGCAAACACTAAACATAATATCAGGGCGACTAGCAGTTAAATATAATAAACTACCAATCATACCTCGATACTTACGCTGATCAACAGATTTGCCACTTTCATCAGCATCAAGCTTTGTAGATGTAACCATAGGAGTCCCAATTGGCTTTACATTCTCGAAGTCGTACTTCTTCAGTATGTCCTTCGTGTACTTGGCTTGGTTGATGAATGTTTCGTTTGAGTGTTGTTTGATTTGCAATCCTAGGAAGAAGTTCAGCTCTCCCATCATGCTCATCTCAAATTCACTCTGCATACACTTGGCAAATTCTTGACAGAGTTGTTCATTAGTAGAACCAAAGATAATGTCCTCTACATAAATTTGCACTAGAAGTATATCATTATTCATGGATTTAATAAAAAGAGTAGTATCAATCTTGCCCTTTGAAAATCCATTATCAAGTAAGAAGGCGCTTAGGCGTTCATACCAAGCACGAGGTGCTTGTTTGAGTCCATAAAGTGCTTTCTTAAGCTTGAAGACGTGATCAGATTTTTGAAAATCTTCAAAACCAGTGGGTTGTTTCACAAAAACCTCTTCTTTCAAATAACCATTTAAAAATGCGCTTTTTACGTCCATTTGAAAAAGTTTGAAATCATTAAAACAAGCAAAAGCGCAAAACATGCGGATGGCTTCTAGTCTAGCAACAGGAGCGTAGGTCTCATCATAATCAATTCCTTCTTCTTGATTATAATCTTGTGCAACTAGACGTGCTTTGTTGCGTAGAACTTGTCCATCTTCACTAAGTTTATTTTGGAACACCCATTTGGTACCAATTATCGATTGACCAATAGGTTTAGGAACGAGTTCCCAAACTTGGTTTCTCTCAAATTGATTAAGTTCCTCTTGTATGGCAGAAATCCAAAATTCATCAAAAAAAGTCTCATCAACATTCTTAGGTTCTATTTATGAAATAAATGCTACATTAGCTGCTACTTCAGAATCTCTAAGAGATGAACGAGTACTTACACCTTTGGATACATCACCTATTATGAGAGTTTCTGGATGATCTGGTTTGAATCTCAATGATTCGAATCTTTGGGCCATACCTTTTACAAGGCTCTTCTCAGTTCCTGCATCTTCGGAACTTTTATCAGTTCTTGCCTCTTGGGTAGGATCTTTCTCAGAACTCTTCTTTGTCTTTGTAGGTGCATCTTCATCATTACTGTCGCTAGATCTATGACTATTCAACTCATCAAAGGTAACATTAATACTTTCTTCAACAATCAAAGATCTTTTATTAAAAATTCTATATCCCTTACTCTTAGCAGCATATCCGAGAAATATCCCGTCATCTGCTTTGGAGTCGAACTTACCCAAGTTATCCTTGGTGTTCAGGATGAAACAGCGACAATCAAAAACATTAAAATAAGAAATGTTTGGAATTCTTCCAAACCAAAGCTCATATGGTGTTTTCTTCGAGATTGGTCGAATTAACACCCTATTTAAAATATGACAGGCTGTACTAACAGCTTCTGCCCAAAAATATTTAGGAAGATTATGCTGATTAAGCATGACTCTAGCCATTTCGCTTAGAGTACGGTTCTTCCGCTCCACAACACCATTCTGTTGGGGAGTTCTAGGACAAGAAAATTCGTGGTAATATCCACTATCATCACAAAACTTTTTGAAATCAGAATTTTTGAATTTGCCACCATGATCACTTCGGATACGAGTAATCATGAAGCCTTTTTCATTTTTTACCTTTTTACAAAATATCTGAAATTCAAAAATAGCATCACTTTTGTTTGATAAAAAGTAAACCCATGTAAAATGAAAGAAATCATCAACAATGACAAAAGCATAGAGTTTACCGCCAAGACTAGTGACTCTACTTGGACCAAATAAATCCATATGAATCAACTGCAAAGGTCTCGAAGTACTTACAGCGTTGATGGATTTAAAAGAAGACCTATGTGCTTTGTTCTTTTCACAGTCAGCACATACCATGTCTCTCTTGAATGGAATTTCTGGGAGTCCTTTTACCAACTTCTTTGTGTTCAGACGTGAGATAGTATCCATGTTTGCATGTCCTAGTCTCATGTGCCATAGCCAGCTTTCATCTTGATTGGCTACTAGGCACCTTCCTGCATTATTAGTATTCTCCAAAAAGAAAACATAAATATTGTCTTCTCTAATCCCTTTATATACGGGATCACCAGATGACATATCATATATGGTACATTTATCTTTCACAAAATTGATACCATAACCATTATCTGCCAAATGACTTATGCTCAATAGGTTATGTTTCAATTCAGTTACTAGACAAACATCCTTTATTATTGGGTAAGGAGAAATACCTACAGTACCATTATCTATAATATCACCTCTCAAGTTATTTCCGAAGGAGACGTATCCTTCTTTCTTCATCGATAGCGTAGCGAATAAAGATGCATCACCAGTCATGTGTCGCGAACATCCGCTATCGAGGATCCATTTACTTCTAGCATGAGAGGGTTGAGGGTCCACCTACAAAACAAGTAGATGAATCCTTTGGTACCCATTTTCTGAAGGGTCTATGCTGATTAGCTTTAGGTCTCCAGACTAAAGTATGGTTATCAACAAGCTTTCTTGCAAGACAATATTGTGATATGTGTCCGTGTGTACCACAATATGTACAAGTCAGTTTAGAACCAGATGTGGTTGAAACTGTGTTCACATGTTTGTTTGGTTTCTTGGAGAACCTATAAGTGAAAGCATGATGATACTCGTGTTTCTTCTGTGCTTTCTTGTTTTTAGTCCTCTTAGGTGTATGCTTTGCATTAGGACTAAAATTAGGCTGTGTCACAGGCATTTCCTGTTTGCCTAACTTGATTTCTAACTTTTTAGAAATTGCAATAGACTCTTCATATTTAGCAGTCATAACTGAGAGTCTCTGTTCTGTTACTAAGTGCATCCTCTTCTCTGTGTCATACAGTTTTTGCATCTTACCATAATCTCTTTCTTTCTTTTGAATAGTGAGGATAGCCTCATGATAGTCTACCTTGAGTTTGGCTATCTCTTCCGTGTTACCGATAGTAGACGTCTCTTTAATATCTTGAATAAGATTGGACAGTCTAGCTAACTCGGTTGTGTATGCCTTAATCTCTTTTCGAGATTGCTTATACTTGTCAAGCACATTTTTGTGTTCTTCAAGTAAATCGCTAAAGGCATTTTCTAACTCATCGAAAGTAAAGTCATCATATAGAGGGTTTGAAGATACCTTATCAAATGCCATAAGACAGACATTTGTATTGCCGCAGGGTCTATCCTCTTCTTCAGAATCACTAGCATCGCTTTCATGCCAGATACTTGTGTTGGCATACTTTCGACCAGTTGTAGCTTTTCTGCTTGATCTTGATCTGTCATATGGACTGCTCTTCTTGGTAGCTGGACAGTCCTTCTTCATGTGCCCTGACTTCTTACATCCAAAGCATATGGTTTCATCTTCATTGCTTTCTTGGACGTCTTTCTTCTTTCTGCTTGTAAACTTTAGATACTTTCTGAAGTTCTTCACAAGTAGGGCTTGTTCATCACCACTTGATGATTCTTCATCAGAATCGTTGTATGTAGCTTTTCTTGCTTGAGCTTTGAAGGCGATTATTTTCTCCTTTGGTGTTATTTCTTCAAAGTCTTGCAAGTCGAGTTCATGGGTCATGAGCTTGTCCATCAAGGTTTCCAACGACAATGTGGTGAGGTCGTTTCCTTCAATAATTGCTGTGGCCTTTGGATTCCAATTCTTTGTTAGAGCCCGCAGCACCTTTCTAATCTTCTCGTGATTGCTGTAATTTTTACCAAGAGATTGCAGAGGATTAGTTATATCAAGGAAACGAGTAAACATCTGTGTAATTGACTCACCGGGTTTCATCTTAAAAGATTCATATTCCTGAGTCAGTCTACTAATTTTGGATTCTTTCACTTGGGAAGTCCCTTCATGGGTTACCTCAAGGTGTTTCCAAATTTCGTGAGACGTCTTGCAGGTTGAAACTCTGTTGAACTCAGTTTTGTCAATTGCACAGAATAGTGCATTGATGGCTCGAGCATCAAGACTAGCCTTTGCTTTTTCAGCATCGGTGTACTTGTCGTACGGCTTTTCCATAAGAATACCTTCAACCACTATAGGTGGTGGTTTCTTATACCCATCAATGACTATTGACCAAAGATCAAAATCTAGAGACTTAAGAAAGAAAGTCATACGTGTTTTCCAGTAAGTGTAATTTGTTCCATCAAATAGGGGAGGTCTATTTGTGGATTGCCCTTCACCGTTGAATATAGATTTCACGGCTGCCATATATATACCCTCTAGGGTATGCTATATAAGAATATAACCCGCTCTGATACCAATTGTAGGATCGTTGAGCACCTCTAGAGGGGGGTGAATAGAGTGCGTGTGTGCAGCGAAAATATAATCACCAATTAAAAAATTAAACTATGGCAGATATGTAAGAGACAGTAAATAAAGATAGGAGAATCAAACTCAGTGACACAGCGATGTATACTGGTATCCCTCTGAGAGGACTAATCCAGTCTCAAGTACTCTTTCTCCATGTTAATCCACTATGGCACAAGCTTTAACTGAGAGCTTGCAATCTCTTACAACACCGTGCTTGGTGACAAGCGCACGACCGGCTTCACAATACCGTGCTTGGTGGCGAGCGCACGACCAGCTCCACAACAGAAAAGTTGTTGAAACTTGAACGACCTCTTACAACTCTTGAGTAACCAAAAGACTCTAAATCAACTCTGATAGTACTGGCTTTTGGCTAAGAGATGTGTAGGTGAGATTTAAAAATCTTAGATCGTTTAGAAAACACTTGAATAGTAGAGAAGAGAAGATGAAGAATGAATTGATGATTTGAAACGAAAAGTTCTTCTCTATTTATAGGTGTTTTCACCAACCGAACTCGGGCAGAACTCGGACAGAGTTCGGATGCAAATATCTCACAAAATAGACGTTGCTCGCAGATTTGGAGGCAACTGAAGTTTGAATACAAACTGACCAAACTCGGTCAGAGTTCGGACCGAACTCGGGCCGAACTCGGCTTGGAGTTC
Source organism: Iris pallida (assembly GCA_029216955.1). NCBI lineage: Eukaryota > Viridiplantae > Streptophyta > Magnoliopsida > Asparagales > Iridaceae > Iris > Iris pallida. Next base: position 13,110,601 of record JANAVB010026400.1, read on the forward strand.
TGTCAGGAGATATTTAAACAATCTTTTGTAAAAACAGTTTTCAAACATGTTTTTGGTTATTTGTAAAATCATTTAAAAAGAATATTTTCGAAATATTTGTAGCCGAAAATACGAAAGGGTAAAAATAGGTTTCTAGAAAGGAGGACAATTTTAACCCTAAGCCAGTATTACCATAATTGATTTTACAAAGTAATTCCTAGACTCAATAAAATGTAAAATACAGAATAAAAGTAGAAAAGAGTCTTCAGAAGATTTTGATGACTTTGACGCTTTGATTTATGCAGTACATCGTCCGTTGAATATGATTTCATGCATCCTGAAATAGTTAGCAGCATTTTCTATATTTTGTGTATTGACTAAAGTATATGTTGATTATCGAAATCGGGTGTGACCGTGGAATGGGCCAACATCATCATGTTTTGGCTGGACTCGTCTTGATTCTCGTGTCGAATTTCTGGATTCACTTGCTGGGAGGGGAAATACTAGAGTAAGACATGTAGACATACCCCAATTCTGGAATCACCCCACATGATGGAATCAAACTGGAATGATAGCCATCTCATACCCGGCCAGGTGTGTGATGTGCCGGATTACCTATAGCCGTTTACATGTTGACCTCGGTATTTTAAACACACTGTTAGAGTATAGGCTGGACTCACCCTGGAATCATTGATCACTATGACTGGGATCGTCTTGTACTGGATTCATCTTCTATTAGATTCATCCCGTATTGGATTTACATAGGATTTACACTTGTTTTACATTTACTATCTGGACTTATGATGTTACTCTAGTTCAGCTAGATTCTAATTTTCAGTCTTTATTGCCATGATTCTTCTCTTGTTTTAGTTACTTACTTTCTTTCTATACCATCACCTGAATATAATCTGCCATGTTTATCAATACAACTGTCTATAACTGCTTTATAGTTCTCTGTCATTTACTTGGATTTTCTACATGAGATTGTGCTCGTTCTTATCCTGAGGACACTTGTCCTACTTACTATGGACCAGGAGATGGCTTAGTTACCTTTGGCCCCGACACTCAGGAGTGATCGAGAGACTAGCTAGTTGACTTGGTTTAGTTTTCCTGTTTTAGAACTTGAATTGTAAATAAGTTGAGATATGTTTTGTTTGAGTTTGTTTTGAGATTATTATTATTTAGTATTTGGTTTTGTTGTTATTATTTAGTTTTAGTTATCTCTTCTATGTTATCTTATCGTGCCTAGACTGTGATTGAGTTACAATGTCTTATACTTGTCCTCCGTTCGGAGCTGATCATGATGAGTACATTATATACTATATGAGTTGATGGTTAGTTAGAGACTTAGAACATCGTTCTACCGCCGATTCTGCGGCGTAGGCTGGGCGTTGTTATGTACTTGTACCGTCATAGTGGGTGCGGGTCATGACACATTTTTAGTGGTGGCCTATGCAGGTCGAGAGTCGCATTAGTACTATATCGTGGTAGTACGGAGACTTACTTATACTGCTGCGAGCCTGCGATAGGATTGAGCGATAGACATCAACGGAAAGGTACTCAATCACAGTCAGGAAAAATTCTGCTTCAATTCATGCCATCTATACATCTTGCTGATTTGTCTTCCTTGAAATTAACAGTCCTCCCTTGATTTATCGCTTCTATCAGAGTATTGATTCCTTGTTTGATCTGTCTCCAGGATGGTCGAGACTAGATCCTATCATTCCGGACCGAAGGATACTGTTGAGAGGTCTGCCACCTCTCGTCCAGCACATCCAACCCCCGATACTGCAACACCAGTTGTGCCAGCTGGGGTAGGTGCTTCAGCTACATTCGGAGGAGCTCCTCCACCAGTGCACAAACAGAGCTCGTTGATTCCAGAGATGCTCCAGTAGCAGCCGCATGCGGGATCCGTTGACGCGGTCCAGCTGTTCACTTTCTTCTAGCAGTTCATGGAGGCCCAACAGCAGCGTCAGACGGCAGAGTTCAGTTCGGGCATCGATCTAGCCCTGACAGTAGTTGAGAGGGCAGCAGCTCAGCCTTCGGCAGTTCAGCAACCACACCAGCCGAAGGAGAAGGGCATCCAAGACTTCAGAAGATGCATCCGATGGATTTCTGGGGTACAGAGGGCATTCTATACGCTGATGAGTGGATAGAGCATACGGAGGAGATTTTTAGACTGGCAGAGATTCGAGCGAGGCTTCAGATCGAGGCGGCGGCCAGCACGATACAGGATTTGGCCCGCACTTGGTACCAAACCGACCCAAGGGTTGGTACACCAGGACAGACATGGGCAGCATTCAAGAAGCTGTTCAAGAAGAAGTTTTTCTCAGATGCAGTGTTAGGTGCCCTCGAGACTCAGTTCGAGGCCTTAGTCCAGGGCAGTCAGTCTGTAGAGGAGTATGCTGGGGAGTTCTGCCGTCTGGGAAGATTTGTCGAGGGGTTATCCGAGGCGACGAAGGCCTGGAGGTTCAGAAAGAGACTTGTCAAGGAGGTGAAGTCCTATACCAAGAGTGCCCGCGGTACCACTTTTGAGAAGATCTTGGTGGGTGCCTTAGCAGTAGAGGATGATCTTGAGCTGAGGATCAAGAGAGGACGAGACGCTCACGGTACCAGCAGCAGCGGAGGCCAGGCCAAGAGGCCTCATGTACAGATTCATGAGACGCAGTCACCAGTGGGAGTTCAGCAGGTACAGCATTAGTATCGGGGTTAGGACCCGAAGGCGATCAGTTATTCCTACTGCAGGAAGCCGGAACACATCTAGGAGCAGTACAGGAAGAGGCTGAAGGTTTGCTATTTCTGTGGGTCTGGTGCCCACCAAAAGATAGATTGCCCCATTGTACCTCCTTTTGAGGGAGTTAGGCCACCTGTAGCTCAACACCAGAGAGGTGGAGCTTTTGCGATGGCAGTCGAGGAGACCGATGCTGCAGGTGATGGGTTAGCAGGTTTGTCCTTCTTGTTCTTCCTCCCCACTTCCATGTGTGATTTCTATTAGTACCTGCAAGGATATTGCTTGTGATTTTCTAGATAGTGTAGCTACCTTGTTTGAGACTGTGGAATCACGACTAGTAGGAGTATGTTGTATGTTATCTATCGACCTTCATTTGATTGAGGGTTTGACCTAGTAGGTGTGCGATCATCTTAATTTCGAGGACAAAATTTTTCTAAAGGGGGTAGGATTGTAACACCTAGTTTTCCAAATGTGGGTAATTTTGAACTTTTGGAATTATATTATTATTTATTGATATTTATATCACATTATGATTTTTGGTGATTTTTAATCAATTTAAGTTTGTTTTAAGTCATGACTTATGATTTTGATGTGCTGCTAGTAAAACCCTAGAGACTGCATGACCTAGAGGCTAACCATATCATTAGGATGATTTATTTTACTTTTAAGCATGAGAGTAATTTGGTCATTTGACCTCTTTGAATTATTTTATGATTTATTGCATTGGTGATTGTTAAATTTGACTTTTTGCTAAGCTGTGACTTAAGAGACTAACCTAGAAGCTAACCATAGCTATGGTGACTTAGTTAGCGTGGTGAGACCCTAGTCTAACTTAAGTCAACCTCATTTTAGTCATTTAGAATCTAGTTTGAAGTAGGAGAAATTATGATAGGTGCAATGACTTATGACTTAAGGATTTAATTCCATGACTTATGAAACTTGGCCCATGGCCCATGACTTGAACCCTAACCCTAATTTTAGCCATAAGTGACCAGCCATATATAGATTCCCACCCTATTTAAACACTCATTCACTTGTTCTTGCCTTTTTTGTGCTCAACCAACTCTTATGAAGGAAAGGTAAATCCCTATCTTTCCAAATTCCTATTAATTCCTTTTTCATCCAAATCTTTTGCAACAGATTCTAATCACCCTCTATTTGGTATTCATGGAGAGTAATTTCAGTTTGAGTACAATTTGGGAGCATTTGGCTAGCAAGGAGGAACCCCCCATTTGGAGCTTTTTCTTGCTATTTGCATCTATAGGTAAAACACCTCTAATTATTTTAATATTCAGTTTTCTTGGCATTTAGGGCTAGATCTAGGTGTCTCCTAGCTGTCCCTAGAGTTTGGGTTAATTTCGTGTCCATTTGGTGTCCGTATCGGACACGTGTCATAGTGTATAGGTAAGTGTTTGTTAAAATGCCTCTTAGGAATTTATTTTCGTGTTTTGTAAAACTAATTACATGGATCACTAGATCTATATTCGTATGTTAATATTTGTGAATATTGAAATGGTTTTTGTGTCGTTTTGTGTTAGATTTTGGTGGTGGACACGCTGCACGGGGCTCGGCTAAGTGCCCTGGTGCCCGTGTCCTAGTTCTCCACGGACACGACAATTCTAGACACAAAATTTTTGTGTGAACAATCACTAGGTGCCTGACATGATGTGTATTAAATTTTATTAGATATTATTTAGTGGTTTGGATGTAATTTGGCCCATACAGATTTTACTGACACTGCACTGTCGGCCCCAAGTGGCTGCTGACACTGTCCTTGTGTCACACAAGGACACAATTTAGACACATTTCAGGGTGACCTAACCCTAGACCTATCCTAGGAGAACCTATAGCCACGGGCACGTGTCCTAATTCGTGTCGTGTCATGACCATGAATGATATGCACGCGTGCACGACACTGTCTGTACACAGTTTTGTGTCTGTGTTCGTGTGGTCGTTTGGACACGATTCGTGTCCTGTTCTTGGACACGAAGACACCCCATGACACTATCACATACAAGTCATTAATTACCAACCTATTGGATTAACTATTTATTTGATTTCAATTCGATTTTGGGTAATCTCCTATTTTCCTAATACTTAAGAACTGTCAGTTGGGTTCTGAAATTAAATGTATTATTAACCTGTTTTTGAGTATTTAATTTGATTGTTTGTATACTTAAATAATCTGGGATTTAGCCTAGAATGCTAGGGTTATGTGGCAAAGGAATTTTTAGTCTTCAAATTGTATTGGGTTTGGATTTCGTGTGACTGATACACTGTTTGTTGATTTAATTCTGAGAACCATATTAGTTCACATTTCACATTACAAAATCTGTACACCTTGTTCCTATGCACACACTGTTGGTGAACTGAAATTGAAACAGGGAACTGAAATTGATATACACCTCAGTACACTCCTTTGACACTTCACACTGCCATGCTGCACTATGCCACTCCATTTCATTTCATTTATTGTATTCTTCTAATCAGACAGTGTAACATCCTTCCCATGACCTGAACACTTACACCCATTGTATCTTAACCCCGCAACACTTGTTCACTGCAAGATACCACTGTATTCATCTACACACACTCTTCATATTGCATGCAGACAACACATTTACTGTACTTGACACTTCTCTCACTGCACATGTGTCACTTATTGTCTGCAACACTCATTCATTGACCTGCATTTTGAATTACCTAGCCCATTGTATTGCATAACCTATTACATATCCACTACTCTCATCCCCATATTATACTGCTACTGTTGCACTTCAACTTCATTTCATGTATCCACATTTGGCCTGCACAATTGATGCATAGCCACATCCTTCCCTGCCTTCATGCCCTGCATATGCCCTCTCAGTTAAATTGTCCTGCACACAACCCCTTGCTATGTATTATCTACCATTCACTGTTAATGGTAAAACTGGAACCTAGATCTAAACACTGAGAACTAGGAACACACACACACACACAAAATCTAAATCTGAGACACTTACACAATGTTAGACTCACACATTGAGTCACATGTTACCACACACACACAATCTAAACTAAACTGTCACAGGACACACACACACACAGTATTTTCTATATAGTATACACACACATTCACATCCACACTGTTCACTTGACACTCACTTGTACACCTCATTCCATGTGACACTCAACTGAGTTCATTTAGCACACCCACACACAACCTACAACCTGGGACCCCCTAGTCTATGATGTTCACATCTGAACACATACACACACACATATCACATATACACACACATGTGTACCTCTTTTTCTAAAAACTGAAATGAGTTGGTTGTACTACACACTCATTACACCATATAGACACACACTCACACATTGGTTCTCTACACACAAACATGAACCTATCCTCTTTGCACACACCTGTAAAACCCCTTGTATTACACACACAACACACCCCTCTTCATGCCCCCTTTCTTGCCCTCTCTCTATATATATATAGTGTATATATGCAATATATGATATGAGTATATCCTATGTATGCATGTTATGTAATACTTAATGAATATGCACTATATATGAATGAATGTAGGAGTGCATGCATGCATGTATAGGTTATAACATGCCCCCATTCTGAACATGTCATAACCTATATTCCTCTGTTTAGGACATTGTGACTCTGTTGCAGACATCTGATATTACACTACTCTTTTCAGAGTAGCAGATGAGTACATTCTCTGATAGTTTTCTTATTTACTTGTCAATTACTGTACTTCAGTTCTAGTTAGTTGTATGCGATTCTCTGTTACAACACGTATGGATTTTTCTGGATTCATGTATGTGACACACATACAATATTGTCTTTTATCTATTACTGGAAATTCTGGAATCATTTACTGGTATCATCATGTTCTGGCTAGACTCGTCTTGATTCTCGTATCGGATTTCTGGATTCACTTGCTGGGAGGGGAAATACTAGAGTAAGACATGTAGACATACCCCAATTCTGGAATCACCCCACATGCTGGAAACAAACTCGAATGATAGCCATCTCACACTCGGCCAGGCGTATGATGTACCGGATTACCTATAACCGTTTACATGTCGACCTCGGTATTTAAAAACACACTATTAGAGTATAGGCTGGACTCACCCTGGAATCATTGATCACTATGACTGGAATCATCTTGTACATGATTCATCTTGTATAAGATTTGTCCCGTACTGGATTTACATAGGATTTACACTTGTTTTACATTTACTGTCTGGACTTATCATGTTACTCTAGTTCAGCTAGATTCTATTTTTCAGTCTTTATTGCCATGATTCTTCTCTTGTTTTAGTTATCTACTTTTCTTGTACCTTATCTGTCTCTCTATACCGTCACCTGAATATAATCTGCCATGTTGATCAATACAACTATCTGTAACTGCTTTATAGTTCTCTGTCATTTACTTGGGTTTTCTAGATGAGATTGTGCTCGTTCCTATCCTGACTGGACATGTTAAGATTTTACTGATGATTGCCCTGAGGACACTTGCCCTACTTACTTTGGACCAGGAGATGGCTTAGCTACCTTTGGCCCCGACATTCAGGAGTGATCGGGAGACTAGCTAGTTGACTTGGTTTAGTTTCCCTGTTTTAGAACTTGAATTATAAATAAGTTGAGATATGTTTTGTTTGAGTTTGTTTTGAGATTATTATTATTTAGTAGTTGGTTTTGTTCCTATTATTTAGTTTTAGTTATCTCTTCTGTGTTATCTTATCGTGCCTAGACTGTGATTGAGTTACAATGTCTTATACTTGTCCTTCGTTCGGAGCTGATCATGATGAGTACATTATATACTGCATTAGTTGAAGGTTAGTTAGAGACTTAGAACAGCGTTCTACCGCCGATTCTGCGGCGTAGGCTAGGCACTGGTACGTACTTGTACCCTCACAGTGGGTGCGGGTCTTGACACCTCACTTACCTTGTTCCCTATGCTCAGTTTCTGTCATGATTCTATACTTGTCTTTTCGTCGTGTATTTTACTATTATTTACAAATTTATGGATTTTGTCATTTATTGATTCTGTTGTAAGATTGTACTCGTTCCATTCCTGACTAGAAACTAAAATTTTTCAGGTTAGCTGTGGCTTCACTTAGCCTTAGGAGATACGGGTGTATTTGCAGACAGAAACCCAGAAATAGATAGCAGTTATATCATTTTCGTCAATTGTGAGAACTTTGTCTTTTTTTTAATTTTAAATATTGTAATAAATTTAGAAATGTGAATGAGCAGTAAAGTTTATTTTGAGCAATTATTTCTGACGGGCTTGACAGTGTTGTACCGCCGACTTTGCGACGTAGGCTGGCTTGGACACGACTCGTATCCGAAAAAGTGGGTGCGGCTCATGACAGACGGTAAGCCTGCTGGTGCTGCACAAGTGCCCTCGGCTGGAAAGCCTGGCACTTGGACGGCCCCTCATGGTGTCCAGTAGCTAGCCTCTTGCAAGCTCGTAGACGCTCCTCTATACCCCGGGCTAACTCGAGGCTCTGATAGTAGTCAATCGTCCCATTTGCTGCCAAAAAAAGACTGATATTTGGGGGTAGCCCGTAGCAAAATCTGCGTGCCATCTCCTCCGGGTCTGCTATCAAGCTAGGGGAGAAACGGCTCAAGCGACTGAACTCTCCCGCATTCTCGTCCACAGAACGGTTCCCCTGATGTAGGTTCTAGAACTGGAGTCCTATAGTCACTCTGGCGGTGGTCGAGAAATACTTCTTGAACTGGGTCTTGAACTACTCCCAAGTACCCTTCCCTTCGGCAAACAGTGGCTCGTTTCTGAACCAAATCCCAGCTAAGTCTATTAGCAAAAATCCCGCTGCCTCGACCCGAAGATCGTCGGGCAGTCTAACTAAAATGAGCTTCCTCTCTACTGAATCTAGCCAGCCGTCAGCAACTACTATGCCCTCAGTCCCCATAAACTCCTTGGGGTTAAGTTTCATAAAGTCCTTGCTGCTTCCAGCCCTAGGCTGAGGCTCTGTAGGTGGTGGGGTCACAGCGCGCTCTGCAGTGCGCTTCATGCTCTTGCGAAGTAAGGCGGACTGCTCCTGTTGGGTCGCTAGAAATCCCTGGAATAAGGCGAGTAGCTGGTTCCCGTCGAGAGTGACGGTGGTCTGGGCATGTACAATAACAGGTGGTGCTAGTGGTGGTATCTAGGCCTGCTAGGGCTGTGGTATTCGAGGTGGTGGAGGTGGCATCTGGGTCTGGGGGATAGTGGTGTGGGGATGTATGGTAGGGTATGTAGGTGGAGGGGGAAGTGCTACTGTTACGGCCATCGGATCAATAGGCTGATCAGAAGGTGCTCCATCATTAGAGGCAGCGGACTGGGTAGAGCGTGTCTGAACCATCTATTGGAAGCAAGGGAACTATAAGAACTTAAGCAAACAATCACAAACAAAAGTCTAATTACGATTAACGGTCCTATGCTGTGATGAATTTTCCTATGTTGCAATCCTAGTAATCATCGAGGTGTTCTAAATGTTGTTCCTAGTGTTATCAAGTTATCCTAAGATCCTAATTGCAGGCATGCTTGGTACAATAACATAACCAAACAATTTAAGTCATGACCTGCATGGGCCACCACAAAAAATATGTCACGACCCGCTACCCAAATTATTGGGCTAGGCCAAGCTATGCCCAGCACACGCTTGCACTGAAGCGTAGTAAGTTGTACTATGAAAAGACTGTAAAAGATATACGTTATTAACAATTCTAAATTCACATTTTAAGAGTTTATCACAGCACAACATCTAATTGCGAAAGCAAATAAGTTCAAATTTTAGTTATTACATTCCAGAGTATTCAAACTGGAGACAAAGTCCAGTGACAAAAGTTAGTGCTTTAATAGTTCAACCACTAATCCAAATGGGGTCTAAAAACAAATCTATTAAATGTGGTTCCCTGCGGGGACATCCTCAGGAGCAAAGACTCGGTCGTCTGCAGTGGGACCATAATGAGAATCACAAAGCATTTCCTCCTCAGAGAGTATCCCTGTTTTCCTGTTATGAAGGGAGCTAGTACTGGTTCTACAAACTACACATACTGATCATGGAATGAAAAGAGATATGCTAAAAAGAAACATGTCATATAATAGTCTATCATGTGAAAAAAATATATTTATCATGGTGATATATGTACATATAGTGTTTGAAATTCTAGTAGGTACGTGATCGGTCAATGGGTATAAAATATACCGGTGTACAAGTATACATGTAATAAAATATACATACGTACGAGTGTACAAGCATAGATGTACATACGTACAAATATGCGGGATAAAGGCCTATGGCAAGGATGCATGAGATGCGACCGAGCTCGGTACATGTACTAAGTTACAGTCTGATCATGTACTCAACTAGCAGTTTCCCCATCCCCAAATCATGTGAGAAGATACTATAAGTAGTTTAAAGCATGTGAAGCATAAGTTAATACATGAAAACATGTGAGGCATGATTTCAGTTATAAATAGCTAAATTAACAATATTCATTCGCAGTTCATTATCATGTACGGTAAGTAAAGTTTGTAGTTTGTACTTGCCTCGAGCAAGGCAAAGAAAATGGGAGTACAGAGGTAAAAGTCCGGAGTCCTGTCACGGTAAAAAATGTATACAATCTCAGTCTCTACACTATGTTTAAGACTAACACTAGTGGTGCGACATGACTACGGACTAGGACACCTGGCTAAGTCATGACCTATCATAGAAAACCAATATGGGGTGACTCTAAACCTATAACCAACACTTAGAGTCCCTAGACACTCAACACTATCATGGTTGGCAAAACAACAACACTCAAAACACCCAAAAACTCAAATCACCACACAAGGCACTGTTATATAAATAAAATTTAGACTGTCCACTATGTTCCAACAATTGTTTAGGTAGGTAGAGGACTCCAATAAATAAGAAATAAAGTATCATAATCATCCTTGTTAATTATCATAATTTATTATAATATTTCTGAAATTTTTACACTTCTGTAGATATTTTATAAAAATCAGAATACTTAAATACCTTAAAATCAAGTTCTGAAAACCTATTTTCTACAGTGATAAATAAGTAGATTAAATTCTGGAAAAAATATATTAAATTAGTTTAAGTAAAATAGTATTAGATTATAGTTTTTTTTATTTTTTACAGTATTTACAGACTATCTAAAAATCCAAATACAGCAAAGTACAGTTTCGTAAAATAAATAAATATTTATTTAATGTATTCGTCCACATATACGGTTTTGAACCGAAGTCTAAATACGAGACCCAAGGCCATGAATCAAGTCCAATATGACTTGTATAGGTCTTGAATATATCTAGGCACATTTGAGTTCACACAACCCATGCTAGGTTTGGGCTCAAATGGCCATATTCAACAAAATACGCAAAAATATGAAATTAAATACGCAAGCAAAATAACGACATTACTTAATAAAAATAATACAATAATATAGTAGTAATACTGCAGATTTATTTACAGATATAATATAATAACACATATACATATGTACACAGCTTAATATAGTGACTATTTATATACAAAAATATTGCATGTACAATATTATACACTACATAATTATTAATAATACTAAACCAGTTACTCACACATACAAAAAAGAAATAAAAACCTATAGCCCACTCCCAATATGGGCCTCAAACTTAGGATCAAGCATACAATAGCCCCCTCTCAACCAGTAGGCTAACACCCTCAAGTATTGGAAAGTGGCTCCTAGATTCTAATCTCTTCCTTCTTGGGAGGAAAGAAGAAAACACTGGAAATAAAAAGAAGCCATTGCACACACACAAAACTCTTCCTTTCGCCAGAACGTGGATTCAAATCTAGGATCGAGTCTACATCCACTCAACACACATCCACCTGAGCTACAATAGAACTGTGTAAGAAGTGCACCAATATGTTGATACTGGGACGTGGCTACTCACTACCATGTTTCACATTTCTCCCTCTCAAATGCTTGCACAAAAAACTCGTCCTTACGTACGAGCCTTACCACTTACACACAAAGGCTCTAATAGGACCTAAGCTCTCGATCAGTGAATGAATCACCTCTCGAAGTTAACAAGTACGATCTAAATACGATGACAAAAAGGAAGGAAGAGAGGGTGGAAGCGCTTACAGTGTCAGCACGCTGACAGCATCCTGAAACTCGATGAGGTCGCCGGTCGCTCGAAGGCGTCCATCGGAGTAGTCTGCTAGTGCCCCGACCGACTCTGGATCTGGAAAGAGGAACCGGGTGCCCTTGTTCGACGGCTAGGGTTTCGGAGTTAGGTTATGGGGAGGAGGTCGTATATATATATAAAAAAGTGAAGAGAGGAAGAGAGTCCAACCTCTAGCCTGCCACGCTGCGTGGTTTGCACTGCTGCAACTTTGCAGTGGCGTTCGTAGCATGTACTAGCATGCAGACCGGTTAGAGGAGGGGATCAAACAGTGAATGATTCAAAATGGATAAAAGGCTTGACGGGTAGGCCAGCAAGGATTGGGCTAATTTATCCTTGCTGAGCTTAGATAGGGGAAGAAAGAAATACTAGGAAAAATTTATATTAAGCATAGGATTAAAAAAAACTTAGTTATGATACATTACTTAAAAAACAATTTAAAGAATTTATAGGATTACTTTATTAAATACAAAGTGGCTTCTAAAAATGCATATCCATATTTTTTTTTGTTTAAACCCTTGAAAAAAATCATTTTAATTTTTTTATAGGAATTGTTTCAGGAATTTCTAATAGATTATTTTATGGCTAAAATAGTCATTGAGCTGCAGAATCCCCAATTTTATTTAGAAATGAAAATTAGGAGGTCACAGTAAACATGAATTTATACTAAATTAAACAAATTGAATGCCACATCAAATATTGTCTAATAAAGACCCAAGAATGGGCCAATATATCACATCACATACAACACATTAAATACTGTAACAAAAATTCTGAAATAAATACATGAAGACCTAGGAATGGGCCAGCACACGTACAAACAAACACAAAATCTCCAATAAAGGAGTACGACTGCTCAGGAGGAGGAGCACCACCGCGCATCTAGGATAGCATGAACTCATACTGCTCCTGTGTAGGCAATACCGATGACGATGAAGGAGGCAGTGTAATTGATGAAGCCGATGTCGATGCGGTAGACCAGGAGGACGTGTCTGCTCCAATGCGTCAAGTCTGGCATTGTATATATCCAAGACATATGCCAGTCTTGTATTGCCTTAGCCACCGCATCCTCTAGCCTCAAAAACTGATTGCCCCTGGCCATCTACGTCCCCTGCAGTGTCGTAATTCTACGATATGTCCTTTCGCCCTGTTCTATGATGGCGTGCTCGAGCTTATCCAATCGAACATTAAGCATCGTATCGTCCATATACGGTCGAGACTGTGGCTGCTCCGCAATCCTCCTTATAATTCGTGACTATCCGAAAACTAGTATAACTGTGGACAACTCCGATTTTAAACCATATTAAATTAGTGTCATCACGTGTTCAATGTCAGCCCTTCTCTTTGAAGAAAATTTACTTCTACAAGCCTTTTAAGGCTTTCAGATTTCTACCAGATTTTTAAAAAATACTAGGAAAGGCTAAATATTATAAATTTTCTTTTCTAGGATTTTTTTATTCTTTGTTTTTCTACTGTTTTTACTCCTTTCGGTCTTTGTCTTTTCTTCTATTTTTCTGAAAGTGATAGACTCTAAAAGCCTCAAAAAGGATTACAGATATAAACTTACTTTTTCAAAGAAGGGCTGACATGGAAACTTGACTTTGGACTGACACGGACACTTAACATAAGAGATAATGATTTCTCTATCGTCATGTGTTCCTTATGAACCCACAAGGAACACTTGACGTCAAAGTGTCTAATATAAACATAGGTGTTGATAACATTCTAGTTATTTGTGTATCATATGGATGTCACATACTATGGTATATAATATCCCATTGATACCTCTATTTGATACTAGGATACATTTTCAAATACCCATGACTCTAACTGTACTTGACATTTGGTATCTTGGTACCAACATACACTCTAGGCCACTCACTCTTGACACTCAACAAATATTTATACCTACTTCTATAACTTTATATTTCTATACCCTTATATATGTATCTTTTTTAGTCAATTCGGCAAAGAAAATTGCACAAAAAATACCAATCAACAAGGGTGTAAAATCATAGAAATATTATAAAAGCATGTAAAAGAAGAAAACTAATCTTTCATATAAGGATGACAACTATCTCATTCAATTTAAACCAACAATGAAATAATAGTAAAAATATTAAGGTTATGCCTAAATGTATAAAATATATTTTCTAAAACGTTAATAATTTATAAATAATTATTTGCTCTCCGATACCATAAAATCTTATACTGCGATCCGTAAACAATAAACACACAACTAATTTGACACATATAAACTAACTTTCAATCATACCAATACTCAATTCTATACTACCAAGCCAATTGTATGATGCTTAACACCATATGATAGTAAATTCATGATAATAAAAAAAAGCTACCAAACTACTATATAACATAGTGGCAATCAAATAGAGAATAAAATTTGACAATCAAATATAGAAAACATAGATAGTTTCGAGAATACATATCTAAATTCAGATTAAAATTTATGTTTGTGTGTCCATGTGTTCGGGTCCATGTGTCAGGGTTAGGGTTGTGTCCTCTGTGTGTGTTTCCGTGTGTCCTGGTTGTTTCCTATGTCTGTGTGTCTTGCTTGTTTCCAGGAAAGGGTTAGGGTTTACCGAACGCGAATGAAAGGGGGAGGAGCGTTGGGGTTGGCCTGGTCGCCGGGGCGGGTGTATCGCCGGAGGGCCAAGGGGTCAGTGGGTGGCTCGCCCGGGGGGGGTCTCTCGATCGGGGGTCTGGAGGTCGGAGGGGTGGGGCAGGGAGGGGGCAGGAAATAAAATTTAAATAAAAAGTCAAACCAGGGAAACCCTATTTGAAGTAATTTAGCAACATCGTTAAAAACTTCGCTAAACGTTGCTATGATTTAATATACCGCAATGCATAAGATAGTGAGTCGCTAAACGTCATTGATACTAAAAATATAGCGACGTTCATCGACTACTCCGCAGCGTTAGTTTTCATTATATTAACTATAGTTGCAAGACGTCACTGACAGTCGCTAACTGGGACATATTGCGACATTTTATATATACGTCACTAATTTCCAAAATATAACTACATTTTGTTCATGAGTAGTTAATTTTGTCACTGATATGACTTATTTGGTCGGTCTGATAGAAATAGCATGTAGGCATGCTCTGATGCAGATAGCACGTAGGCATACTCTGATAGAGTTTGGCTAAATAATGTACTAAACGACAACCTGGTTCTTCATGCCTAAAATCCTCTACATTAATGATCTTGATCTATTCTACTACTGTGCGAGTCAATTGTCAGTTCATTGCATTAAATAAAGAAGAGAAGATATACTGAATGTACGCTCTTTCTTGTTGAGTAATAGCATGCTAGCATACACGTATGTTTGATGACAAACATATATGCCAATCAACAATCTGAAACCTTGAGGAGGTATGCCACTGATTTTTTAGTGTCATTATCCAACACAAATTCAAAATACTTTGAACTAGAAACATAAATGATGGTTTTGATGAGCACATTAGAAGAAAAATCTCAATAGACTACTGATGCGGCTTACCCGTTTTGTTCCTCTGTTAGAATCTGAACCAATCCCGATTGTTGTAGAGATTGCATTAAGGCTCGATCAAAGCTATTAACCCCATTTATGTAACTGAAAGGTATCTTCTCCATTATAAGTAGAGACGTTGTATAAGCATGGAAATTGTCCAAGCTCAATCAGGACCAAACTACCTCACATAAAGTGCACGAAGGCCCATAGATCTCCAGTGGGATGCCAAGTCCCAACAACACAGTACCCCGAGGTACATCACCTTTGAAGAACAAAAGGGAGCTGGACCCCTCCATGCGACAAGATCACTTACAGTCTAGACACAATGTGGCCACCTTTCAATGAAGTTTCCATGCGACCAATAGGGTATGCGGCTCAAATGGCCCAACCAGTCTCCATATCAGGCAAGGCAAATCGAGTCCTTGGATGAGCCACCAACTACACCAAGACAACTGGTTCATGCCCCGAACCGGATCGCCACAAGATGGTTTGCACCCTGAACCCGATAACCACAAGCTAGTTCGTGCCCCGAATCGGATCACCTCGAATCCCATTGGTAACGACTTAAAGGATCAACACCACGTTTACGGTGTGTACACCATAACCACCCCTTTCAAACCAAAGATTTCCTCTACATCATAGCCTGCTATACACATCAAACAAAGGTCATGCCACCAGATTTAAGTCTTCCAATTGTAGCATTCGCGTTACATAACCGCACCATTCGAAAGACATGTTATCCTAAATATTCGTGTGTACTAGGTCACCTATGATCAAGCCGTGTGAATGGATAATCATAATCACCAAAAATTACACCCGAGGATCCTTAAGTCCTAACCGGAGCTTCTACAGGAACGACCGCCCAATCAGCGCCTCGACCAGGCCAAGCGGTTAAACATCCTGTCGAAACAGCTGTGACAACCCAGATGGCATCTTCCATATAGGATATCCTCCATCATCATTACCTCCTTCATAGCTTGCCCGCTAAAAGGCAAATATAAAGGAGGTGCAAATCACCAACAAAAAAAGAGATTAGTTAGAAGAATATCAGATCATCAACCGATCAGATCTACCAAATCAACCTCATCGCTGAGGGTAATAGATACACATGATAGATTCATAGCGAGCACTTCGAGAAGCTATTAAGTATTAGATTATCAATGGAGTAAAGGTCTCATTACAGTAACCAATCTCCATCGGCACACTTCCTAGAATCTATATTTATACTAGCAAATCCTTACTGTTAGGGCATTGTTGTACCATTCAAATCATGGTCTATAAAGGAAAGGAATATAGTCTTATATCAACCTATCTCTTCTTTCATTGTCGCCTTGAAAGATACATATCTCCAAACATCTTCCCCACGATAGCGAACAAGCTAGCGACTTTGCTGGAGACGTCTTTCTCCTCCAACGAGATAGTGGTGACGCAATCTGATACTTCTAAGTTGGGCTCATCCCAACAGATGTTGGTCGTCCGGTTCGACCAATAAGCTTACGAAGATATGCTCTTTTAAGGGTCAAACACTTCTCCTAGGTTTGCAAAACCTAGGAAGACTTGCATGGCCTTGGTTGTCAAGGCTGCTGCACCACAACCAGCAACTATAGAGGATGCTTTGCTGGCTTCTACCAACGATGCCCCACATCCAACTCTAGTGTATCCCTCCCCCGCTCTCGAAAGAGGGAAAAATGTAGCCCAATACTCTGGTCCCAACCGGAGAAGGTGATACAAAGCCATGGACTCAGGAACACATGCACTCACCAGGCTATCCTGGCCACTCTCGGCTCAAGGAGACAAAGCTACATCTCAGCCAGCTCGCCAGTAGGAGGTGTGGAAACATGCCTCATCTAATTCAAGACGAGTGCATGTAGACGCACATTAATCCATCTTGAAAGTGCCAGACGGCAGCATATACAAGGGAGGCGAAGGAGATTTGTCTTCCACAGAATCTCTCAGAACACCGCCAACGAGGAGGATCTGGACGCGCTATACTACTCAAACGCTAGTTAAAAGAGTTCCAGTTCAACACGTGTAAACATATCCAGGCCGTTGCCCCGACAGATATTCATCAAAAGGTGCATCGGATGATTATACGGGCCCCTAACTAAAGGCTCTATCGAACACACACATACGCACGTCAAAATTGTTTGCATGAAGTGAGACGACCCGATAGATCGATTCCGGGTAGCTCCTATAATGGATCAGAAGTCTCGTTTGATCAACCATGCAACTTATGTGGGGTAGATAAACACCCTCTGCCAGACTTGTGGCAAATAATCAATCGCAAGGGAGGGATAAAGAAAGATGGTAGCACATGTAAAAAAACCTCCATAGGACATTATACCCAAATCACCATCAACTGCAGTTGTTCTTAGACACTAGTGTTTACAAATAAGCCATATGTCTTCCAAGTTCTATAGCAGATAGTGGGAGATGAACCAGTTCATTCTTCCTGCTACTCTGACAGAAGGGATACTTCCGTCCTGAAGGGATCAAAGGCACCCTCCTCCTCAACCTGCATGAGGAGACCGCCAACACAAAGGTTAGCCTACCCGGCTACACCTATGACAGGAGTGTTCCAGAATACACAATCAAGGTTACCCTTGTACAAAGGCGTACTACAACCAGGGGTACATCTTCCCTACCTATCTCCCATGCTAGGGTATCAATCATTTAAAGATAAGACGCAAAGCTCGGCGTAGAACTTCACCCAACTAATCTACTGCAATGGCTAGGGGTAGCCAGCCGCTAGAGTCAGAAGACGTCGCCACCATGCTTTTTTATCCCGACGAAGACGAAGCCTAGGGAATTAGGCCAAGCGAGCCCATGCCCTCGCTAAGAGCCTAGTACAAGCAACAGACAATGGATCGATGCACTGGAAACAATGATGGCCATCTTTAATGCAATGTTGCAGTCTATACCCCAATGATGGTAGATATAAGGGCTAACATAGCCCTACCAATGACTTCAGGACAAATAAGTCAAGAGGCAGGACTTAACTGTGATTCTAACATCCCCTAGAGGCCGTAACCATCGGTGCCGACTCTAACCAACAACGACCGAAGGGAGATTCAAGAGTTACGAGCCCAATTCGAGTCTATCAGCAGTCGGGAGAGAATGCAGAAGCTAGGGATAAGATGAACTTATCCCGCAGAATGGAAGAAGGTAGTATTCCACCCGAAGTACAAACTCCCTGACTCCTTTTGATGGAAAGTCGTCACCCTGCCGGTACCTGAACTAGTTCAAGTCTATGATGTGGCTTCTGCCAGGAGACGATGCCCTGCTCACTAAGGTTTTGGTGGGGGTGTTGACTGACATTGCGTCTGTATGGTTTTGTAGCCTCCCTTATTACTGCATCAAGACATTCGATGACCTCTATGAGCTATTCCCGGTACGCTTATATGATAATATGATGGACATGACAATGTCCACCCTCATTGATACAGTCTTACAGGACATAGACGACACGTGACTTCATTGAGCACTTTAGGAAAAATGCCCTGAAGATGCCTCCAGGGAATCTTGAGACGGTCCTCATGTATATATGGCGATGGGGTCTGAAGTCAGCTACAAAATTTTGTATGGGCACATGCCAGAACTCGAATTGGGCTTTATCGAAAGCGTCGACCAAGCCGAGAAGCAAGCAAAAGGCATTCATTTGATCGGGCTCTAGGCCCAGAACACTAGTAATAGCAGGATGTGCCCTCAAAACAACAGTGACGGATGCGACAGTAGGGGGACAGAATCCATCACCGTCAATATAAAGAAAGGAGGGGCGAAGCAACCACCGACGGACTCACCCAAGAAAGGGGATACCTACTGCTTCATTGACGACCAAGTCATCGATATCTTCAATATCTTAATGAAGAACAATACACTCCGGCTGCCCGAGCTGAAGTGCCCAGACAAAATGGGTATGCTAGATAATCTGAAGTATTACCTCTACCATTAATTCATTAGCTATGCTACCAAGGATTGTTACATACTAAATGGCAGATCCAACGGCTCATTGACTCAAAGGCTATTTCCTTCGACTTTGAAAAACACATAGTGACAGCCAACATGGTGTCGATACAATTCGACAATCTTCCCGAGGTTAAATTCCAAGACGGAGTGGTCCCTGTTTGCCATTGATTATAAAAGAACAGAACAATTATATCGGAGGACTGGACTTTTACTTCACAATACAAACTCGCTCGTACAAAGAAAGCCTAGGGACGAAAATGTAGGTACAACAATCTAAGTAATAATTATTTAGTTCTTCTAGGAGGTGACGGTAGTGGCTCGGGAAAGCGATGGCAGGTCTGCCTTACTCCTTGGACGATCGGACGTAGCCTTGGCTCTGGTTAAGAAATACTCTGGGACGTGTAGGAAGACTCCCTTGCGCCTTTGGATGCTAGATCTCTGGATGTCTCTGTAGTGCTCCCTCTCTCTTTTTACTCTCTCTCTCTCTGCCCTCTCTCTCTCTCTCTTTTTTGTTCTCCAGCCGTTTGCAAGGGAATGGCACCATGCTATTTATAGGAGTGGGGAGTAATCATTATGGTTTGCAAATGATTGCCTCCTTCAGAAGTCGACGGTTAAGGCTCAATTAATCTGGGCCATTCATCTTGAATATAATAAATTTGAGCAATTAATGTGATTGCATCAAATCTCTGTGGACAATAAATGTTAATTGCCATGAATACCCGTGATTTGTGATAGCCTGCCACGTGTCCAATTTGCTTGATTTTATCTGATCTGGGCAATTATGACGATCGCAACAAATCTGATTTTGTTCGAATTTGTTAGCACCCATAATTCTAGGGAAGATGAGACTGCCACGTGTCTCAATTGTCGCGAAGAGCGCCACGTGTCTCAACTGGACCGTCCTGGCAGAGCCGCATATGGGTGGTCCTTTCAGCCGCGTGAAGCATGCAGCCGCATGAGGATGGACAGCCGCATGAGGATGGGCAGCCGCATGGGGATGAGCAGCCGCATGCAGATGGGCAGCCGCATGGGGATGGGCAGCCGCATGGGGATAGGCAGCCGCATGCAGATGGGCAGCCGCATAAATACAGCGGCAGTATGGAATGGCCTCGGGACTTGGTGGATTTTGCTAGCTGTAAGGAGATTTTCTTCTCTTTCCTAGGATCACGCAATCATGTCAGAGTCATTATTACGTCCTTATGTCAGAGCTGTCATAGCTGTTATTTGTCAGAGCAGCCGTCAGAGCATTAAATACAGCCGAATGTAGAGAAGAACTGTTGAAGTCCACGTGGCTTCTTTCTGAGCCGCATGGAATAATCCGAGCCGCATGGACCCTTGAGTCGCATGGACTCCTGAGCCGCATGGACTTCTGAGCTGCATAGGAATCCTGAGCCGTATGGGGATCCTTCTGTCGGAGCCGCATAGGCCTTTCTTTATTCTTTTCCATGCTTCTACAAGATCCCCTTCAAAGTTTTCAATTTGTAAAATTGAAATACTTTGAATAAGAAGCATGGCCCTATAAAAACTCTTCGGGCCGCATAGGATGTTCTGGCCGCATAGATGTCTCAGCCGCATGGCCTCCTCAGTCACATGGCTATTTGAGCCGCATAGGCTTTCCAGCCGCATGGGCTGCTTGGCCGCATAGGCTCATTGCCACGTCTTCATGCCATGTGTGCAAATCTTTGCATTGATTGCCTTTGATTTGAGCCGTCTTTGGGGGGGGAGTCCCAAGAGTCGGCTTTGAATAGTCGGATCGCCTTGATAACCGAAGAGTCGGTTACACTGCACAAGGATCGATACGTCGGTCTATGGACTCCGTCTATAAATAGCAGCGTGTTTGAAAAAAATACTTCTTTACTTTCTGCTCTTGTCCTAGCTTTCTTGTCTTCGTCTTCCTTCTCTGATCATCAGCAATGGCTCCCAAGTCCTCCAAGGTTGCGGCGAAGGCTGCGACGAAGGATAAGGGCGTGGCCTCGATGTCGGCTGCGGTACCTAAAGTTCACCCCGACGTTCATCCCGCCATTGCTGGTGAGGGTTTGGGGCAGGTCGTATCTTTTGAACAAAGACGGCTCTGTTGCATGGTTTATGCACAAGCCTTTAATGGGTTCTCATTCTCGTTGAACTGTCCGCTTCACAAACTGGACCGCATGATGACCCTTTGATCGGAGCTGCATAAGTCCCTCGGGGCCGAACCGCATGAAGCCCCGTTTAAACAGGACCGCATAAGCTCGTCTGGATTGGGCCGTATGAGGCTCTGACCATCTCCTAACTTTGTTTCCTTTTATCTTTGATTCTTGCAGCAACCCTGCCGAAGGCTGAGGTTATTGTGAAAGAAGAGCTGCTCCCATCTTTCAACCAAGAGTCATCGCTTGTTAAGGAGGAGGTAATTCCAAGTACGGAGGAACAGAAAGGAGAGCTGGCGCTTATTGCTGTAAAGGAGGAGCCCCAGTCTGACGGCGGTAGTACTGGGAGTTCTGACCTTCCTACTTCGGACAAGAATTTTGCTCAAGTGCATCCTTCATATGCAAAATGGTTAAGGGATTGGTATATGCGCCCCCGTAACTAGGATTCGCGGGCTCTCACAAATGTTCGTCTTTTGTTTTAATATTTCTGTCTGTCTTTTGCTTCTTTTAGACCTCAATGTAATCTTCTTCCTTTTTTGTTTGAATGAAATGGTAGAGAACTTTTCTGGCTTGCTCATGAGATATAGTGAATGTAACTGATTTTGAACAGAATACATTCGCTCTGTTCTTTGCTTGTAGTAGTTGCCCCAATGGGAGATTTTTTGTGGACCTATTATCGTTGGCGTACCCTGGTTCAGGATACGGATAATAGGACGAGATATAACCAACATACTTACTCAGAGGAAATGAGGACGTGGCAAGCATGAGGGTTTTTTACAGCAGAATCTTTCTACTCAGAGGTAATGAGGACATGGCAGGAGTGGACTTAGCGGAGGATATTTGTGGTCAACAGAGGACATTTGTGGACCTATTATCCTTGGCGTACTCCGATTTTGGGTACGAATAATAAGTAGAAAGGGAACCAGCATACTTACTCAGAGGTAATGAGGACATGGCAAGCATGAGGGTTTCTTCGATGGAGCCTTCCTACTCAGAGGTAATGAGGACGTGGTAGGAGTAGGCTCCATGAAGGGGTACATAGAACGACTCAGAGGTAATGAGGACATGGAAGTTCTATGTAGAGGGGTGATTTGTTTTTGGCGGAAGTGAGACGCCTCAAAGGTAACATCGACGTGGTCGTTTTAGGAATTTTGTGGATCTGTTACCCTTTTTGTGCATTGGGAGTACGGGTAGTGGATCATGAGGAAGGAGCTCTTTCAGAAGAATAAGTTCAGAGGTATGGTCATACATGACTTATTACCTAAAAGAGTGACCGGAGTGTGAGTTCAGAGGCACCTGCGGGTACATAACTCAGCAATCTGGGATATTTGGAGGAAGAATGTGAGTTCAGCGATACCGGAGGGTACATAACTCAATAATCTGGGATTTGAAGAATGTGAGTTCAGCGGTACCGGAGGGTACATAACTCAATAATCTGGGATTTGGAGAATGTGAGTTCAGCGGTACCGGAGGGTACATAACTCAATAATCTGGGATTTTATGAATGTGAGTTCAGCGGTACCGGCGGGTACATAACTCAATAATATGGGATTTAGAGAATGTGAGTTCAGCGGTACCGGAGGGTACATAACTCAATAATCTAGGATTTTATGAATGTGTGTTCAGCGGTACTGGCGGGTACATAACTCAATAATCTGGGATTTGGAGAATGTGAGTTCAGCGATACCGGCGGGTACATAACTCGACACTCTGGGATTTGGAGAATGTCGTTTAGACAAAATATTTCTTCAGGAACTTGTCGTTGACGGCAACATGAGCAAGTCTCTATTTTGTTTCGCGAGGTGGTAAGCACCGTTGGAGAATACAGCCTCAATGATAAATGGCCCTTCCCACTTTGGCTGGAATTTGTCGGCAGTTTTGTGAGTCATAACCATCAGCCTCCGAACTGCCAGAACGAGATCGTCTACTTGGAATGTTCTAATTTTAACCTTCTTGTTGAAGGCTCCGGAGATGCGTGCTTGGTATAACTCGATTCGTTGCTGAGCCAAGAGGCACTTTTCATCAAAGGCCTCCAACTCTTGTAGCCGACGACGATAGTTATCGTCCGTCGTCAATTGGTAAGTGAGAGCGACGCGGAGTGAGGGTATTTGAGTCTCCAATGGAAGAACTGCCTCACTCCCGTACACCAGGAAGAATGGTGTGTTCCCAGTGGCTGTTCGGATTGTAGTACGGTACGCCCATAAGCATTCACCAAGCTTCTTGTTCCAGTCGCATTTGTTGGATGATACGAACTTTTTGAGCAACTTGTTGATAGTTTTGTTGAATGCTTCTGCCAACCCATTCGCTGCCGGATTGTATGGCGTTGAAGCAATATTCTGGATTCGGTGTTTGTCGTAAAACCGATAGAACGCGTGGCTTACGAACTGGGGACCATTGTCATAGATGATCCTTCGGGGCAATCCAAAGCGATATATGACATGATGTTTGAGGAAGTTGATCACGTTTGAAGTCTTCACTTCTGCAAGCGGAACAGCTTTCGCCCATTTGGAAAAGTAATCTGTGATTGCGAGTATGAAGCGATGTTCTCGGAAAGAAGGCGGAGTGATCGGACCGATGATGTCCATTCCCCATGCTTCGAATGGCCAAGACGCCACTATCGGATGTAGAAACTCGGATTCCTGGTGGATGAAGTCCGCGTGGACTTGGCAGGTATCACGCCCCAGAACCAGAATACTGGAGAGCGGGGGCAGACACAGCCAGCTACGTATATTGAAATAGAATACATCTCAACTATACGGTCACGGCTGTCTAGATATGAGGGTTTACTACAGGCCAGCAGTCTCTTAAGGTCAAGCCTATTGTCTCAATCTCAAGCAATTAACAGAGTTACAAGATGTTAGAGCATCAAATATATATATATAAGGCGTCCCAAATATTACATATTGGATGATCATGAAGCTAGTCGTACAAAATGATAGGACTAGCAAGAGTTCAGTCATACATGATCAACCCTAGGATTTGTTAATCATGTTATAGCCCATAGGCAGACAGTAAGTAAATGTGCATCGAGCTAACAGGTGCTCGTCGGCAAACGCCTCAAAAGAATAAATTTACATATGAGTGGGTAAAACAAAAAGGGAAGACCCACTCGTAGCCCGGGTTCCGTCTAGTGTTCACCATTGGGCTGGAAGCTTGGTAGATCCTCGGGAGCTGCTCCGAAATCTGGCCACACAAAACCAGCTGGGTCAAACCCCAGAAAGAGCAAGTGCCACAAAGGAGGCCACAAATAAGAACAAAAGCCAGCATATCAGAACATAAAGAATAAAAGAAAGTACAAGTAGTAAAAGTACACAGAGCGATAAATGACTAGGGACGTGGAACCATTCCGGGAGCCAGGTTACAATCCTTAACCAAACAAGGACCAGGATTGTACCCCTTCGCCTGAATAGCTCACCGTCTCTACCCATTTATCGTTAGAGATAAGTAAAACATTCATGACCAAGAGTTCCAGGTACAGGGGCTAGACAAGACTTAGACAAGGCTGGACAACATCCATTTCACAACGGCCAAGCAAGTACTACGGCTTACTACTTTAACTAACTAGGGTTATCACAAGCCTAATTACTAACAAGATGCAGGTGAGAAACTCCCAGTCCCAAGCCCTGCAGACCATCCAGTTATCCTTCCGCGGGTTGAGAGTTATAGGTGGGTACATTGCCCGGGAGACAAATGTACCCTTAGGTGACAGAGGGTGCAACACATGACAGTGTGCTGGAAATGTGCTCTACTCGTCGGCAAGCTACAAGTCCATTAATGCCTCCAGATAACGAGACCGCCTGTGACCGAGAATTCTCCATGTTCTAATTTGGTCTACTCATTACCTAGTCCAATTTTAGTGTGAGTCCCTGGCCGTGGTACCCAGGGAGTCACCCCTTAGACATGATGCAAGACAAGACAAGTGATTTGCACAAAGCAACAGGTAGTACACCCACGGTGTCAAGACAAGTCAAGTCGAGTCAAGAGTGCGCCACCACGGGCCACTATCAAGTTATCAGGTTACAAGTCGAGAGTGCACCCCATGGGTCACTACCAAGTTATCAGGTTACAAGTCGATCATGCTCAGTCACAAGTTACAAGATTCCATTAGAAGGATAACAAGAAACAAAATCCCTAAAGTCCGTGCCAAGACGTGTTGGGCCTAGTCAAGTTGTGCATGTGAGCAATCAAAATCTCAAAAGCTCCAATCATATCAAAAGAAAACCAAGTTATAAAGCTGGCACTAAGGCACTAGGGGTGTAGGTGAACTAGGGTGTGCCAGGGAACAAGCATACTAGAGTGCGCCTGGTGGCAGCACACTAGAGTGCGCCTGGTTGAGGCAGCACACCAGAGTGCGCCTGGGGTGGCAGCTCACTAGAGTGCGCCTGGATCCAAGTGCACTGAAGTGCACTGGAGTGCGCTTAAGCCGGAACCAACAAAGTGCGCCTAGCCCGGGTGCGCTAGAGTGCGCCTGGGTCCAAGGGTCAAAGTGCGCCTAGGTAACTACGCACTAAAGTGCGCCTAGTCAGGGGAGCAGGCGCAATCGGAGGAGGTGCGCAGCGCTAAACAGCGCACGGCCAGAAAAGTAGGCGCAGTGCGCTAAAGAGCGCCTGGCCAGAAAAGGAGGCGCAGTGCGCTAAAGAGCGCCTGGCCAGAAAAGTAAGCGCAATCGGGCAAGGAGGCCAGAAAGTAGGCGCGCCTGGGGGATCGTCTTCCTCCTCAAGCCGAGGAGAAGAACCCATGGGTTCCAAAACTTTGGAACACCATAAGTCGGCCATCCAAGCTCCAAATCCGAACTTCCAAGGCTCTAACTTGGGTAAAATTCCACCCTCTACAACATGGAAACAATAAAACCAACCAAAATTCAAGTTTAATAGATCAAATCTAAAGAAATTCGAAAATGAACAAAGTCTAGATCTAGGGAAATCCAAGCTTCAAAACCCAAAATGCCAAGCTCTAACATTGGTCCTAGAGCTCTAGTCTAACTAAATATCAAAATAAAATG
This sequence comes from Iris pallida, assembly GCA_029216955.1. Lineage (NCBI taxonomy): Eukaryota > Viridiplantae > Streptophyta > Magnoliopsida > Asparagales > Iridaceae > Iris > Iris pallida. Next base: position 13,137,110 of record JANAVB010026400.1, read on the forward strand.
GGTCCTCATTAAATGGCAAGATGCAACTTGCCTATGGTGGGGATGTTGGTGGTGGTAGGAGGAAGAAGAAGAAGAAATAAATGGAAGTTATGGGGAGAGAGAAAAAGTTGATAGGATTTTAATGGGGGTTGTTGTGGTGTTCATGAGGGTGCAAGTTAGCTAATGGTGTTCTCATTCCTACAAACCAAACCAAATCATATTAAACCAAACCGGAAATCCGAATAAGAAAAATACGAGAAATATCGAAATACCGCAGTTTAGGCAAGATTTAAAATATACGCAAAAATCAAAATACGGGCAAAATACGAAATACGGGAAATGAGGGTGACAACTCTACCCACCTTAAAAGAATTCCGTCCTCGGAATTTAATCAAGGAGCTAGAGATTGCCACGACGAGCTACACTAATCACAGGCAAGCTACACTAAGCAGTTCAATCATACAATCATGCAATGCAAGCAAGGAAGGAAAAGCGTAAGGCATAAGAAAGACATTATACCTCACGAGTCAAATAGATAGGGATATCGCGATCGGATGTCGTCCTCACGCTCCCACGTTGACTCACCTAGAGAGTGATGACCCCAAGCAACACGGACCAATTTAATAGTCTTGTTCTTGAGTATCTTTTCCCTCCGGTCCAAAATAGACACGGGCCTCTCCTCATACGAAAGGTTGGTACCAACAACCAATTCCGAATGATCTAGGATATGGCTCGGGTCCAGAATATACCGTCGTAACTGGGACACATGGAATACATCATGTACCTCACTTAATGACGGCGGAAGAGCGAGACGATAGGACACATCGCCTACTCGCTCCAGAATATCGAACGGCCCTATATACCTAGGACTAAGCTTTCCCCGTACGCCAAAACGAATGACGCCGCGGGTAGGCGAGATCCTAAGGAATACATGGTCGCCGACAGCAAATTCTAAGGGACACCGATGAGCATCGGCCCAATGGCGCTGGCGATCCTGAGCAACTCGGAGGTGATCTCTGATTCTTCTGACCACTTCAACCGTCTGAGAAATCAGTTCTGGACCGAGCATCCGCCTCTCTCCGATATCGTCCCATGCTAACGGAGATCTGTATTTCCTGCCATACAGAGCCTCGAAGGGTGCCATCTGGATACTAGCCTGGAAACTATTGTTGTACGAGAATTCCACCAAGTGCAGGTGATCCTCCCATGAACCACCAAAATCGAGGGTACACGATCTCAACATATCTTCGAGAGTTTGTATAGTACGCTCTGACTGCCCATCTGTCTGCGGATGATACGCTGAGCTGAACTTAAGACGAGTCCCCAAACTTTGATGAAGACTGCGCCAGAAGTGTGATGTGAATCTCGTATCCCTGTCTGATACTATGCTGACTGGCACTCCGTAAAGTCGGACGATCTGCCTGAGATACATCTCTGCTAGCTGCGCCGTCGACTGTCCAACTCTAAAGGGAAGAAAGTGTGCCACCTTGGTAAGCCTGTCTACAATGACCCGAATAGCATCTCTGCCTGCCGGAGATCTGGGTAACCCAGTCACGAAATCCATGGTTATGTGCTCCCATTTCCATTCTGGGATCGATAAAGGTTGAAGAAGTCCAGCCGGCCTCTGATGTTCAGCCTTGACTTGTTGGCAAACCAAACATCGAGAGACATACCGGGCTATCTCCCTCTTCATACCATTCCACCAAAAGTGCTGACGAATATCTCTGTACATCTTCGTGCCGGCTGGGTGAATGGAATACTGCGAACTGTGAGCCTCTGCCATGACTTCCTGTCTGATATCTCCACTGGGTACACAAAGACGTGTGCCGTGTCGAAGTGTACCATCCTCATGAATACATAACTCTGGCCTTCTCCCTGCCTCGCACTCTGCTCTGAGCCGCTGAATCTTGGAATCTGATAATTGTGCTGTCCGGATCCTCTCAACTATGGTGGACTGTATCTGTAGGCTGGCCATCAAGACCACATTGGAAGGGAGAATCACTTCAATTCCCATCTTCTGAAGATCTGCCAATAGCTCTGGTTGCGCTGTTAGAAGGTAGACTCCGGCTCTCCGGCTCAATGCATCTGCTACCACGTTGGCCTTCCCTGGGTGATACTGCAAGTCCACATCATAGTCCACAAGTAGCTCGAGCCATCTTCTCTGCCGCATATTAAGATCCTTCTGGGTGAAAACGTACTTCAGGCTCTTGTGATCAGTAAATATCTCCACTCTGTCTCCGTACAAGTAGTGCCTCCACAACTTAAGTGCAAACACTACTGCTGCTAGCTCCAAGTCGTGGGTCGGGTAATTCTTCTCATGATCACGGAGTTGACGTGACGCATAAGCAATTACCTTCCCATGCTGCATCAAAACACATCCCAATCCTCTGCCTGAAGCGTCGCAATAAACTATGAATCCTCCGGTCCCATCTGGAAGGGTGAGAATGGGAGCCGTTATCAAACCTCGCTTCAATTTCTCAAATGATTCCTGACATTCTGCTGTCCAAACGAACGGCACATCCTTGCGGGTCAACTGGGTCATCGGCGCTGAAATCCTTGCAAAATCAGAGACGAACCGCCGGTAGTAGCCGGCCAATCCAAGAAAGCTGCGAACTTCTGCCACTGAGCTGGGTACTGGCCATGCCTCGATAGCCACAATCTTCTGGGGATCCACTTCCACTCTTCCTCGGGTAATGATGTGACCCAAGTATGAAATGTGATCGAGCCAGAACTCGCATTTACTGAACTTGGCGTACAACTGGTGCTCTCTGAGAATCTGAAGAACCACACGGAGATGCTGTTCATGCTCCACCTCACTCTTGCTGTAGACCAGGATGTCATCAAGGAATACTATCACAAACTGATCCAAGTAAGGCATGAAGATACGGTTCATGAGATCCATGAACACTGCCGGCGCATTGGTCGCTCCAAAGGGCATAACTAGAAACTCCCAATGCCCGTACCTAGATCTGAACGCCGTCTTCGGGATGTCCTGCTCTCTAACTCTGATCTGGTGGTATCCTGACCGCAAGTCTATCTTCGAGAAAACTGAAGCCCCTTTGAGTTGATCAAATAAGTCATCTATCCTTGGAAGAGGGTATCTGTTCTTGATTGTCACTGAGTTCAAGGTACGATAATCAACACATAGCCTGGACGTACCATCCTTCTTTTTCACAAGAAGCATCGGGGCTCCCCAAGGCGATCCACTTGCACGAATGAATCCCTTGGTCCTGAGTTCTTCAATCATCTTGTACAAAATCTCCAACTCTGAAGGCGCCATTCTGTAGACTCGCTCTGATACTGGTGCTGTCCCGGGAATCAAGTCAATGGTGAACTCGATCTCCTGCTCTGGTGGCATCCCTGGAAGTTCCTCTGGGAAGACATCTGGAAACTCTTCAACTATCCGGGGCAACTGCACTGCTGCTACTGCCATCCGCAATACTGGAGGAGATGGCTCTACTGTGCCTCTGGAAAATGAAAACTCTGGCTCTCCGGGAATACTAAAGACAACTCTGCCAACATGGCAGTCTATCCTAGCATAATGGTTCCTCAACCAATCCATGCCTAGGACTACATCATAGTCTGCCATAGGGAATTCTATGAATCTAGCGGGGAACTCTCTACCGCTAACTATGATCCGACACGAGGAGAACACTCGATCTACTCCCACAAGACCATTACCAGTAAGTATATTGAGCCTCACTGATAATGACTCGGGCTCCAACCCTATCCGTGTCGCGAATCGTGCAGACATGAATGAATGCGATGCACCAGAATCAAATAATACAGATGCTGGAAAAGTGTTGACGAGAATAGTACCTGCCACTACCTCACCTGGTGCAACTTCTTCTTCCATGGTCATCATCATAGCCTGACCTCTAGCTGCGGGTCCCCTCTGCTGGAAACCCCTCTGTCGGTTCTGTGCCGGAGCCTGGGTGAACTGCTGCTGGTTCTGCTGCTGAAAGGCCTGGGCCTGGGGCGCCAATGGCCTCGGGTACTGCTGTTGCTGCTGCTGCTGGACTGGAACTGGGGCTGGTCCCCTCACCGAAGAACTAGAAAGGTTGGATGATGATGGACCTCCCCTATTCGGGCAGGTCCCTATCTGGTGGTCTGCTCCTCCACAAGCCAGGCACAATCCTCGTGCCCTACGACACTCTGCCACTACATGGCCCGGCTTTCCGCAATGAGAACATCCCACCGCGGAAGACTGCTTCTGCTTCTGCTGCTGCGGGTACGTCGGGGTCGAATGCTGAATCGACGTCACTGAGGCCGCCCGCCTCGGAGTTCCAATGGTTATACCCCTAGCTGCCGGGGCTGGAGCTGAAGATTGGTGCATCTGGTTGTGGGACCGCTTCCTGCCTCCGGTCCTGTCCACAATTCTCCGGGAGGTATACTCATGCCTCCTTGCTGCTTTCAATACTGCATCGAACGTCTGGTGCTCGAACTGTTCCACAGCCAATAATATCTCCAAATGCAGTCCTTGCTGGAACCGCTGAGCCCTATCGAACTCGGTTGCCACCAAGGTGGGGGCGAACCTACTCAGCCTAGAAAACTCGGTCGCATAGCCATCGACCGTCCTGCCTCCTTGCTTCAAGTTGGTGAATCTGGTCTGCAGGTCGTACCGTGCCACCGCATCGAAGTACTTTGTCTGGAATCTCTCTCTGAACGTCGCCCAAGTGACTGGTGTTGCTAATCCCATGGCCTGAGCTGCCCACCAATCGCGAGCCAAGTCTAACAACTGTAGGCGTACCACCGCCACCTTCTCATTTTCAGGTGTCCTAGCTGCTTCCAGGACCACCTCGGTATCCTGAAGCCAAGCATCCGCGGCAATCGTATCTTCACTGCCGTCAAAGAAGGGAGAGTTCAAGCGCTTGAAACTGTTGGCCGCCTGATTTCCTTGGGGACCTCCTCGGTTTAGTGCATCATGAACCTCCTGGTGCAAGGCGTCACCTCGACGATCTTGGGATGCAAGCAGTTCTCTGATAAGCCCTACCAAAGGCCCCTCGTCCTGTCTAGCTGGTTGAATGGGCGGAGCTGCCTGAACTGGAGGTTCCGGGCCTCCGGAAGGCATAACTCGAGAGGCTATTCCAGAGTGCTGAGCTTGATCTTCCTGGCGCTGGAGTGCTTGTCGAGCTTCCTCTGGCTGGTTGGCAGGTCCGGAAGTAATGCCGCTGAAGAAGATGACATAGGGAACAATAAGGAAAGGTCCAGGACAGATCAATTATACAAGCAATATGATCAGGTCAAGAATCTCAGGGATTTGAAGATACGAGCAGAGATCAAGGGCGAATATTGATTGAGACATCTATTTGGTAAACCCTCACATTTCTTGAATGCCAAGACCTGCATGGGCCACCACTTAAACCGTGTCACGCCCCAGAACCAGAATACTGGAGAGCGGGGGCAGACACAGCCAGCTACGTATATTGAAATAGAATACATCTCAACTATACGGTCACGGCTGTCTAGATATGAGGGTTTACTACAGGCCAGCAGTCTCTTAAGGTCAAGCCTATTGTCTCAATCTCAAGCAATTAACAGAGTTAAAAGATGTTAGAGCATCAAATATATATATATAAGGCGTCCCAAATATTACATATTGGATGATCATAAAGCTAGTCGTACAAAATGATAGGACTAGCAAGAGTTCAGTCATACATGATCAACCCTAGGATTTGTTAATCATGTTACAGCCCGTAGGCAGACAGTAAGTAAATGTGCATCGAGCTAACAGGTGCTCGTCGGCAAACGCCTCAAAAGAATAAATTTACATATGAGTGGGTGAAACAAAAAGGGAAGACCCACTCGTAGCCCGGGTTCCGTCTAGTGTTCACCATTGGACTGGAAGCTTGGTAGATCCTCGGGAGCTGCTCCGAAATCTGGCCACACAAAACCAGCTGGGTCAAACCCCAGAAAGAGCAAGTGCCACAAAGGAGGCCACAAATAAGAACAAAAGCCAGCATATCAGAACATAAAGAATAAAAGAAAGTACAAGTAGTAAAAGTACACAGAGCGATAAATGACTAGGGACGTGGAACCATTCCGGGAGCCAGGTTACAATCCTTAACCAAACAAGGACCGGGATTGTACCCCTTCGCCTGAATAGCTCACCGTCTCTACCCATTTATCGTTAGAGATAAGTAAAACATTCATGACAAAGAGTTCCAGGTACAGGGGCTAGACAAGACTTAGACAAGGCTGGACAACATCAATTTCACAACGGCCAAGCAAGTACTACGGCTTACTACTTTAACTAACTAGGGTTATCACAAGCCTAATTACTAACAAGATGCAGGTGAGAAACTCCCAGTCCCAAGCCCTGCAGACCATCCAGTTATCCTTCCGCGGGTTGAGAGTTATAGGTGGGTACATTGCCCGGGAGACAAATGTACCCTTAGGTGACTTAGAGGGTGCAACACATGACAGTGTGCTGGAAATGTGCTCTACTCGTCGGCAAGCTACAAGTCCATTAATGCCTCAGATAACGAGACTGCCTGTGACCGGGAATTCTCCATGTTCTAATTTGGTCTACTCATTACCTAGTCCAATTTTAGTGTGAGTCCCTGGCCGTGGTACCCAGGGAGTCACCCCTTAGACATGATGCAAGACAAGACAAGTGATTTGCACAGAGCAACAGGTAGTACACCCACGGTGTCAAGACAAGTCAAGTCGAGTCAAGAGTGCGCCACCACGGGCCACTATCAAGTTATCAGGTTACAAGTCGAGAGTGCACCCCATGGATCACTACCAAGTTATCAGGTTACAAGTCGATCATGCTCAGTCACAAGTTACAAGATTCCATTAGAAGGATAACAAGAAACAAAATCCCTAAAGTCCGTGCCAAGACGTGTTGGGCCTAGTCAAGTTGTGCATGTGAGCAATCAAAATCTCAAAAGCTCCAATCATATCAAAAGAAAACCAAGTTATAAAGCTGGCACTAAGGCACTAGGGGTGTAGGTGAACTAGGGTGTGCCAGGGAACAAGCACACTAGAGTGCGCCTGGTGGCAGCACACTAGAGTGCGCCTGGTTGAGGCAGCACACCAGAGTGCGCCTGGGGTGGCAGCTCACTAGAGTGCGCCTGGATCCAAGTGCACTGGAGTGCACTGGAGTACGCTTAAGCCGGAACCAACAAAGTGTGCCTAGCCAGTGTGCGCTAGAGTGCGCCTGGGTCCAAGGGTCAAAGTGCGCCTAGGTAACTACGCGCTAAAGTGCGCCTAGTCAGGGGAGCAGGCGCAATCGGAGGAGGTGCGCAGCGCTAAACAGCGCGCGGCCAGAAAAGTAGGCGCAGTGCGCTAAAGAGCGCCTAGCCAGAAAAGGAGGCGCAGTGCGCTAAAGAGCGCCTGGCCAGAAAAGTAAGCGCAATCGGGCAAGGAGGCCAGAAAGTAGGCGCGCCTGGGGGATCGTCTTCCTCCTCAAGCCGAGGAGAAGAACCCATGGGTTCCAAAACTTTGGAACACCATAAGTCGGCTATCCAAGCTCCAAATCCGAACTTCCAAGGCTCTAACTTGGGTAAAATTCTACCCTCTACAACATGGAAACAATAAAACCAACCAAAATTTAAGTTTAATAGATCAAATCTAAAGAAATCCGAAAATGAACAAAGTCTAGATCTAGGGAAATCCAAGCTTCAAAACCCAAAATGCCAAGCCCTAACATTGGTCCTAGAGCTCTAGTCTAACTAAATATCAAAATAAAATGGGTCCTCATTAAATGGCAAGATGCAACTTGCCTATGGTGGGGATGTTGGTGGTGGTAGGAGGAAGAAGAAGAAGAAATAAATGGAAGTTATGGGGAGAGAGAAAAAGTTGGTGGGATTTTAATGGGGGTTGTTGTGGTGTTCATGAGGGTGCAAGTTAGCTAAAGGTGTTCTCATTCCTACAAACCAAACCAAATCATATTAAACCAAACCGGAAATCCGAATAAGAAAAATACGAGAAATATCGAAATACCACAGTTTAGGCAAGATTTAAAATATACGCAAAAATCAAAATACGGGCAAAATACGAAATACGGGAAATGAGGGTGACAGCAGGCTTTGCACTTTCTTGCATAGTCTATCGCATCTGCTATCATCGTCGGCCAGTAGTAGCCCATTCGGCGAAGACGGTCTTGCAATTTTGGGCCAGGCTGATGGGCCCCGCAGACACCATCATGGGCTTCGCGTACGGCTTCTTTGGCTTCTGCGTTTAACAGACATCGAAGCAGTAATCCATCGTAGGATCGACGATACAGCATTTTCGTCTCTGTATCGTAGAAGAATCTGAGAGAACGCCTTCTGATAGAGATGGCTTCCTTGGGTTCTCGGGCAGGATGTCGTAGACTACGGAGTCTATGAATGGTTGTCTCCAGTCTGGTACTTCGTCGATCGTCTGAGCGAAATAACTCGCCACGAATTGAACATTGTTCTTGGGACAGACCAGTTCATGGCCTATCACGTCCACCAAATAATGAATATGGTTCGGCACTGCTAGGGAAGCGACAAGGCCTGCTAGGGTATCGGCCTCGATATTTTGGAGTCTGGGGACGTGTTCGATGAAGAACCCTTCGAATGACGAGATGATGTTTATCGCTAGTTGGTGATAGGGGATCATGTCTTCTTGGCGGACTTCGTACGAACCCCGGATCTGATTGACGATTAACTGTGAATCGCCGTATGCTTCAAGATATTCTACCCCCGGCTCTCTTGCAAGTTGGAGGCCAATGACTAAAGCGTTGTACTCGGCCCATTGTTAGAGCAGGGTTCTATGAGGGAGTAAGCACGATTGATCACTAGTCCGGAAGGAGAAACCAGCACCACCCCGACTCCGACGACGATGTTGCCTTTGGGTCCGCTCCTTCAAGCACCGTCGAAGAACATTCGCCATATATCATTATGAGAGGCCGCATGCGAGTCGGCGATCTTATCTGGGATTTCTTTATATATTCTGGCCGACTCCGAGCCTGGGTGGGCTGCTAAAAAGTCTGCCATAGCTTGACCTTTAACAGCCTTTTGCGGGACGACGATCATATGGTAGGGGGACAGTAATATTTCCTATGTAGCGAGGCAGGAGCTGAGTGCCCCTGGTTTAGTCATGAGGACCCTGAGGGGGTTGACTCGTGATATCACATGTATGGTTCGTCCATGACATAGTGTCTCGTCTTTTGAATGGCGAACACCCGGGCGAGGCATTCCTTCTCTACGGCGGTATATCGGTGCTCTGGCCCGATCATCATTTGGCTGAGGTAATATATAGCTTGCTCATGGCCTGCATCGTTGTTTTGTGCTAGCAGAGCGCCGAGGGAATGCTCCATTTCTCGTACATAGAGCAGGAATGGTTTTTCAGCTACCGGGGCCACCAGGACCGGAGGGTTTGACAAATATTCTTTGATGCTGTCGAAAGCACGCTGACATTCTTCATCCCATACGAATGAGACGCCCTTCTTCATGAGATGGGTGAATGGCTGACATCGCTCGGAGAGGTTAGAAATGAACCTCCTGATGTAAGCTAACCTCCCTTGAAGGCCTCGGAGTTCTCGGAGATTTCTCGGGGGACTTATCTCCATGATTGCCTTTGTCTTCTCCGGATCTATATGGATTCCCTGGACAGTAATGATAAAACCCAAAAATTTTCTACTGGATACACCTAAGAAGGATATGGTAGGATTCATTTTCAAGTTGTGCGCCCGTATGAGGTCGAATACCGTCCTCAGATCCTACAGATGGTCTCCCTTATAGCGACTCTTAACAGCGATGTCATCAACATAGAACTCCACGGTCTTGCACAAATGGTCCCTGAAGATGATACTCATGGCTCTTTGATATGTGGCGCCAGCATTCTTTAAACCAAAAGGCATGACTGTGTAGCAGTATGTGCCAATCGGCGTTCGGAATAATCTATGCTTTTTGTCGTCGGAAGATATCTTGATTTGGTTGTACCCCGAGAAGCCATCCATGAACGACATATGTTCGAAGCCGCAGGTGTTGTCAATTATGATGTCTGTGATAGGGAGGGGAACTCATCTTTGGGACACGCCACGGTCAGATTGCGGTAGTCGATGCAGATTCGAATCTTTCCATTTTTCTTGAGAACCGGTACTATTTTGGCGACCCAGTCCGGATGTTGTTCCTCACGAATGAAGCCGCTGGCCATCAGTTTGTTGACTTCGGCTTCGATTGCATCCATGATGCCTGGACGGAAGCGTCGTTGCTGTTGTTTGACTGGCTTTGCATCTGGCCGAATATTAAGCTTGTGAAGAGCAACATCGGGGTTTAGCCCTGGCATGTCTTTATAGCTCCAAGCAAACACATCAATATATTCTTTGACAAGTTCCAGTAGTGATTCTCGCTCTTCGTCTGTCAGGCTTTTACTAACGAAGATTGATTTTGGAGAAGAGTCGTTGTCGAGATCCACTTGCATGACCTCATCTTCAGTAGGAGGCTCTCTTTGTTCAAACTGCTTCTCCCATTGTGCATCCAGCTGTTGGGCCCACGGCTCTAATTCGAGGAGTTCAGGAAAGTCATCACCTTCTTCGTAAGCATCGACGAATGCCATATTGACAGACGGGACTTGCCTGAATACATCCCCGATGCTGATATCCGAATCAGAAGTTGGTGATCCGGATGAGTGTGAATGCCAGTCGTATTCCTCATCTGAGCTTTTAGGGGTCGTTGCAGGCGTAACATATCCCAGTCTGCATCGGGTCTTGTTGTAGTAGTCCTGTAGTTTGCTAGCCGTGACCGGCGACTTTAAAGGTAATCGTCGACCAGTGCCGTAGTTTAAACCTGGCGTAGTCTCCAGATCATACCCCTATTTTTGTATGAGATATTTGGATTGGGGGCTATATAGATAGAGAGGCAGTCTTCCGGCGTACGATTCGAGATCGACTTCTTCTATGGTGAAGGGCTGTGGATCATTCTTCCGGCCGAAGATGATTGGATGGTCCCCTCCCTCGATTATGCGGTAAGCGTCTTCCACGGGAGTAAGTTGATTTGCGGTGTAAACGTTTGTCACCTGTGTGTGTAGGTGAGTGCCTATACCGTGTTCCGTAGCATACATTGTACAAAGCTTATTAAGCTCGATATAGTTCAAAGATAGCCCTTTATTGATGAAGTAAGGTATCTTTTCTAACGGGATTACATCGTCTGCGGATGGAGCATCAGTATGAGCAGCCACATACTTGGCCAGTTCAGGTTCTTCTTCGGCGACCCCTTGTATAAATGAAGACTGAGAGGATGACTTGGGCAACTTGATCATCAGGGGTTCCGCTGGTGGAGCAAAACATGGAGTCGTTGGCAAACTAGCGACCCCCAGTTTGGTACTCGATGATGGGCGGAAAGTGGTTGGCTCGCTAGAAGCCCCAGACTTTGCATCGGGCTGACGATTCATTTTGGGAAGACGTATCGTCATTGGCTTGTCGGAGGGATTGAGTTTCTCCGGTTGTGGCTGGCCGACTCTAGGCAGTCTGATTGTCAGTGGCTCCGTTGTGGGTCTTAGAGCTTGGACGGAACTTGGCAGCCGGATTATCATTTGCCCCTCTTGTGCCGAGAGGCTGATTGCGTCCTTACGCAGAGCGTCCGTAAGGGGTGCGGACTTGCCAGGTTTGTGAGCTTGGAGGTGGATCGTCATAGGTTCTTCTGATCCTGTGGCCGTCTCTGTTCGAGCTTGCACATCTCCTTCACCAAGGTGCCTCTTCGACTTTTCGTATAAGCAGGAGTCTGAGTAGTAGAATTTGACCACTTTAAAGGGATCGATGTCGGCAAACTCTGTCCTCACGAAGCCGTGTTTGTCGACATACTTGAAGCATTGGTGCAGTGTGGAAGGCACGATCATGTAATCGTGTATCCATGGGCGCCCCAGGAGGATATTGTAGGAAGTGTCCACATCTATGACGTAACAGGTCACTTCTGACTGAAGATCGCCAATTTGGCACTTCAAGCGAATCTTCCTAATCGGGTAGCTCCTGCCCGAATTGAAACCGCAGATGGCGGTGCTTGTTGGTGTCAGACGATGCATAGGAATACGGAGATGATGTAACAGACCCTTCGAGATAATGCTTATGGAAGAACCAGGATCAATGTGCATCCGATCCACCTTTACGTCACCGATGTATCCAGTGTAGTATAACGGACGATCGTGCAGATTGGTTTTGATGAGCATATCCTGCGGCATGAAGACAATATTGGGCATCGCTCCTGTGCAAGCGCTGTCTTGGAGATTTGCAGGCGGGCTCTCTCCTGTGAGGTTGACCTGAGCTAGATATGCATCGACATTCTGGAGTGCATCGCTTATTGCCACGCGAACATCTTTGGAGAGTCTCTGGAGCTCGTATAATGACAATTTGGCCGGTGTGTTGGCTAATTGTGCCAGGATGTCAAAGTTGTATGGCCTTTCCAGCCCATGAGATGCCTCTTTTCGGAGGGATTTGTCAAAGCGAGTCTCCTTCGGCCTAGGCTTGTCGGTCGTCGGAGGTTGAGAAGGTCCCGGAGCGTCAGTAGTAGCCGTCTGATGCTCTTTAGTCGAGTTATCTGGTGTAGGTTGGGATTGAACAACAGACCGAGTAACGACAGCTGCGGCTTCCTCGTCATCTGCCGAGATTGTGTAGCAGGATCTGACTTTTCTATTCTTTTTCTTGCCAAAGGAGAGTGGTGTAGACTGAGTCACTTTAGGTACCAAGTCTAGATGGACCCACATGACCTCCCCTCGTGACGCGGTAAAGGGTACTAGACCAGTAGCCTGATCTCGAGGAGGTGGAAGATTAGTAATCTCCATTGTTGCCCGAGGGATGGGTACCACGCCGTCTTGAGTCTCTGTTGGAGGGAAGCTGCCAAACTGTACGGACACCATGTTGGCTGTCACGATTACCTCCTCGAAATCAATGGCCAGAGCCTTAGAATCGATGAGATGTTGGATGTATCTCTTCAGTTGGTAGCAGTCGTGTGTAGCATGGGGGACATAGCGGTGGTAATGACAGTACTTTAGGCTCTCCATTTCTGCCGGCCGAGGTTCCCGTCTTGGTGGAGGGAGCTGAATTCTATCTCCTTGTATGAGCATGTCCAAGATAGGCTTGACATGGCCATCTTCAAAGGAGTAGGTCATTTGCGGCCATTGCTTGTCTGCCGATTTTGACTCAGGATTCTGGGCTGTATCGGCCACCATAGCCTGCTTGCCCTTGTTGTCCCAATTATTGGAGGAGTTACCACTATTGTTGTTGTTGGTATTAGGGCGCTTGCCCTTGTCCTCTCCCCCCAAGATGTGCAATCCCAGTAGGCGAGGCTTTTTCAACCTATCCTCGGCACTAGTGGCACTGATGATAAACGTCTTCCAGTCCTTAAATTGACTTTCGTCTATCCAGAGGCTGATTGTTGGAAGCAGTCTCTTTTGGCAAATTTCAATTAAGGGGGAATCCGGATTACCAGATGGCAACTTCATTACGGTTTGGCGAAACCACTCAATATAGTTCCTTGTCAGCTCCTTCACCCCTTGAACGACGTCCATGAGGGTGGACATTGTGATGTCCTGTCCTACTTCGTAGAATCTCTCCAAGAATATGCGCTTGAAGCTGGCGAAGGAGTGGATTCAGTTGTCTGGCAGTTTACGGTACCAGTCGAAGGCGACCCCTTCCAATGCCCTAATGAATAATCGTGTAAGGATGGCATCGTCATGGGGCAGATGGTCGGTGGTGACCTCGAAGTAAGTGATGTACCGACTTGCGGAGGTCTTCCCATCATATGGATTGATGTGGAATGGTTTATACTTTGGTGGGAAGGGAACATCTCTCCACGCAACGGGACACGGTTGTCGTATCCTGAGGTCTTGGCAGTTTTCTCGGGCATGGAACATGGCCCGGAGCTCCTGGACCTCTCTTCTTGCTTCCCTGGCCTCATCCGCAGCGGTGGGAGTTGACATTTCAGGAGGATTATTGCCCGGGTTTGGTGCCGCTGAGTTCGAGTCCGCAATAACCGCGGGACCCAAGTTTGTTTGGCCAGACGTCCCTCCTTGCAGAGTAGGGAGGGCTACTTTGATCTCGTCCACTGATTTGACAAAAGTGCGCAGTATGGCCTCCAGAGTGTCGATACGTTGGCGATCACTGGGACCATCTTGTTCGTCGTTTGTCATGAATGTCGTCCTCACATGAGTAGAAGTGGAAGGGACGGTAGATGACGTGCCCTCCGAATCATACCCCTGTACCGAGAAGTCATCGGGGTATGTGGAAATGTTCTCCTCTGGTTCGGACTCAGAAGGGATAGTACCCCCAGCTTCAGAGTCTGCCTCGTTTTGAGAGTCGTGGACGTCCTCGGGGACGTCGGCACCTGCTGTATCTGACGGGAGAGTTGTTTCCTTGGGCCCATCTCCTTGGAACATCGGATTATCGTGGATGTTCGGAGGATTGCTACCCCCAGTTTCAGCGACCCCCAGTGATATGGATGATGAATCTCCCACTGTAGCAGATTTCGTCTTTGAGCGGGTACCTTGGAAAACTCCAGTGGTGGACAACCGTTTAGACGGCAGTTTCTTAGCCACAGTGGTTGAAATCTTCGGGCTGGAAACGTTTATCTTCTTCCCTCTCCCATCGGCGGAGATTTTCTGAGTAGAGTTGCAGGAGACGACGGGAGGCACCTCATCCTCTGAGCTCGGCTATTGTAATCTTTGGAAGACGGACTGCCGGTCTTCTCGTACTGTCGCGTTGTTGCAACAGCAGTTGACAATAACTTTGGTGCAGTGATGTCCGTGGTAGGATTCTTTTCACACCGAGGCCTCTTTTCTTTTATTGCGTTTGTTGAGGATAACCTCACGCAAGTCAGATGGGTCTGGAATGACCATGTTTGCTCCCTGGGTTTTAGGAGAATTTTGGGAACCACTCTGTCTGTTTGCCGCCGGGGGCTGGACTCGAGTGGTTCTGTATAACTTCCCATCAGAGGTCCGCATAACAGTATGTGGAGCGCTCGGATGGTCAGAGGTCGGGACAGCGGACTGAGCTCGTCAAGCTCGCGCTGCCATAGACTTCTTCACTCTAGTGCGTGAGGGCACATAGTAGGAAGAGTCTAAGTGGTGTTGCAGAGAGTCAAACATATTTTCTCGGAAGCATGAGAGATCAAGACCATAGGAGAGGCGATCGAAGACTGAGCCTGAGCCGCGTGGAGCAGACAGCATCCGGTTGGAATCAACAGTCTTCATGCGGCTGGCAATCGTAGCCGCATGGGCTTTCTTCATGCGGCTGGAAGTCTCGGCCACATAAGTATTCTGCATCCGGCTGGCAGTTTCGGCCGCATGAATATTATGCATGCGGCTGGCAATCTTGGCCGCATGAATGTCCAGCCTGCGGCTAGTGCCTTTGTTCAGCTTCTTCCTGGAGCACATAGAATCACTCTTTGCCCCTGCAAGTCCAGCATCGTAGTGTTTTCCTCTGCCGGACTTGGGGACAGCAGAGTCCTCTATGGCTTGAAGTGGGGCCGTATGAGAGTTTCTTTCGCCGTCTTGGACAGCAGAGAGTACTCCGTCTAGAGCTTGGGGAGGAGCAAATGATTTTGGCCTCCACTTCCTGCGAGCTTTCTTTGTGCGGGTTCGCCTCTGGACCGGGCCAGCGCTCCCGTCGGAGAGCATTTCTTCAAACGCCTGTTGGTCGAAGCGGATGACCATCTTCTGTTGTGTGGAGCCAAGTTTGGCTGCATCCGATAACTTCTCAGCCGTGGAGAAGTTTGTCCCCAGCAGAGTTGCCAACGTGTTTGCCATTGATTATAAAAAAATAGAACAATTATATCGGAGGACTGGACTTTTACTTCACAATACAAACTCTCTCGTACAAAGAAAGCCTAGGGACGAAAACCTAGGTACAGCAATCTAAGTACAATTGTTTAGTTTTTCTAGGGGAGGTGACAGTAGAGGCTCGAAAAAGCGAGGACATCTCTGCCTTACTCCTTGGACGATCGGACGTAGCCTTGGCTCTGGTGAAGAAATGCTCTGGGACGTGTGGGGAGACTCCCATGCACCTTTGGTTGCTAGATCTCTGGATGTCTCTGTAGTGCTCCCTCTCTCTTTTTGCTCTCTCTCTCTCTCTCTGCCCTCTCTCTCTCTCTCTTTTTGTTGTCCAGCCGTTTGCATGGGAATGGCACCTTGCTATTTATAGGAGTGGGGAGTGATCATTAGGGTTTGCAAATGATTGCCTTCTTCAGAAGTCGGCGGTTAAGGCTCAATTAATCTGGGCCATTCATCTTGAATATAATAAATTTGAGCAATTAATGTGATTGTATCAAATCTCTGTGGGCAATAAATGTTGATTGCTATGAATACCCGTGATTTGTGATAGCCTGCCACATGTCCAATTTGCTTGATTTGATCTGATCTGGGCAATTATGACGATCGCAACAAATCTGATTTTGTTAGGATTTGTTAGCACCCATAATTCCAGGGAAGATGAGACTGCCACGTGTCTCAAATGTCGCGAAGAGCGCCACGTGTCTCAACTGGACCGTCCTGGCAGAGCCGCATATGGTGGTCCTTTCAGCAGCGTGAAGCATACAGCCTCATGAGGATGGGCAGACGCATGAGTATGGGCAGCCGCATGGGGATGATCAGCCGCATGGGGATAGGCAGTCGCATGCAAATGGACAGCCGCATGGGGATAGGCAGCCGCATGGGGATAGGCAGTCGCATGCAGATGGGCAGCCGCATAAATGCAGCGGCCGCATGGAGTGGCCTCGGGACTTGGTGGATTTTGCCAGCTGTAAGGAGATTTTCTTCTCTTTTCTAGGATCACGCCATCATGTCAGAGTCATTATTACGTCCTTATGTCAGAGCTGTCATAGCTGTTATTTGTCAGAGCAGCCGTCAGGGCATTAAATGCAGCCCAATGTAGAGAAGAACTGTTGAAGGCCACGTGGCTTCTTTCTGAGCCGCATGGAACTATCCGAGCCGCATGGACCATTGAGCCGCATGGACTCCTGAGCCGTATGGACTTCTGAGCCGTATGGGAATCCTGAGCCGCATGGGGATCCTTCTGTCGGAGCCGCATAGGCCTTTCTTTATTCTTTTCCATGCTTCTACAGTCCCGATTACCAAGACCACAATAAAAAGTGTCAACCTTCCACCAGCATACGACCATGTGGCTGGGATGATCCCACTCAAGAATGTAAGGGGCAAAATCATGTGGCAACACCCGAATTTGGTGGACGAAATAGTTTAGCCTATGGTCCTGCCAACCTCAAGACAAAAGAAGAAGTCTAGGTCATAACCAGTAGAATCTCCTTCTCCATAAAGGAACGCGTTTCACGACCAAGGCTTCACAGGCCGATTTCAAAAAAAAAGAAAAAAATGCAACTCCTCAATATTCCATATCTCTTGAATAAGTTTCTTTTATAAAGCGTGAATAAGAACATATCCTTTTATAAGATGTTAAACTCTCTACAAAATGGATGTAGAGATATTTTATACTATGTTCATCATATCTCTAGTGAAAATATTCACATCCTCAAAAAAGAGACGACAGAGACTCTTATCAAAATGGAAAATCTGTTACATGTTTTAGTTGCATAAAAGAGCTTGTTTCTACTTGAAATCTCACCGTAAGTGGGTTCCCAACACTTGTGTCCTGCTTTCTCTGGAGGGTCAACACATCACAGGTCCTATCCTATAGCGACGAATATGAAAGTCTTGTAAGAGCTTCCAAGCCTCTTCCGAAAGACGTCCCAGATAAGACGATAAAAAGTTACAAGAGATGACGATCATAGGGAAGCTTCCATTCTTCTTCCCAAAATCAAAGCCACTCCTTTTGAACAGGCCATCAACTGCCATCATATGGAAGAAGAAGTACTAGAGATAAGCAATCAACCCAAACCCGGTAATCAGCATCCTCCTCGTCCAAGGTAAGAGTAGCATGCCTTCTTATCCACGAATGGTGAAGCTAGCAATGAGATGGGGGAGAACCCCACTTTTTATGAGATTCATCGTTTCTCGGTTCATCTCTATATCATAAAAAGAATCCCCTTGTATACGGAAGCATACAAGACCGTTCCTTGCGAAATCAAGAATACTTTCTAGTGCTTCAAACTTCATATCTTCTGAAGACTTGGCGCTAATTGCCACCATGACTCATGCTTCATCTGTCAAAGAAGAAGGAGGCGCCAGGCCATAAGAAGAGAAAAGGTACTCAAGCATGGAGAATAGAAACATATGGGATTATGGAAGAAAGGGTCTCCTAAGGCCCTATTTATAGCCATGAGACTCATCAAGAAGGCAGGTGAAGAGCCACTCCCCTATTAAATATGAGTAAGTCCTCCACGTCTACTAAGGAGCCTGTCCTTTCAACTTTTGATCGGACCTGGTCAAATCAAGGTACTCGAGCATTATGTCTGCCAAAGCAGCAATAAAAAGGGAATAATATTATATGCTTACCACGTCACACCACAATAAAGTCGGAGCAAACCCGATCTTAAAATGGGTCCACAAACAAGTATCAAAGAAAAAAAGGGAGGTAAATTGTCATTATTTCTTCATTTCAAAAATATATATACAAAGAAGTACAAAAAAGAGGGAGGACGGATTCAAATGTCCATGCAAAATCCCTAAAGTCGCTGACGGAAAGAAGCTATGAGTTGTTCCTTCTTCTAACAAGAAATATGCTTAGCTTCATGCTCGACAACAATCGAGTATTCTAGGTAGGTATGGTTGCCAAGCCTTACCTAGATCTCTCGATGTAGGCTCCATGGCGACAGAAGATGCACTGATCTTCTCTAATAGTTGACTAATGGCTTTCTGATTTCTGGTGAGGGCTGTCAGACGAAGCTCTATCCTTTGGTGTTCTGCTTGATGCCTTTCAACCTCCGCTGTGATCCTCATCATCATTTGAGCGGTGGAGTTTCGCTCTGATGACAGTCGCACCAGTGTGTCGGATAATTAGCGATACTTCTCAGCCAATTAGCCTATTTTGTAACTAACGTCACTAATACCCTCAACACATATCGCTTTTCCTTTAGCATCCTTGTCAAGTAGACAGTTGTGCTCTAAAGAGGCCAGTACATCTACATCAGCCTCCTGGGCATATTGAAGTGTACCGAGACACTGCTCTACTAAATTGAGCTTGACAAGGAGTGATTCGGCTATATGCTCCAGGCCGGGGAAAGCTCGTAGGGTTCGGATCTAACCCCCAGCTCCACGCTTAGCCCAAGAGAAAGAAAGACTTGTTCCTAGGAAGCCCTGGATCCCCTGCTTCATAATTAGGTGGAAGGTCACAATCAGAATCTCAATCGTACCACCCACATCGTCAGGAACAGACGGAATCAAAGGAGTCGCGATCTCCTCCACCGGGTTGATACCTAAAGAAGTAGATGACATGACTGGCCTTCCAACCATCTTCCCCAAAGAATGAGACCAAGAAGCTGCGGCATCCGATAGCAATGCCGACAAGCTTGGGAGCCTAGCCAGAATAATTTCTACAGAAGTAACCTCGGTATTGTCTATACCAGAATCAAAAATAGGTACAGAAGCCCTGGCTTGCAGATGAGAGTCATTAGCGGCCAATGTATGAACCGGAGGAGGAGATACACTAATCGCTTCCTTAATCATAACATGAAATGATGCAGGAGTCGGTTCTCTCTCAACAAACTCACTCGTGTTCACTATAGAACCGACGTCATTCTCCTCTGTACCCCTAATTTCAACTATCAAAGAAGGTTCATGCCTCCTCATGACTAGGTGATCTTATATCCCTTCCTCGGCACTCTCTTCAGCCTCAGCATGAACCAAGAAACTGAGGTACAAAGGCCCATGATAACCTGGCACACCCAAGGAATCTGGTGTCCCTCCATGCGGAGTATCATGATCCTTCGACACCCCCGACGATTATGGTGCCCTTGAAACTTCTGCTATATCTGCCTCAGATCCCTCCTCCGCCCTAATCACAGGGTACACCAAATGGTAAGCATGAGTCAGCTTCCCTAATGCATGCACAAAACCAAATGAAACTCATGATAAAAAGTAAGAAAGATGGTGATCCAAAGAAAGTATTCGAGACTAAACTACCTTCAAACCACGTTATAGAACCATTTCAGCCGGTCGCTTCCTAGGTCACAGAGGACTGCTTGCGTCCGCAACAGCACTGGATAGGGAAAGATGCTTAGGAGAATAAGGCAGAGGCATCAGCCTCGTCCCCACAATAGAGCTATTTTTTTGCTATAACTAACTGGTGTACGATCGATTGACAGTAAAATGTAGCCAACGTAAAGACAATAGCCGGCTCAGTTTCAGCATTTGGTAACTTGAACTCTACACCAATACCAGCAGCAGAGTAATAATGCCTTGGTCATATACCATCGAGCATGTTACCCTCTAACCCAAGGTATAGATTTAGAGTCTCCAGTAAGAGCTGACAATATCCAAATTTCCGGGCAAACCTGCTCGACAAGTAAGGCTCTAGAGAAATGATATTATTACTTTGATAATCCAAATGAGACGGTCTTATAGAGAAAAACCAATATTTGGCTGAGGAAGAAAGCACATGGGTGCATATTTCTGCAACAAGATGTAAAAGACCACCATTCTCTTCAGGAAAATCAGGCACTATGGAGAAGAAAGAGTAATCATCTAGGGAGGCCAAGGCCTGTTGACAATGGGGTAACTCTTTGGAAAAACAAGTTATTGTCCCATATCGCTGCAAGAAGACATCTTCCTCCAAATACTCTCATCCTCTTCAGTAGACACCATTGAGCGATGGTGTAGCAAGAACCACCCCAGCAGATAGTGGTAAGGCATTTTTATATGGTTGAAGTTACCAGTCTCCTTGTGGTCTAGAACCTTTCAGATGAGAAGACGGAGACCCCATTGGTGGCAGCAAACCATAGCAGAAAGAAGGGCTAACTTGTGCCCAAACGCCAATTTCACCGCTGGGAGTATTAGATTATGGTTGATCCGGTCTATCGAACCCGAACCCCCGTGAACAATGCACAACTGCAACCAGAGCGTCAGAAACCTGGCCAAAATAGCCTTAGCAGACAGAGGTTATGTGTCCTGGCAGAAGTAAAATAGGTCTTCTACTGAATGACTACCCCGTTCGTCCCCAACCACGGACTTCTCCTTACTTCGGAATAGAGCCCTAATCTATTGGTGAGTCTGCAACTTTCTCACCTCGACTCGTTGTGGATCTGAGGAAGAAGGAAAAAGATGATCCATCCACACAATAATTAGAGGAGCTGCCCCTCCGTCTTCTTGTCTTCCTTCGAGAGACGCCAGCACATTGAGAGATGGCACAATAATTTCTTATACATAATAAGAAGTTCAGGATCCTCCATTCCCAGCGATTGCAATCCCTCATTCGACAAGTATGCTCTTTGTAGAGTTCTTTGCCCAAGGCAATACGAACACTTTATACATCTCATGGAGGGCCAGCCCCAACCCACCACCTGACATAAAGAATGTACCTATGCAATGATTGTATAATTCTTGTAGTACAATAAAGGCACCAACATTGATATCCAGCCCCTATTGAGTTTCTCTGATCGCGAATAACAAGCCGATTGCCCTTAACTCGGCCTCATACTTCTCTAAAATCCACTTTGACATAGCCTCCCACACAGTTTTATAGTGGGCCCAACCAACAAATTGGAGTTGTCCAGGGGGGTAATAACCTTTCGCTGCCAACCTATTTACAAAAGTGTCCATGGCAATTGGACAAACAATTGGGGATAAGTCATTCCGAGAGACACTGGGTAGCAAACCCACATACGAACCAGGAACTAAGACCTTAAAGTTTGCATACACCTTCTTCTCATTTGAAGAGAACCGAACGACACTAAACTGGACGTTCGTTATCTCCTTGGTCAATCTCACACTTCCTGTGGGAACTCCCCACAAAGGCAAAAGTGGAAAACAATAAATGTTGCTCCATCAAAGAAAAGTGCATACGCATTCCGATAGAAGAGAAATGCCAATCCTCTTTGACCTTAACTACTTTTGGGGCCGAGAAAAGAAGGGCATTGTCGAACAAAAATAACGATTTCAAACACCCTTCTCCCTTAGCGGAGTAAAGGTTCCCCGCATTCAGCTGCTCCAAAAGGAAAGACAAGCTCTGGTCGCACACCATCCTCTGACGAATCTTGGATGGGCCTTCGTTAATCTGGACCTGGATGGTGGTCTTTAGATCATCAAATTTTACCCTCGACTATATTTGCTCTGTACTCAAAAGGAACTCACCCGACAATGCTCGAGGAAGAACCATTATAAGACAAAAAAGTTGGGCCGACTCAGTACATTTGGGGTTTTAGAAACATGGCCTACCAAACACGGGGCAGTCGAACCTTCGACCGACGGCTGGACATTAGGAGGATACTTCAGCACCCGCTCATCAGAACCATAAACCGGATACTTACCCTTATGGGCCTTCTTCGCATATGTACTAGAAGATGAAACTTTGTGGGCCATGACACCTGGGGTTTGCAAGTGTCCATGGAACAGAAGTGAACAAACTGTTTTGTTCTCTTCAAACCAAAACCCCTTTATAGCAAAAACTTGCTAGCTTGGCAACGTTTGAAAACAAGGGTGCACCGAGATGAAGGGACTCCATCAAGAGTCCAGAGACTCTACTAAAGCCTTGGCAGCCCAAGAACCCTAAAGAGCCCATCTTCTGTTTAAAGTATTCCAAACTTATTGCCAAGTTTGAAAATGTTGAAGGGGGTCTTGTAGAAGCATAGAAATTGCCCAGCCTCAATCAAGATCAAACAACCATAGAAAAAGTGCACAAAGGCCCAAAGATCTCCAATGGGATGCCAAGTCCTAACAGCACAGTACCCCGAGGCACATCACCTTTCTAGAACTAAAGGTAGCTGGACCCCTCAATACGACCAGATCACATGCGACCCAGACACCATGCAACCATCATTCCAAAAAGCCCCTATACCACCAATAGGGCATGCGGCTCAAATGGCGTAACTAACCTCCACATCAAGGCAGATGGCTCGAGTCCTTGGCTGGTCTACCCTCTATACCAAGACAGATGGTTCATGCCTCGAACCGCTATAAGCTGGTTCACACCCCAAACATGATCACCAAAAGCTGGTTCGTGTCTCAAACTGGGTCATCTTAAATCCCGTTTGTAACGAATAAAAGGATCAATACCACATTTATGGTGTATGCACCATAACCGCCTCATTCAAATCGGAGATTCTCTCCAATCACAGCAAGCGCCACGCATCAATAAAAGATCATGCCACCTAATTTAAGTCTTTCGTTTATGGCACACACGTTATATAACCACACCATTCAAACAAAAGGTTCTCCTAAACATTCGTTCATGCTAGGTCACCTATGATCAGGCCATACAGACGGACAGTCATAATCACCAACAATTACATCTAAGGATCCTTAAGTCCTCACTCGAAGCTCCTGCAGCAATGGTCGTCCAATCAGCGCCTCGACCATGCCGAGCGGTTAAACATGCTGCCTAAACAGCTGTAACAGCCCAGATGGTGTCACGACCCGCACCCTAGAGTTAGGGCACGATAACGTAACAACGCCCAGCCTACGCCGCAGTGTCGACGGTAGAACGCTGTCCTAGGTCGCAACATTTAACAATATAATGCTAAGCAGTTTATACTCCCCGAATGGGGGTGACATAGCAGATACAGACTCAATCACATCTAAGGTAGAGCATGATAAGGATAGATAAAACATGAAATCAAAAAGAGGTACAATAGAGAGAAATCTAAGTGTCTAAGATACACAAATCCAGAAATATATCTCAAATCTCCAAACTCAGATACAGTAAACCATAAAATGAATACAACTCCAGACAATTGAAATAACTATCTAAACAACCTCTAATGTGTCTCCTCTAGGCTAGCAGGCAACCTCTAATGCTATCTGTAAAATTTATCAACAGGTCCAGTCAGGACTGGAGCGAGTACAGTACATCTCAATAGATCATAGCAGGTTAGAAAATATAATCACGCAGTAAAGTAAGATACAGATACTAAAAGAAGTACAGTATGTAAACAGAGAGAGCTGTAATAGAAATATCTACTATAAATAGAGACTAACAGTGGCTAGTGAGTCAGAGTACAATATAGACATGTAAATGGCATAGGAGATTCTGATGCTACACTATGGAAGAGATTCTGATGCTACAAGACTTGGATAGTATTCACATGTCCAATTCTACTTCCCCGTACCCCCAATCAATACACAAGGATCCAACCAAGTTATGTTATGATTCCACGCAGAGCCCTCGAAGGGTGATACATGGATGTCCCAAAAATAGGGATTCTAGGAGATTCTAGGATATCCAGTAAATAGGATAAGAGATTCTAGGAGACTCTGTGATCATAAGGGTATATGTCACAAGTGATCAAAGAACCTGTGAAGCATAGTGATACGTCATGTAAGTGAAACGTATAGAACATGTAGTACCCGATGCTCCCTAAGGATAACATCTCAAGAAGGGATCCGTATAGTACTAATCCGTGTGACCAACGTGACAATAACAAGTAAAGTAATTTAATACAGGAAATAATTCTAAGCAGGATATGAAATGATCAGAGAATGTACTCGCCTCGATTTGATTGGAGTCGACATACGCGACACGAACGTGACACGAGGTAGGTACACTGCTATGCTCTACAGAGGGTCCCAGACGACGACACGGACAGCCCCAATGAGTCCATAGTAGTCCAAATAGCCTAGTTGGTATATAAAAGTCTAAAATCAGGGTTGGTACGACAATCAATCAAGAGATAGAAAAATGACTATCATAGTCACGATTTATGATTTTTAGAAAATATAATTAAATTAATATAATAAACTTTGAAATCCTTTATAATGATAAAACTATATCTGCGTTAGTCAATATATTTTTGATAATAAATCAAAACTCAGAAAATCGTTTCTGTACCAATGTTCCTATTTTGATAAATATGAATTTAGGAGAAGAAAATTAGCTATACAAAAATTATTCAAAAATCGTTTGTAATAATTTACGAAAATAGATATTATATTAATCGAGATATTTGATATTATTTACTAATAAGGAAAAAAAAACGTTCTAGTATCAATATATTTATAACTATATTAGAAAGACTTAATCTTCAGCAATTATCAATAATTGAATAATTAATTAATAATTTAGGTCAAAAACTTACTATAATATTTTAGAAATATTATTATATATTTATATAATTTATCAAGCAAGTAATTATGTTAATATAATAATACTAATAAAATAATAATAATAATAATAATAATACCAACATTATATTATATTCATTACATTATACTAATATACATTATTATAAAACTATTATACATTATAATATACAAGTGTACCTTTATTGTACAAACAGTATAGATTATAAATATAACTAATATATATTATTCATCAACTAATATATATATTATATATATATAAAAACTTAACATATATAATATATATATAACTAATAAAATATACTTATATAAAAGAAAAGGGGGCTGATCCCCAACATAAGTTTAGATCTAAGGATGGGCTCACATGGGGGTTCTCCTCGGCCAGGCTCCGGCGGAGCAGCGTCGGCGGGATCGGTCAGGGCGGAGCACGCCAAGGGGGCGGCGAGGGGTTTCAGTCACGGCGGGTCGGGGTTCCGCGCATGGCCAGACGGAGCTCGCCAAGGTGGTGCGGGGTCGCGCCGATGGGGTGGCGACGGACGGGGGCTCACGCGGCGGCGCGAGCTCGGCCAGGGCGACGACGGCAGGTCCACTCTCTCCCTCTCTCTCTCTATTGATGATTGCTTGGGAGGGAAATGTCTATCCGTGGTGGCGGTGGTGGCCAACGGTGGTGGAGCGTGAAGGTCGGGGGTTGTGATGGTGGCGGTGGTGTATGGCAGGGCGACAGCGGTGGTTGACATAGGTGGTGGCGGTGGTGGCGTGTGGGTATGATGGTGCCGTGGCGGTGGATCTGAGGGTGGCGGCCGGAGGGATGGAGACGACGGCGGTGGTCGGGTGGTGGTGTCAGCAGTAGTAGTGAGGGTGGTTGGGTTACCTCGGCCAGGGGTGGTCGGTGGATCTGTTGTTGGTGGTGGACGATGGTGGAAATGGTGGTTCAGGTGGTGGCGGATGAACGAAAATGGCGGTGGTGGCGAAGGGCTGCCCAGTTGGCCGGGCGGTCGGGATGCAATGGCAGGGGTGGTCGGGACAGCTACAGTAGTGGCGGCTATGTGAATTTTTTTTGGTTTTGGGGATTTGTGTAATATTCCTAGGGTTTTGGGAATGGGTGCTATTTATAGGGGAGTGGGGAGAAAACCCTAAAAATGTATATGTAATAGAAATTAGGAAAATAAAAAAAATACTAACTGCTAACCAAGGCTAACTGCTAACATCATCACTATCTGCCAATAATTAGTACAAAATAAATATTAGCCATAATTAATAAATAATTGCCAGTTACTACTAATTAACAAATGGCTAATTACAATTTAGCCAGAATTTTTCTAATTAATAAAATAATACTAATATATTCACTTAATAATTTAAATATATTTAGAAATTATTTATTTAGTAAATAATTATATTTTGAAATTCCAAAATTCAATAACGTCTCTCCATACAGATTAATATTAAAAATCTTATTTATTCAAGAAAATGACAGAAAAATTCCAATAGGACAAAATCACCTAAAATAGTAAACCTAAGCCAACAGGGACCGATAGCAATCACGGTCAATTTGTTTTTCCAAAAATTTGAAATTGCACACTCTTCGAGATTTAGAAAATTCGAAGTTTTGAAAAAAATACGAAATAAAATAAAAATAAAAAATTTCGAAAATATCCAAGAATTCGATTTACGGAGGTTACAAGTCTACCCTCCTTAAAAAAATTTCGTCCTCGAAATTAAAGCTTGGCAAGGGGTCAAAACATGATAGAAATTTTAGGCATTATAGCCGACACGATCAAGAACAACGAGTTGGCACGATCAAGATGATCAACTCGAAATTGTTTAAGCATGACTATTGATTTGACACGATAGGATCATAGTATGGTCGAATCAACTAGGCACGATTTAGAACGAAGATTCAGTATCTTAGGTACGACTCGAGTCGCGACTAATATAACAAATTGTTTATTTTGGTTATGATAAGGTAGGGTCAAATCTGAGTATAGTACGACCAACAGAATCTAGGCTTGGTAAGTTCGGAGTTAGAGTCACACAAGCACGATCAAAATCAAGACCTGGTATGACCAAGGATAAATTTTTGGCACAATCAAGATACAAAATTAAAGTCTTATAGGCACGATCAAAATTTAATGGACAAGGTTAATTAAGTCATGAATCAGGACTCGGTCGTGATTAGAAATTTGAAAATGATTTAAGTCACCTTGGCACGATCAAGAATAAGTTACCCAAAATAAAATCTAGGTATGATTCAGGAATGAACTTATAGCACGAGCAGTTAGAGAATTGAAATCTAGGCATTAACAGAGAATTTGTTCAGACATGATCAAAATCGAATTCGGACACGACTAAGTTCATATATAGTCGTGATCGAAGATCAAGATTTTAGGCACAAGTGCAAAAATTCAAACATGATAATAATCGAAATTTGACACGATCAAGATAAGGTCAGTCTAATCTTGGTCAAATAGTATTTAAATATGATAAAGAGTATCGTAGTAGCCTAGGCACGATTAAGTATGAAATTCGATATAATCAAGGATAGTGTGAAGCTAAATCGGAATTGGAACAGAACTTAGTCGTTTCCAAGAATAAATCAGAGTTTAGGCACAAGTGATATTGGTATCGAAGTTCGATTACGATCAAAATTAGAATATTGACACAATAAAAAAATAAAGCTAATCAATAATTGAATTTAGATTCAAAAAGTTTTAAAATTGAGATTTTTTTTTGAGCACGAGCAACATATGATAGAGATTCCAAGTCACGGTAGAATTCAAATAAATTGAGTACGGTCAAGGGTCAAGACTATTGGTACGATAAAGGGTACTATTCCAGAAAATCAAATCAAAAATTCAACGAATGTCAATAGCATTGATATCCAATATGTTAAGAATGTTTAGTCTCGATACGATCTAAGTTGATCAATTCTGGAAAATCAAGATTAGGGCAATATGGAGGACAGGTTCATCGAAGTCTGAGCTCGAGCATACTAGAATGGGGATTCAGGTCATAATTAAGTTTAATTCAATTGAGTACAACCCAAGATATTAACACGATAAGAATAGATGAGCAAGGTCGATTGGTTGTGATTAAGGGAGTTAGGATTCAATGATATTGAAAACCTTTTAGGAAACAAGGAAAGATTTCATAAGAAGTCAAGTTAATCATCTCTCTCTAATACCATCAAGTTTATCATTTGCTAAATCATATTTTTATCTCACAAGTCCCAATATGAAAATCAACCTCTATATAACTATCATCGAAATTTTATAACCTTCGGCCATCTAAACCTTTACCACGATTACCATAAACAAAATTTCAAACTTCTAAAACATTTCTCCACGAAGAATAACCCTCTTAATTAAGTATCAACACTTATCCATTTAATCAAATTTCTAAATTCTTTCACCTCGTTCTAAATTAGATCCGAAACCTCTAGATCCGGTTTATGAAATCCTTGAACTTGTTTAAATCAAGTCCCGTATTTACTCAACTCCAATACCACCATGTTATACAAAATTTATTCTTATTTATAAATCAACCTTCATATTTCTTCAATGTTCACCTTCAGTATTATCCTTTTTGAATTCTATAATTTTCCCCAATTAAAAAAAAATTCCTATAACTTAAAATCCTTGTGTTCTCTCTGTCTCTTGTCACCCTCTTATAATATCTAGTTTAATTTCGCAAAATCATCGAATACAATTAAATTCTCTTTTCATTTACTAAATCTTTACATAGCCTTTAGAGTACAAGTTCATAAGAATCAATAACCAAGATTTTCTAAGTTCTCAAAACTAGGTTGACCTTGAATATCCTCATTAGTTTTGAATTACATCCATGAATTATTCATAACCAACTTTCTATGATTGTTTCTAAATTGATAACATTTATCCCTCGATTTTATTTTAAACCTTTACCACATCTCCATTTCAAACTTTACATGTTTGACATCCAACATTTTGATTCCTACAAAATCATCTAATGATAACCAATCACGTCTTTTCTGACCTAGATGATTCACGTCACTTCCTCAACATTTCTCAGATAAAAACGATATAAAGATTTAGGGGTTCAAGTACAGTTGACAGAATGTGATACGAGGCAGAATTGATATAATTAGGTCAGTTATATAAGACAAGGAATGATGGTATTAAAATATTGGCAGGAAGAGAAATGATAATAGAATCTGTTCTGCTTATCTGTTAAAAGAAGAAACCATTTCGAAACCAGAATTATATTACCAAACCCAAAATAAGGTCTAGCAAAGTCATCAATTTATTGTATTAAGAGGAAATTCATAGCAAGAAGTTACACAAGGTTTATAAAATAAGCTAAAGCTATATCCTAAGTTAAATAATTAGAAACTAAACAAAACAAACCAAACCAATTAATAATTCTTTTTTTTGAAGGACTGAAACAAAAGTAGGGAAAACATGTTCGAAAATATTTAAGGTACAATCTGATAATCATATGTGTCTATCCAAAATCATGGTACTCTAAATCCTCGTCATACTAGTAAGCAAGGCTACGATAATCACAGAGTCCTCGACTTATGCACATACCTCTAGAATCATGGTATTCAATATTTTTGCGATGCAGCTAGCATGGCCGCGAAAATCTTAAATTCTCACACCCGAGAAATATATCCAAAATCAGACTATATGTCCTCACCATGCTGGCTAATGTGACTATAGAAAACTAGATTCCATAATATAGATGACCTAGCCCATATAATTTTATCTTGACAAAAATTAAATTAAATGAACAATAAATACCCAAAAATTAAATCAAATTTTATCAACGAACTTCAAAATTCAAAAATGAACAAGATCCATCAAAATACAAACTCGGATGCAACAACTATCATCAAGATTCAAAATTTGACATTCATCCATCAAAATCAAATTCAACAACAGAAAGTAAAGATAAATCAAATCAATGGAAGAAGAGTTTTCAAATCGGAGTTAAAATAAGATTCTCAAGGGTCGTCCCAGGAATCTCTCAATGGATCCTAACTGTGATTGAGTACCTTCAAAATATATCCTAATCCTACTGCAGACTGTACTGGTACTCTAGTTCAAATACCACTACACAAACTTGACCTGTATAGGCCACCACTAAAAACGTGTCACGACCCGCACCCTAGAGTTAGGGCACGAGAATGTAACAACGCCCAGCCTACGCCGCAGTGTCGGCGGTAGAACGCTGTCCTAGATCACAACATTTAACAATATAATGCTAAGCAGTTTATACTCCCCGAATGGGGGTGACATAGCAGATACAGACTCAATCACATCTAAGGTAGAGCATGATAAGGATAGATAAAACATGAAATCCAAAAGAGGTACAATAGAGAGAAATCTAAGTGTCTAAGATACACAAATCCAGAAATACATCTCAAATCTCCAAACTCAGATACAGTAAACCATAAAATAAATACAACTCCCGATAATTGAAATAACTACCTAAATAACCTCTAATGTGTCTCCTCTAGGCTAGCAGGCAACCTCCAATGCTATTTGTAAAATTTATCAACAAGTCCAGTCAGGACTGGAGCGAGAACAGTACATCTCAACAGATCATAGCAGGTTAGAAAATATAATCATGCAGTAAAGTAAGATACAGGTACTGAAAGAAGTACAGTATGTAAACATAGAGAGCTGTAATAGAAATATCTACTATAAATAGAGACTAACAGTGGCTAGTGAGTCAGAGTACAATATAGATATGTAAATGGCATAGGAGATTCTGATGCTACACTATGGAAGAGATTCTGATGCTACACTACTTGGATAGGATTCACATGTCCAATTCTACTCCCCCGTACCCCCAATCAATACACAAGGATCCAACCAAGTTATGTTATGATTCCACGCAAAGACCCCGAAGGGTGATACATGGATGTCCCAAAAATGGGGATTCTAGGAGATTCTAGGATACCCAGTAAATGGGATAAGAGATTTTAGGAGACTCTGTGATCATAAGGGTATATGTCACAAGTGATCAAAGAACCTGTGAAGCATAGTGATACGTCATGTAAGTGAAATGCACAGAACATGTAGTACCCGATGCTCCCTAAGGATAACATCTCAAGAAAGGATCCGTATAGAACCAATCCATGTGACCGACGTGACAGTAATAAGTAAAGTAATTTAATGCAGGAAATAATTCTAAGCAGGATATGAAATGATCAGAGAATGTACTCGCCTCGATTTGATTGGAGTCGACGTACGCGACACGAACGTGTCGACACGAGGTAGGTACACTGCTATGCTCTACAGAGGGCCCCTAACGACGACACGGGCAGCCCCAATGAGTCCAGAGTAGTCCAAATAGCCTAGTTGGTATATAAAAGTCTAAAATCAGGATTGGTACGACAATCAATCAAGAGATAGAAAAATGACTATCATAGTCACGATTTATGATTTTTAGAAAATATAATTAAATAAATATAATAAACTTTGAAATCCTTTATAATGATAAAACTATATCTGCGTTAATCAATATATTTTTGATAATAAATCAAAACTCAGAAAATCGTTTCTGTACCAATGTTCCTATTTTGATAAATATGAATTTAGGGGAAGAAAATTAGCTATACAAAAATTATTCAAAAATCGTTTGTAATAATTTAGGAAAATAGATATTATATTAATCGAGATATTTGATATTATTTACTAATAAGGAAAAAAACGTTCTAGTATCAATATATTTATAACTATATTAGAAAGACTTAATCTTCAGCTATTATCAATAATTGAATAATTAATTAATAATTTAGGTCAAAAACTTACTATAATATTTTAGAAATATAATTATATATTTATATAATTTATCAAGCAAGTAATTAGGTTAATATAATAATACTAATAAAATAATAATAATAATAATAATAATAATAATAATAATAATAATAATAATAATACCAACATTATATTATATTTATTACATTATACTAATATACATTATTACAAAACTATTATACATTATAATATACAAGTGTACCTTTATTGTACAAACAGTATAGATTATAAATATAACTAATATATATTATTCATCAACTAATATATATATTATATATATATAAAAACTTAACATATATAATATATATATATAACTAAAAAAATATACTTATATAAAAAAAAAGGGGGCTGATCCCCAACAGAAGTTTAGATCTAAGGATGGGCTCACATGGGGGTTCTCCTCGGCCAGGCTCCGGCGGAGCAGCGCCGGCGTGAGCGGTCAGGAAGGAGCACGCCAAGGGGGCGGCGAGGGGTTTCAGTCACGGTGGGTCGGGGTTCCGCGCATGGCCAGGCGGAGCGGTGCCACACAGGCGGAGCTCGCTAAGGTGGTACGGGGTCGCACCGACGTGGTGGCGACGGACGGGGGCTCACGCGGCGGCGCGAGCTCGGCCAGGGCGGCGACGGTAGGTCCACTCTCTCGCTCTCTCTCTCTCTCTATTGATGATTGCTTGGGGGGAAATGTCTATCGGTGGTGGCGGTGGTGGCCAACGGTGGTGGAGCGTGGAGGTCGGGGGTTGTGATGGTGGCAGTGGTGTATGGCAGGGCGGCGGCGGTGGTTGACATAGGTGGTGGCGGTGGTGGCGTGTGGGTATGATGGTGGCGTGGTGGTGGATCTGAGGGTGGCGGCCGGATGGATGGGGACGACGGCGGTGGTCGGGTGGTGGTGTCGGCAGTAGTAGTGAGGGTGGTTGGGTTGCCTCGGCCAGGGGTGACCGGTGGATCTGTTGTTGGTGGTGGACGATGGTGGAAATGGTGGTTCAGGTGGTGGCGGATGAACGGAAATGGTGGTGGTGGCGAAGGGCTGGCCAGTTGGCCGGGCGGTCGGAATGCATTGGCAGGGGTGGTCGGGACAGCTACAGTAGTGGCGGCTGTGTGAATTATTTTTGGTTTTGGGGATTTGTGTAATATTCCTAGGGCTTTGGGAATGGGTGCTATTTATAGGAGAGTGGGGAGAAAACCCTAAAAATGAATATGTAATAGAAATTAGGAAAATAGTAAAAAAATACTAACTACTAACCAAGGCTAACTGCTAACATCATCATTATCTGCCAATAATTAGTACAAAATAAATATTAGCCATAATTAATAAATAATTGTCAGTTACTACTAATTAACAAATAACTAATTACAATTTAGCCAAAATTTTTCTAATTAATAAAATAATACTAATATATTCACTTAATTATTTAAATATATTTAGAAATTATTTATTTAGTAAATAATTATATTTTAAAATTCTAAAATTCAATAACGTCTCTCCATACAGATTAATATTAAAAATCTTATTGATTCAAGAAAATGACAAGAAAATTCTAATAGGACAAAATCACCTAAAATAGTAAACCCAAGCCAACAGGGACCGATAGCAATCACGGTCAATTTGTTTTCCCAAAAATTAGAAATTGTACACTCTTCGAGATTTAGAAAATTCGAAGTTTTAAAAAAATACGAAATAAAATAAAAATACAAATTTTCAAAAATATCCAAGAATTCGATTTACGGAGGTTACAGATGGCATCTTCCATGTAGGAGACCCTTCCTCATTATTACCTCCTTCATAGCTTATCCACTAAAAGACAAATACAAAGGAGGTACAGATCACCAACAAGATGAAGCGATCAGTCAGAAGAACACCAGATTATCAACTGATCAGATCCACCAAATCAACCTCATCACTGAGGGTACCTGTTACACAGGAGAGAGTCATTGAGAGAACTTTGAGAAGCTATTAAGTACCAGATTGTCAAGGAAGTAAATGGGTCATTATAGTACCTGATCTCCATCAATAGACTTCTCCAGGTTCTATATTTATACTAGCAAATCCTTACTGTTAGGGCTTTGTTGTGCAATTAAAATCATGGTATATAAAGAAAAGGAAATGAGTCTTATCTCAACATATCTCTTATTCCCTTATTCCCCTGAAAGATACATATTATCCCAACATATTTCCACGCTATTTCGAACAGACGTAACTTGGCAAATTTTCTTTATCATATCCTCATGCATCAATACTTCTAAGAATCAGCAAACTCAAGAAAATTTGAAGAAGAGCTGGACATCATCCTGCAAAAGTCGCTGCTCTTTGGCAATGTTAGAAGCAGAAAGAAACATCGATCTTCCCGAAATAGCTTAGATGGAGTATGGAAGAATTGTTGGCCCATTGGCTAATGGTTACACCTGATTTTGATATTCAACAATAACTTTGGTCGATATGCAAAATATACAGACTGCTCTAGGTTACCGTCTACATCCTACTGCTACCTACTACCTCGAAACACAGACATTGCATCGTAATCAAAAGATTAATCGCATTGAAGACACGATCAAGACATTTACTTTTTTATTCTATATTTTTCAATTTTATTGAGTCTAAAAAATAATTGTGAGATTGATCAGGATTATACTGGCTTAGGTTATTCTCAGTCCATATAACCAAATAAGTCGACCTATTTCAATCCGAAAATCCACAATTCCAAAAAGCCCAAAACCTATGCAAATTTGGCCCATTTATTTGAGTTCTAACACAACATAACTCTGGGCCAACTCTGACCGAGTTCGATCCGAGTTTCGCCCGAGTTTGGTTCAAGTATTTTGAAAATCAATTCCTACCAAATCTCCATCCAACGCTCGTTTGCGAGATTCATGCATCCGAACTCTGTCCGAGTTCGGTCAGCAAAAATACTATAAATAGAGAAGGATTTTCATATTTCCAAATGACTAATTCACTCTCTCTTCTCTATCTTTCTAAAATGTTTTCAACGAACAAAAGCTTTCAAATATAGCCTACCACCACGCTTAGCCAAAGCCCGTATAGTTCTATTTTAATTTAGAGTTTTGGTTCAGATGAGTTGTATCAGAGGTTGCGATTCAAAAAATATTCCAAGTTTCAAAATTAAGTTTGTGGAGTCGGTCGTGCGCTCGTCACCAAGCATGGTGTTATTAGTGACTGCAAGCTCTCAATTAGCTTGTGAAAAGTAGATTAACATCGGACAAGAGTACTCGACAATGGAGTAGTTCTCTCAGGAGGAGACTAGCATACATCGTTGTGTTACTGAGTTTGATTCTCTGATGTCTTACTTTATTCCATTTATTCATTATCTTATATCTGCCATAGTTTTTATAACTGCTTAATTTTTAAAGTGGTGATTATTTTCGTTGTACATGGACACGCTGTATTCACCCCCTATAGATGTTCTAAACGGTCCTACAATTAGTATCAGAGCAGGTTATACATATCCATAAAATAATAGAGAGTATATATATTTATGGTATCTGTTAAATCTACATTCAAAGTGAAGGGCAATCCACAAATAGACCCCCGCTATTTGATGGAATGAACTACACATACTGGAAAACATGAATGAGTTTTTTACTTAAGTCACTAGATTTTGATCTTTGGTCGATAGTCATAGATGGTTACAAGAAACCATATAGAATACTGATTGATAGTGAATTAGTAGACAAGTCCTATGACAAATACATGGAGCATGAAAGACACAGGCTAGTCTTGATGCATGAGCCATCAGTGCACTATTCTGTGCAATCGATAAAACCGAGTTCAATCGCATCTCTACATATATGACGTCTAATAAAATTTAGAGACTTCTTGAAGTAACTCATAGAGGAACTTCCCAGGTGAAGGAATCCAAAATCAATCGACTGATACATGAATACGCATCCTTCAAGATAAAATCTGGTGAGTCAATTATACAGATGTTTACTTATTTCCTTGATATTACTGATCCTTTACAATCTCTTGAAAAGTATTACAACAATCACGAGAAGATCAGAAAGATTTTGCGGACTTTAACAAAGAATTGGAACCCGGAGGCCACTGCGATCACAAAAGGAAATGACCTAACCAAGATGACTTTGGAGACGCTAGTGGGCAAGCTCATGACCCATGAGCTGGACTTACAAGAGTTTGAAGAAGCTACTCCCAAGAAGAAATCTATTGCCTTCAAAGCACAAAGTCGAAGAGTCTCATGCAATGACTCTGACGAAGAATCATCTGATGGTAAAGAACAGGCCCTACTGGTCAAATTTTTTAGAAAATTCTTGATGTTTGAGAGATTAAACCGAAAGAAGAAAGACATCCACGAGAGCAACGAAGAAGAAACAATTTTGCTTCGGATGTAAGAAGACAGGGCACATAAAAAAGAACTGTCTACTATTGATAAGAACATAAAATGTTATATTTTTATGCTTTAATGTTTATCATTTTATACTCATTTTATGACTAAAGGTACTCACTATTCTTCTATTTTAATTTAGGATGCAGTTGGAGACACTATGTGCTAAATGGAGCTAAATTGTAATTCTGGACAGTTTTGACACCTTTTACCAAAATGAGCATAACTTTCTCATCCGAAAGCAATTGAGGTGATTCAAAAAGATATGGAAAGCTAGGACAACGACCTATAACTTTCATATTTGAGATTTTTGAGATTCAGGCTGCATCATGGACAAAATCAGGCTTGAAGTTGAGTCAAAGATGTTGTGAACAAAAATAGGAACCAAAATAACTATTTTCCTACTTGTTCTATGACTAATTTTTTTTGGTTTGAGAAGTTGTACCTTTTAGAGGATATATGGGGAGATATTGTGGGATTGAAACAACAAATTTAGGGTGTATAAAAGAGGTAGAAATCATGAGAAGGAGAAAAAAAACACAACTCTTCTTCTCCAACTTATCTTTTGAAGTTTTGATGAACATGTGCGGCTAAAAGTCTTATTGGTCGAAGGAAACAAAAGCCTTGGAATCAATAAACTTGTGAGATCTAAATTTTGTTTACTTGTTTGATTTATACTTTTAGTATTAAATTTAATTCTATGTCCAATTTCATGATTATTTTGTTTAATTACTAGGAGGCCTACTAGTTTATTATTCATTTCGATCTACTGCTTAATTAGATATCAAATCCGTAATTATTTAATTTTTCTAATTTATGAAGCAACTAAGATTTAATAAACTGTTTTGTTTTATTAGATCTTAGGAGAAAAACTTTTGACAAAACTAAATGCAACCGCTTGTGCTTGTGTTGTTTTGCTTCATCGATCACTTGTTTCTTTAAGAAATTGCTAGATTAAATCTTCAACGCTTGTCTTGGATTATTTAGTAATCAAAGTTGATTAGATCGCTTGTTTTTAATTAACTAAGCCTAAGAGAGATATGAAGATACTTCCAACAGTGAATATTCAAAGTATGAGTTAATTTATATATGCTTGCATCGATGATCAATTTTAATATTCTAATGGTGAATATTGACTGAGACCAATATTTTTCCCTTGATTTATTTCAGTACTTTAATTGTTTTTGGCTATTCTTAATTTTTTTTTATCATATTCAAAACTTTTTCCCCCGTCCTTGTTTAATAGCATAAAATTATACTAGTTACTCTCCGTAGGATCGATCTTTACTCTCACTTCTACATATAATTTTAATATTAAATGTTTTATTTTTGGGTATCTACGATAACACACCAACTGACAAAGAAGAGCACTCCATATGATCGATCATGATCGAGCAAAAATGCTACAACAGGTCAAAAGTACACTAATACAAGCATCTGGCACGAAAGTGAGGCCAGTGAGTCAGAAGAGGAGGACAGACCCAGTAGCACTGCAAATGTTTGTCTGTTGGCTTTTGATAAGTTATTTTCAAACCCTCTGTACGATGATTTAACTTTCGATGAACTAGAAACTGCCTTTAGCGAATTATTTAATGAACACAGAAATGTGTTAGACAAGGACAAGCAATTTTACAAGAAGATTAAGGCACACACAACCAAAATAGTTAGACTATCTAATCTCATTGAAGATATTAAAGAGATGTCTACTATCGGTAACACTGAAGTGATAGCCAAGCTTAAAGTAGACTATCATGATGTTATCTTCACTATTGAGAAGAAAGAATGAGACTATGTCAAAGTGCAAGAACTGTATGACATAGAGAAGAGAAGACACTTAGTTACTGAGCAAACACTCATAGACATGATTGCCAAATATGAGGAGTCTTGTGATCTCTAAAAAGTTAGAGATCAAGTTAGGCAAACAGGCCATTTATGTTACACCGCCTAAGGTTAGTCCTAGTGCCAAGCATACATCTCAGAGGACTAAACCAAAGAAAGCATGTAAGCAATATGTCACTTACAATCATGCTTTCACTTACAGGTTTTCATGAAAGACACATAATAATATCAACACAGAAACAAAAAGCACATTTTCAAAACTCACATACACATATTATGGTACACACGGGCACATATCACAATATTGTAGAGCTAGAAAGCTTATTGACACTAACATACTTGCTTGGATTCCTATGACTAATCATAAAGGACCCTTGAAGAAATGGATACCGAAGGATTCATCTACTCATTTTATAGGTGGACCCACAACCCTCTCATGCTTGAAGCAAGTGGATACTCGATAGTGGATGTTCGCAGCACATGACTTGTGATGCATCTTTATTCGCTACGCTATCGATAAAAAAGGAAGGATATATTTCCTTCGGCAATAAGCTGAGAGGTAATATTATCATTAATGATACTGTTGGTGTGTCTCCTTATCCAGTAATAAAAGACGTCTGCCTACTTACAAAATTAAACATAACCTATTGAGCATAAGTCATTTGGCAGATAATGGTTATGGCATCAATTTCGTAAAAGACAAATGTTCTATATATGATATATCATCTAGTAATCCCGTATATGAAGGGATTAGGGAAGACAATATTTATGTTTTCTTTTTATAAAGTAATGACAATGCAGGAAAGTTCCTTATAGCCAATCAAGATAAAAGCTGGCTATGGTACATGAGACTAGGATAAATGTGGACACTATCTCACGGCTATGTACCAAAAAGTCAATAAAAGTACTCCTCGAAATTACATTCAAGAGAGATATGGTATGTGCTGACTATGAAATGAATAAAGCAAGTAGGTCATCCTTTAAATCCAACAACGTTGTAAGTAATTCTAGACACTTGCAGTTAATTCATATGAAATTATTTGGTCCTAGTAGAGTCGCTAGTCTTGGCGGTAAGCTCTATGCTTTTTTTATTGTCGATGATTTCTCTCATTACACATGGTTTTTTTTATCAAATAAAAGTGACGCCATTTTTGAATTTTAAATATTTTGCAAAAGGGTACAAAATGAAAATAGCTTCATGATTACTCAAATCCGAAGTGATCATGGCGACAAATTCGTAAATACCGATTTCAAAAAGTTTTGTGATAATAGTGGATACTACTATGAGTTTTCTTCTCCTAGAACTCCTAAACAGAATGGTATTGTGGAGCAGAAGAATCATACTCTAAGCGAAATGGCTAGAGCTATATTGAATCAGCATAATCTTCCTAAATATTTTTGGGTAGAAGCTGTTAGTATAGCCTATCTTGTTTTAAATAGGGTGTTAATTCGACCTATCTCGAAGAAAACCCCTAATAAATTGTGTTTTGTAAGCATTCCGAACATTTCCTATTTTAAAGTTTTTTGTTGTCGCCCTTTTATCCTGAGCACCAAGGAAAACTTGGGTAAGTTCGACTCTAAGGCAGACGAAGGAATATTTCTCGGGTATGCTACCAAGAGTAGGGGATATAGGATTTCTAATAGAATGTCTATGATTATTGAAGAATCAACTAACGTTACTTTTGATAAGCTCAATAGTCACAGATCTAGTGATAATGACGATGAGGATGTGCAAAACAAAACCAAGTCACCTGAAGATACTGCTACCAACGAGGGCTATCTGGAAAGTCTACCTAAAAAGATGAAGTTCATGCGAGACCATCCAGAAAAACTCGTAATAGGTAATGTATCCAAAGGCGTAAGTACACATTCTTCTACTAGAGATGTAGCAGCAAATGTAGCATTTATTTTTCAAATAGAACCTAAGACAATAGCAGATGCTTTTAATGATGAGTTTTGGATTGATGCCATACAAGAGGAACTTAATTAGTTTGAGAGAAACCAAGTTTGGGAACTTGTTCCTAAACCTATTGATCAATCGATAATTGGTACCAAATGGGTGTTCCGAAATAATTTGAGTGAGGATGGACAAGTTCTACGCAACAAAGCACGTCTAGTGGCACAAGGTTATAATCAAGAAGAAGGGATTGATTATGAAGAAGCATCTTCTCCTGTTGCTAGACTAGAAGCCATTTGCATGTTTTATGCATTTGCATATTTTTATAATTTTAAACTTTTTCAAATGGACGTAAAAAGTGCATTTTTAAACGAATTTTTGAAGGTAGAAGTTTTTGTGAAACAACCCCTGGTTTTGATGATTTTCGAAAAACTGATCATGTTTTTAAGCTTAGAAAAGCACTATATGGACTTAAACATACACCACGTGCTGGGTATGAACGCCTAAGTGCTTTCTTACATGAAAATTGTTTTTCAAAAGGAAGGGTTGATACAACTTTATTTATTAAATCTTTAGATGATAATATCTTATTTGTGCAAATTTATGTAGATGGATATTATTTTTGGTTCTACTAAGGAAAAAAATTGTCAAGATTTTGCTAAGTGTATGAGAGTGAGTTTGAGATAAGTATGATGGGTAAGCTCAACTACTTTCTAGGACTTCATATCAAACAACACTCGCAGGGAACATTCATCAACCAAGCCAAGTACACGAAGGATTTACTAAAGAAGTACAACTTCGACAATGTAAAGTCTATCGGCACACCAATGGCTACATCAACACGGCTTGACATTGATGAAAGTGGCAAACTAGTCTACCAGCGTAAGTATCGAAGTATGATTGGTAGTTTATTATACTTAACTACTAGTCGCCCTGATATTATGTTTAGTGTTTGCATATATGCACGATATTAAGCGAATCCTAAGGAATCACTCATATGCACCGTTAAGCGTATCTTTCGATACCTTAAGGGAACTCCTACAGTCGGCTTCTGGTATCCCAAAACCACATCATTTGACCTAATCGGTTATTCAGATGCTGATTTTGTTAGATGCAAAGTAGATCGTAAAAGTACCAACGATACTTGTCATTTCCTAGAAAACTGTTTAGTCTCATAGTTTAGCAAGAAGTAAAACTTTTTTGCTTTATCAACAACTGAGGCTGAGTATGTCGCCGCAGGACGTTGTTGTGCACAGATTTTGTGGATGAAGCAAACTCTAGAAGACTACAATCTGTACTACACGAAGATTCTCATTTACTGTGACAACACTAGCACGATTAACTTGACTAAGAATCGTGTTTGTCACTCACGCACAAAGCACATAGAAATACGTCATCACTTTTTACGTGATCGCCAACAACACGGGGATATTTGCTTAGTGTTTATTGACATAGATCATAAATTAGCAGATATTTTCATAAAATCGCTAGCTAATGACCGTTTCAATTATCTGCGTCGCAAGTTAGGCATACTAGAGTTTTTAGACTCATAATATGTTATGATTAATAAAATTACTTAAAATTTGATATTCCGAGATTTATTAATTAAAATTATTTTGGAGACAAGCCGAAAGGGCCCTTCTGTCAACAAGGTGTAAAAGCCTAAGCGACACGATGCCAAGTGCCTTCAGACTACCGCTAGCTGGGATCCAGCCCCTACAGCTAACACAAAGTAATAGATTTTTATTAAATCGAAGGGTTAAAAGTTATTAAGTACGTTTATCATTCATTACACATAAAATAAATAGGAATTCAGGTTGGCCGAACTCGGTCGGCGTCTTTTATGAGTCTTTTATGAGACAAAACTTTTTCAGCCGGCCCTATTTTCTTTTCTCCTTTATCTTCTACAAAACTTAGCCAACCCGAGCACTCCAAAACCTAACCCTAGCTTTTGAAATCCCCCTTCCAAAGCATCAAACTTTGTCTTCCTCGGATCTAACGGCTCAACGAAGGTGTTCTCCACTCTTTTATATTGTATTTTTGAGGTATATCTCTTGTTTCTTCTCATTTCAATTCTATGGCTCCCAAGCTTTAGAAAAGAAAGTAAAAAGATTTCGCGACTTCGTCCTCCACTTCGTAGTGTGAACCTGTTAACATTTTTAGTCCCGCTCGTCCCGACGACGAAGAGGATTTTGACAAGAACCTGTTTCCAACTTTGGAAATTTCAGACTCTTGGTTTAACCATTTTCGATACTAGGAAATTTAACCTAAAAAGTGATAAATTTTACTTTCCTATTTGAATATGCATCTACTTTTGAAAACTTGCGACTCCGAGATTTTCTTGAAACTTCTAGTGATATCTATGAAAATGATGTACGTATATTTTATTGCAATTTGCAAGAAGCAGGAGACAACATTTATTCTTGTGTCGGCGGCAAAGAACTTGAGTTTAACTCGGCTGACTTGAGTGAGAACTTCTATATGCCAGACAACGGCGAAGCTCTAGTCGAGATAAACAAAGTTCAATTTCTTGATGATATGACCCTTGACTCTCTTAAAGCAGCTGTGTGTCATCCAAGTGCTGTTCTATGGTCTCGGTTGTATGCAAATCACCTTAACCATAACTTCTATGAACTCTATTTTATTGTTTATTCTGCTTTGCTTCCTAAGACGAGATCTACTGATGAGGTCACCTTCTTAGAGATATCAGCTACTTATCATATTTACTTTGGGGTCAATTTTTCTGTTCCTACAACTGTTATTGCCAACATTATTAGTTATCGAGGGTAGGCTGTAACCTCCTACACCCTATGCATATTGCGGTGATCTTCCAGAGATTTGGAATCAACTTCGACATCTGTCTTGTTTCTGGGTCACCTTCTGAGCTTACTAGATCTAGGAAGTACCTTCAGCCTCCACTTCCACCTGGTGCTGCTCCACCTCCACCTGATCCAGTTGCAGCTCCAGCTGATGCTCCTGCTCCTGCCGCTCCAAGCCACTTTGACGACCAGTTCTACCAGAGGTTCGATGCGTTTGTCACTCTTCAAGGACAATATCAACAAACCTATATTGATGCTGAGTACCACCACACTGCTCAAGCCTAGGTCTTGAGAAATGGCATAGCAGACATTCAGTGGACTGTGGCGCACCATCCTACTACACCAGTTCAGATCTTTCGTTATCCTGGATTCGACGGACCATGATTTGAGGATCCGCTCACTTTTGGATTCTTTGATCCGACGATGGCCCGTATCGATCCTCATCCACCTGCTGATCCCATCGATGATGCTGCTGATATTTGATTTCATCTATTAGCTTAGTACTTTGAGGACTTATCTGATGATGATGATGATCTTATGTAGTTGCACTATTATTATTTTAGTTTGGACATTATGTAGTAGTTTACACTCTTTCAGTTTTAGTTTTATGTACTCTATTTTAGTAGTAGTTGAGTTTATACACTATTTTCCATTTCGCATAATTTATTACTGCTACTGCTGGTAGTTCACTTCAGCTGTGACTTGTTTCATTCATATGTATTTGTGTATACTACTCCATGCTTTTCTTTTTCTGTTATTGTTGGCTTCACATATTACATGGGAGCCACATATTTGAGTAAATGACAAAGGGGGAGACTGAGCCAATACCATTGAGCAAATTTCAAATTCTTCGATCAATTCAGAACAAGTTAGGTATATAGTTTCAAAGTTATATATTTATTATGTTTTGGTATAGACTCATAGTTTGTCAATAGTCAAAATGGGTGAGATTATTGGCCCATTGGATAATGGTCACACCTGATTTTGATAATCAACGATAAATTTAGTCGATACGTAAAATATACAGACTGCTATAGGTTACCGTCTACGTGTGTCATGCCCCAGAACCAGAATATTGGAGAGCGGGGGCGGACATAGCCAGCTACGTATGATGAAATGGAATCCATCTCACCATACGGTCATGGCTGTCTAGATATGTGAGGGTTTATCTACAAGCCATCAGTCTCTTA
Organism: Iris pallida; assembly: GCA_029216955.1. Lineage (NCBI taxonomy): Eukaryota > Viridiplantae > Streptophyta > Magnoliopsida > Asparagales > Iridaceae > Iris > Iris pallida. The sequence goes on from JANAVB010026400.1 coordinate 13,181,099, forward strand.
AGGTCATAAATTATCCTATTGTCTCAATCTCAACCAACTAATAATAATTACAAGATATCAGACCACTAAATATACAATTGTAAGGCGTCCCAAACATTACATATCCAGGTGATCATGAAGCTAGTCGTATAAAATGTAAGGACTAGCAAGAGTTAAGTCATACATGATCAACCTCGAGTTGCCAATCATGTTACAGCCCGTAGGCAGACAGTAAGTAAAAGTGCATCGAGCTAACAGGTGCTCGTCGGCTAAATGCCTCAAAAGAATAATTTTTACAATAGAGTGAGCGAAACAAAATAGAAAACCCACTCGTTGCCCGGGTTCCGTCTAGTGTTCACCATCGGGCTGGAAGACAGGTAGATCCTCTGGAGCTGCTCTGGTATCTGGCCATACAAAACCAGCTGGGACAGACCCCAGAAAGAGCAAGTGCCACAAAGGAGGCCACGAAATAAGAACAAAAACCAGCAATCAGCACAATAATATAATTACATAATAAAAGACAGTAATTTAAGAAAAGCATGATGGGTAATATAAAAGACAATCTTGTATAGAATCACTAAAAAGACAGGACATATAGAAAAGCATGACAGGATGATATACGATGAGATAACCATGGGACTATTCAGATGGCCAGGTTACAACCCGTAAACCAAACAAGGACCGAGGTTGTAACCCTTCGTCTGAACGGAACTTGGTTTCCCACAATTTATCGGCAAGGTGAATATAAGAAATCAAGGTATGCAATTATTCATGATATAGAATTAAGATTTAAGCACGAAAAGCATGTCATGTCATAACCTTGTACAGGATCAAGACAGGACAAGCGGGACTAGACTCCATCCAATCAATCACGGCCAAGCAATAATTACGGCTTGCTACTTTAACTAACTAGGGTTATCACAAACCTAATTGCTAACAAGATGCAATGAGATGTTCCTCCAGCCACAAGCCCTGCAGCTAATCCAGGTTATCCAGGCGATTTGAATTCATTAAGCAGTTATCAATAATTATGTGCCCCACACGACGGTGAGCTGGAAATGTGCCCTACTCGACGGCATACTACAAGTCCAAACAATTGCGGCCGGGATAACGGGATTGTCTGTAACTGGGGAAATCTCTCATGACTACTGAATTATTCTAGTTATTAGCCTTAATCCATTTTAGTAGGTACTCCTGACCGTGGTACTCAGGAGTCCCATCCTAGACATGATGCAAGACTGGACAAGTGGATTTAACAAGCAAGCAAGAAAGAACCACCCACGGTGTCAAGGCAGGTCAAGTTAAGTTATCAAGTCAAGTCAAGTCAAGTCATGAGTGTGCCGCCACGGGCCACTATCAAGTCAGGTTGGTCATGTCAGGAGTGCACCACTACGGGTCACTGTCGTGTTATGCTAGTTCCTTGTCATACCAAGCCATGTACAATAGTCATTCCAAACATATTAAGTAAAATCAAGTTCATGACAAAAGGCGTAAGGATATAAAATGGGTGTAAAATATCTAATAAAATATCAATACACAGGGCTGTAGAAGAGTCAAGCTTAAAGAAAATAAAACCAAATCTCCATGATTGGACAAATTGTGCAAGGGTCCCTGGGGTCGGGTTGCACAGGAGTCAAGTGCGCCAGGGGCCAACTGCGCAGGGGTGAGCTGCGCAGGGTACCAACTGCGCAGGGGTGGATGGCGCAGCAGATGGTTTGCGCTGATTCAGGTTGCGCAGGACATGGATGGCGCAGGGCCAGATTGCGCAGGGACGGACTGCGCATGGATGGATTGCGCAGAAGTGGACTGTGCAGGAGCAGACTGCGCATGAGCAGACTGTGCATGAATCCATGCGCACTCGGGTTGAGCGCAGTTTGCCAAGGGGCAAGCTGCGCGGTTGGCGCTGCGCTAAGGAGCGCTGGCCGAGGGGGAATGCGCAATCCAGCCCTGCGCTAAAGAGCGTAGGCTGCTGTCTTCTTCTCCAGGCCGAGAAGAAGACTCCAAGAACTCTAAGGTTCAAAACTTCATATCTTGGTAAAATCAAAACCAAATCTAGATTTTCAAAGGTCTAACTTGAGTAAAATTGAATTCTCTTCCACATGGAAGCATCAAAACCCACAAAAATCCAACCAAAATAGATCAAAACCATGTAAATCCGAAAATAGTCAAAACCTAGATCTAGAACAATGGAGACTCCAAATCACAAAATGTCAAGTTCTAATATTGATCACCATGGCCTAATCTAGCTAATGAACAAATAAAAAGTGGTGCTTATTTGATGGTAAGGTGCACTTGCCTATGGTGTGGAGAGTTGTGTGGAAGAAGGAAGAAGAAGAAGAAGTTGTAGAAAATTAATGGAGTTATGGAGGAGAGAGAAAAGGTTGGTGGGTTTTAATGAGGGTGGTTGTGATGGAATAGAAGTGAAGAATAGGCTAAGGTGTTCCACTCATGATGAACCAAACCAACTCCACAAAATAAAATGAAGCCATGGTCCAAAACCCATTTACGAGAAACCAAATCCCCAAGTCGAGAAAATAAAATACGTGCCAAAATTAAATTACGAGTACAAATACGAAATACAGGAAATACGAAAAATGAGGGTGACAACGTGCTACTGCTACCTACTACCTCAAAGCATAGACATTGCATCGTCATCAAAAGATCAATCTCATTGAAGACATGATCAAGAATTTTATATTTTTATTCTGTATTTTCAATTTTATTGAGTCTACAAAATAATTGTGAAATTGATCAGGATTATACTGGCTTAGGTTTTTCTCGGTCCACATATCTAAATAAGCCTACGTATTTAATCCAAAAAATCCACAATTCTAAAAAGTCCAAAACCTATGCAAATTTAGCCCATTTATTTGTGTTCTGACCCAATAGAACTCTAGGCAAACTCTGACTGAGTTCGATCCGAGTTCGGCCAGAGTTTGGTCCAAGTATTTCGAAAATTAGTTCCCACAAAATCAGTATCCAACATTCGTTAGCGAGATTCATGCATCCGAACTCTTCTAGAACTCTGCCCGAGTTCGGTCAGCAAAAATACTATGAATAGAAAATGATTTTCACATTTCCAAATCACTCATTCACTCTCTCTTTGTAACGCCCTAGTCCCAAAATACGTAGGGCTAGGAACGTAGACATGCCAGCTGTATACATATGAAGTACACACTAATATACGGAAACCTCATATGAATACATAAGCTGTAAAATGCAGTAGAACCATAACTAATCTCATCCGCACAAAAATAAATGAGTAAAAGATATCATATAATGATAATGAATTGTCTTGATACAATATGTTGGACGGAGACAAATCCACTACCAACTATGAAAAGAAATACAAGATATACAAAAGAATAATTTTGGCTAGCGAAGCGAAGACGATCTAAGCGCAATCATCCTCGAAGAAATAGAGAAGGTCACTGCTAGAGCTAAGCACCTGCGAAAGATAATAGCACACACCTGGCGAGATAACCAGGTCCTCAGAGGGACGTAATAAGACACATAATATCATGGCATATAAACTGAATAAATATTGCTCAAATAAATAAGTCAATTGAATTATTACATGGTCCAACACGCACCTATTGAACTAGCGTACCATCCCCCCAACCAAACAAGGACAGGAGATGGTAAACTAATTCACGGTGACGTATCTTTCTATGCTAAGAATCAAACATGGTATCCGGACCCCAATAAGGTTCAATACCTTCTCATCGAAGTAGTAAGTCACACCTACAACCAAACAAGGACATGATGTGATGAACGATTCCGCGACAAGTTATTGTTCCAAGCCACGGTCAGATACAAGTACCCAAACCAAGAGTACTCATACCTAACGGATAAGGGTGCCTAACCAAATCTAAATGAATGCAGTTTTAAGAACAGTTCACGGTCGCATGACTACCGGGTCAAGTCAAGAAAATACGAATGCAGTACCTCAGTAGCGAGTCACAACACCATATACTATTCCTCAGTATCGAGCGAGTCTATAGCATATAGTCTACTTATCGTTCCTCAGTAGCGAGCGAGTCTATGATAGATAGGGTGGTAGTCAACTTCCAATCATGTTCTTCCCGCCCAATGCCAACTCATAACTGCCAAGTCTTCTAGCATGCAATTCTAATAGCAGTTATTTCCTAACGCACGGCTTATACGTACTGGTGGCCAGCCAATCACGCATGTCCGAGTCCTATATGTGACTCACAACAACGTGGTATAAATGTGTCAAGGCCTATGTATGCAACACACAAGGTGGTCCCTTAAATCTAGGTTTAATGTGTAAGAAAAATAATACATAGCAGGAGAATATAAATGAACAGTAAGTTCTAACAGATTATGCCATGTATTACAGTTTATTTTGCATAAAAAAATAATGAATAATGCATGAAATATGAGCTAAAATAATTAAACAGCAAATGGGAAGGTGTCTTGCCTTTGGGTGGTGCGAGAAGCAGCAAAATCCAACAATCAGAATCGTCAACACAAAGTCAAAATCCACAAGAAGCTCCGAATGCTGAAACAAACATCACGAACGAGTTTGGAATAAAAGATAAGCCTAGGAAATGCCTGTCCAAAAGTCAAATTCTGGAACAGAGGCAATTTCGTAATTTCGGGTCAAAACGATGTCCGCCGTTAGACCCGCTTTGCACCAAAATACGTGCCAATATCTACGGTCTCTAAAGTCATCAAACTACATGTCTACAGATTTATTTTGATGAGATGAAACCAACGGTATTTCCAATTTTGGATTCCGGTGGGCTGTGCACAAAATTGCCCGTTGAGTGGGATTGTGGGCCCGCCAAAATAGCGTCCCGATCAACGGTCTCAGAATCGGACCAAACTTGGCTCACAGGACCAAAAAAATATTTTGAGTCCAATGGCATGAGTTTCATGGCGATATGATGAGCGTGCACAAAGTTGTGACTTAATTTGCAAAGGGTCGATACGGGATATCTCGACGGATACGCGCTGATTTCGTCGTGCACATGCAACGAAATTGGGTTTCGTCAGTTCCCATACGTCGACAACATCCATACGCGCCTTTCGATGTGTATAGTGCACGACCACGTCGCCCGGTTTGTCGGGGCGCACGTCGTATCGGGTGTTTTTCCACTTTTTGAAAATAGAATTTATAATTTTTCGTAAAACTTTAACAACGTGTAACTTTCTACATACTAGATGAAAAGTAAATCCAGAAAGTGCGTTACAATCTCGGTTATGTTGTCTTTGACTGCGTTCAATTAGTTTTTACAAAATCCTATTGTACAGAAGGAAAAGTAGCCGACAAGTTGGTGTTTTAAAACAGTTTTTAATATTCCAGAAAAGTAGTTTTTCTCCAACTTTGCCTCGATTTTTCGAGCAAGTTCGATGGCCATGTCGAAATCCACCTAGAGGATTTCGAAGAGGGTTAAGTCTACTTTCCAGAAAATCTTACGGATCAAAAATCGGTGCTACGAGTAAAAAGTTACGTCGTAGGGAAGTAGGGTACCTTGAGTGGAAAAGATGCTCCGTGGATGACGAGGGGCTGACTTTCGATGCTCCGTTCATCGCGCATACAACTCCGTCGCTGGTGAAACAAAATCGTAGGCGAAGAGGGTATGTTCTGCCGTAATTTTCGTTTTGGGAGTCTAGGATTTTGAGGTTTGTGGAGGAAGTTATATATATAGCAAGTTTGGATGAAAACCTAATACTACTAAACTTAGTAATAAGTTGTTATGTGAACCCACATAACCCGTGGGTTGCTCACGTTGGTGCTGATGCTGGGAGAAGGAGGGGGGCCCGCCCACTTATGTGGGTGGGCGAGTGGTTAATAATTTTTTTTTCTTTTTCTTTTTCTTTTCTTTTCTTATTCTTTTTAAACCTTTTCTATTTATAACCATGTATATATATATATATATATATATATATATATATATATATATATATATATATATCCATAAATTTCCACTATAAATCTTATTTAAAAATTTAAATACCAAATTAAATATTATCTACCCAATTATTTAATATATTTAAACATATCTACATATATATAAAATTCAAAATCATAATAAATCAACTAAAAATAATAATAATATCTCTATAGAATAATCATGTTTATTAAATCTTCGCAAAATAATTTTAATAATAATAAATTAGTAAAATCTTTCCAATGGGTGAACTTCTACCGCACACCCTTATCCAGGTCCAAAAATGTGTACAAATATTGCACGATATTATTTAATAATAAAATACCAATAATATTACGAATAATTAAATAATTAGAAATTGCACATAAAATTCTAAAATAATTTAGAAAATATTTGTATATACATAGAATATGCCTACATGGCCCCATTTGGTCACAATACATGCTTACATGGGCTTGGATTCGGTTCGGGCCCAGTTCGTGCTGGTTTGGGCCAACCGAGTCATCTAAAAATCAATATAATAAATAATATTTAATTAAAATAATTTAAATGGGTTAATTCACAACTCGGCATGGTTTTCCTAGTTGAGACTGAACTATGGCTAAGCCTTTCACGACATGGCTAATATACTGGTCAAAGTACACTGCTACATCTTTCATGCCAAAATTCATGGTCGCGTTGTGCTCAAAACACAACAATAGCTAAGGTCATTTTTAATAATTAATAAAAACCATAAATTGTATAAATTAAATAAATAAAAAATAATTTAATAAAATCAGGATTTTACATCCTACCAAACTTACAAGAATTTTGTCCTCAAAATTTAGGATTAATATGGTAGATAGGGTTGAGGGATAGGAAGAGTTCGTCAATACCAAAATGCAATTAAATTTTGGAGGAGGCGATAAAACGGCATTCAACACCACCAAGCAATAGAATGTTGTGGAGTCGATATATACAAAAATATATCATGGTTAGGGAATTGAATAAGGGTTTCTAATGAAGGTAGCAAAATTTTGAATATCCAATTTTAGAGAACAGTAAGGAATTGAGTAGGCCAAAGAGAATAAATTAGACATTTAGGAGATGTGATTCCTTAAGGGAGAACTGGATACTAATCGTCTTGGTCGAGGGTTTGATTAAGTGATGATTAGAATCACTCTCGTGCGTTCAAGAGGGGTTGGAAGGACACAATGAAATTTCTAGGATTGGGGAGAAGAAGAGTTTAAGGTGAGGATATAGCCACATGAGTGGGTCGGTGGCTATCTAAATTCGTGTTGAAACAACTGATGGAAAAACGAAAGGTGATATCTTGCATCTATCTATCATACACAGTGCCTGGTCTTTCTAATATAAGTAAAGTAAAAACAATAAAGAGTTCAAGGATGATGCTATCGAGTACGAATACCTGGTTCATAGGCGACGGAAATAATTCAAATGAGAGTTGTCATTGCTGTCGCGGATGAGACTCTAAGGCAAGTTTAACTATGTCTCCATCCACGTAGAATAATACATGAAAAGCGAACCAAAGTACAATAGGTTGATCAACCATCATACACCGGTTCTGATAAGACAATATGTTAGTGGGTGCATCCAATAAAATATGTCATGATCAAGCTTGATAACGAAATAAGCTTACAAAACTGAAGCTACATTAGCAGCATGAGATAGTCAAAAGATGAGCAAGGGAGGTACTGATGAAATTTTTTTTAAATAGTCCAAGATCTTTTAAAATCAAGGCTCGCTCGAAGTTTGGGCCTATACAGTTGTCCTAGTGTTTCTTCATTTATGGCTTGGTAGACTAGATAAGGTAGGGTCCTCTGAATTTATAGTCTAAGTGAACTTACCAATGTGGTTCACGAGTAAAAAATGTTTGTTAGGTGGTGAGGTATTCTACCCAACTTACAAGAGTTAAACTAATAGTATCATAGGACAATGGGTCAAGCAATCAAGATAAAGTACAATTTAAGCATTTAAGGAATTTAGTAGGACACAATCACATATCGGGTCGAAAGAATTGAGTCGAGGTTGAATCCCTATCCGTGGTCGAAAATATATCGGTATCATGGTAGAGATTATAGTTTGGCCATTTTGACCATAAGGTCATATCAAGAAATAGAGTACATGGAGATAGATTTTGGTGGGACATGATATGTCTACAGGAAGGTGGACTTGTCTAGGTCTTATATATGAAATTTGCTGGAAGGAAAAGTGTAGTGTTGTACTCCAAATATACAAGTCACGGTAGGGGACGCCAGAAGATCAGAAATAGAAAGTGGGAGTTCACGAGGTGATAATTAATACACAAAATAAAGAAGATCAAGTTAAAGCATGAAATAAAATTAATTAAAGAATCCATTAAAAATAATTTAGGAACACAATTCCGGAGAGAAGATAGTCTCCTAGATGAATACAGTTAAGGAACCATTAAATCATTATTCAAATTGCAAAAATGGGTTAGAAGGTTGCAATTAAAAAAGATCTAAAATTGAAGGAAGGTCGAGTAAGTCGAGGTAGAAATACAGTCACATAGCTGGGTAGATGACTAACAACACTTGTGTATATACTACTATCATGGTCATAAGTGACATGGCAATTAGTGTGGAATACTTCTAACTCATTAGGGCTACCTTTGTGGACCACCATTAATATTTTAACTCATGTTTTCTCCAACAATTTCGTCCCCAGCCCGTAGAAAGATAAGATTTACGATAGAAGGATCAAGCAAGATGCAATCAATGAGTCAAGTAAGAGTTCGAAGATGGAATCGAGATAGGAGGTCAAGTATGTGGATGAGATCCTAGACTTCTAACTTATTCGCAGGCTTGCTTGGTACGGTAAAGTAACCAAATAATTTATCTTGACCTGCATGGGCCACCACAAAAACATGTAACGCCCCAGTCCCAAAATACGTAGGACTAGGAACGTAGACATGCCAGCTGTATACATACAAAGTACACACCAATATATGAAAACCTCGTATGAATACATAAGCTGTAAAATGCAGTAGAACCATAACTAATCTCAGCCGCACAAAAATAAATGAGTAAAAGATATCATATAAAGATAATGAATTGTCTTGATACAATATGTTGGGCGGAGACAAATCCACTACCAACTATGAAAAGAAATACAAGATATACAAAAGAATAATTTTGGCTAGCGAAGCGAAGACGATCTAAGCGCAATCATCCTCGAAGAAATAGAGATGGTCACAGCTAGAGCTAAGCACCTGCGAAAGACAATAGCACACACCTGGCGAGATAACCAGGTCCTTAGAGGGACGTAACAAGACACATAATATCATGCCATATAAACTGAATAAATATTGCTCAAATAAATAAGTCAATTAAATTATGACATGGTCCAACACGCACCTATTGAACTAGCGTACCATCCCCCCAACCAAACAAGGACAGGAGATGGTAAACTAATTCACGGTGACGTATCTTTCCATGCTAAGAATCTAACATGATATTCGGACCCCAACAAGGTTCAATACCTTCTCATCGAAGTAGTAAGTCACACCTACAACCAAACAAGGACAAGATGTGACGAACTATTCCGCGACAAGTTACTGTTCCAAGCCACGGTCAGATACAAGTACCCAAACCAAGAGTACTTATACCTAACGGATAAGGGTGCCTAACCAAATCTAAGTGAATGCAGTTTTAAGAATAGTTCATGGTCGCATGACTACCGGGTAAAGTCAAGAAAATACCAATACAGTACCTCAGTAGCGAGTCACAACACCATATACTATTCCTCAGCATCGAACGAGTCTATAGCATATAGTCTACCTATCGTTCCTCAGTAGCGAGCGAGTCTACGATAGATAGGGTGGTAGTCAACTTCCAATCACGTTCTCCCCGCCCAATGCCAACTCATAACTGCTAAATCTTCTAGCATGCAATTCTAATAGCAGTTATTTCCTAACGCACGGCTTATACGTACTGGTGTCTAGCCAATCACGCATGTCCGAGTCCTATATGTGACTCACAACAATGTGGTATAAATGTGTCAAGGCCTATGTATGCAACACACAAGGTGGTCCCTTAAATCTAGGTTTAATGTGTAAGAAAAATAATACATAGCAGGAGAATATAAATGAACAGTAAGTTCTAACAGTTTATGCCATGTATCACAGTTTATTTTGCATAAAGAAAATAATGAATAATGCATAAAATATGAGCTAAAATAATTAAACAGCAAATGGCAAAGTGTCTTGCCTGAGGGTGGTTCGAGAAGCAGCAAAATCCAACAATCAGAATCGTCAACAGAAAGTCAAAATCCACAAGAAGCTCCGGATGCTGAAACAAACATCACGAACGAGTTTGGAATAAAAGATATGCCTAGGAAATGTCTGTCCAAAAGTCAAATTCTGGAACAGGAGCAATTTCGTAATTTCGGGTCAAAACGATGTCCGCCGTTAGACCCGCTTTGTACCAAAATATGTGCCAATATCTACGGTCTCTAAAGTCGTCAAACTACTTGTCTACAGATTTGTTTTGATGAGACGAACCCAACGGTATTTCCAATTTTAGATTCCGGTGGGCTGTGCACAAATTGTCCGTTGAGTGGGATTGTGGGCCCGCCAAAATAGCGTCCCAATCAACTGTCTAAGAATCGGACCAAACTTGGCTCACAGGAACAAAAAAATATTTCGAGTCCAATGGTGCGAGTTTCATCGCGATATGATGAGCGTGCACAATGTTGTGACTTAATTTACAAAGGGTCGATACGGGGTATCTCGACGGATACGCACTGATTTCGTCGCGCACATGCAACAAAATTGGGTTCCATCAGTTCCCATATGTCGACAACATCCATACGCGCCTTTTGATGCGTATAGTGCGCGACCACGTGGCCCGGTTTGTCGGGGGCGCACGCCGTATTGGGTGTTTTTTCCACTTTTTGAAAACAGAATTTACAATTTTTCGTGAAACTTTAACAACGTGTAACTTTCTACATACTAGATGAAAAGTAAATCCAAAAAGTGTGTTACAATCTCGGTTATGTTGTCTTTGACTGCCTTTAATTAGTTTTTACAAAATCCTATTATACAGAAAGAAAAGTGGCCGACAAGTTGGTGTTTTAAAACAGTTTTTAATATTCCAGAAAAGTGGTTTTTCTCCAACTTTGCCTCAATTTTTCGAGCAAGTTGGATGGCCATGTCGAAATCCACCTAGAGGATCTCGAAGAGGGTCAAGTCTACTTTCCAGAAAATCTTACGGATCTAAAATCGATGCTACGAATAAAAAGTTACGTCGTAGGGAAGTAGGGTACCTTGAGTGAAAAAACTGCTCCATGGGTGACGAGGGACTGACTTTCGATGCTCCGTTCGTCGTGCACACAACTCCGTCGTTGGTGAAACAAAATCGTAGGCGAAGAGGGTATGTTATGCCGCAATTTTCGTTTTGGGAGTCTAGGATTTTGAGGTTTGTGGAGGAAGTTATATATATAGCAAGTTTGGATGAAAACCTAATACTACTAAACTTAGTAATAAGTTGTTATGTGAACCCACATAACCTGTGGGTTGCTCACGTTGGTGCTGATGTTGGGAGAAGGAGGGGGGCCCGCCCACTTATGTGGGTGGGTGAGTGATTAATAATTTTTTTTTCTTTTTCTTTTTCTTTTCTTTTCTAATTCTTTTTAAACCTTTTCTATTTATAACCATGTATATATATATATATATATATATATATATATATATATATATATATATATATATATTTATATAAATATATATATATATATATATATATATATATATATAAATATATATATATATATATATATATATATATGCATATATATATATATATATATAAATATATATATATATATATATATATATATAAAATATATATATATATATATATATATATAATATATATGCATATATATATATATATATATATAAATATATATATATATATATATATATATATATATATATATATATATATATAAATATATATATATATATATATATATATATATATATATAAAAATATAAATATATATATATATATATATATATATATATATATATATATTTATATTTTATATATATATTATATATATATATATATATATATATATATATATATATATATATATATATATATATATATAATATATATGCATATATCCATAAATTTCCACCATAAATCTTATTTAAAAATTTAAATACCAAATTAAATATTATCTACCAAATTATTTAATATATTTAAACATATCTACATATATATAAAATTCAAAATCACAATAAATCAACTAAAAATAATAATAATATCTCTATATAATAATCATGTTTATTAAATCTTCGTAAATAAATTTTAATAATAATAAATTAGTAAAATCTTTTCAATGGGTGAACTTCTACCGCACACCCTTATCCAGGTCCAAAAATGTGTACAAATATTGCACGATATTATTTAATAATAAAATACCAATAATATTACGAATAATTAAATAATTAGAAATTGCACATAAAATTCTAAAATAATTTAGAAAATATTTGTATATATATAGAATATGCCTACATGGTCCCATTTGGTCACACTACATGCTTACATGGGCTTGGGTTCGGTTCGGGCCCAGTTCGGGCTGGTTTGGGCCAACCGGGTCATCTAAAAATCAATATAATAAATAATATTTAATTAAAATAATTTAAATGGGTCAATTCACAACTCAGCATGGTTTTCCTAGTTCGGACTGAACTATGGCTAAGCCTTCCACGACATGGCTAATATACTGGTCAAAGCACACTGCTACATCTTTCGTGCCAAATGTATGGTCGCCTTGTGCTCAAAACACAACAATGGCTAAAGTCATTTTTAATAATTAATAAAAACCATAAATTATATAAATTAAATTTGAAGTATAATAAATAATAAAAAATAATTTTAAAAAATAGGGGTTTTACACTCTTCTCTATCTTTCTAAAGTGTTTTCAACAAGCAAAAGCTTTCAAATCTAGCCTAATACCACTCTTAGCCAAAGCCAGTACAGTTCTGTTTCAATCTAGAGTTTTGGTTCAGAAAAGTTGCATCAGAGGTTGCAATTCAGAAAACGTTACAGTTTTTAAAGTCGAGTTTGTGGCGTCGGCCGTGCGGTCGTCACCAAGCATAGTGTTGTAAGAGACTGCAAGCTCCAAATTAGCTTGCGAATAGTAGATTAGAATCGAACAGGAGTACTCGAGACTGGAGTAGTCCTTTTAGAGGGAGACCAGTATACATCGCTGTATCACGATGTTTGATTCTCTGATCTTTTACTTTACTGCATTTATTTACTGTTTTATATCTGACATAGTTTTTATAATTGCTTAATTTTTAAAGTGGTGGTTATTTTCGCTACATACACACACCATCTATTCACCGCCCTCTAGAGGTGCTCAACGGTCCTACAATAACATTATACTATGTATTATTCAACACGAATAAACACATTACATGAAGACCCTTAGCGGTCTTCAGACCAAACTAGCTGTGCGTACCCATCAAACAGAGTTCGGTACTGGCTGGTGTCATTATTGCGGTGCTCATAACGAGATTGGGTGTATATCCCAAAAAAATACTGCCAGTGATGAGTAATGTTGGCAGGCGGCGGAGAGTATTTAGCTTTATGCATGCCCAGTTCTGTATTGTCTTGCCGAAGCATACTACCAAAGATATAGAGGGGAGCCCTTGCTTGTAAATGCATAACATGTGGCTCAAGTTCGACAGCTCTTCTAGAAGGCAAGGTTCAGAGTACCTAGTCGGAGGTAGCGCCAAACCCTTTATAATTTCCATTTTTAGTGCAACATCTTTCATATACTGTGGTTTATATTGATGTAGGACTCCTTTATGGAGAATCTGAATATTATGATCCAGAATGTAATAAATCTCCATCATATGTAACTATTAATTTGAAATAAAAATCTACGATGTAATGGATCTCCCTCATATGTAACCATGGTTTTGAAATAAAATTGTATTTGAATTTTCAATGCAATCTCTATTTTGTCACATAGCTTCTGTCAATGTATTTGGGAGACTCATGATGGTGCATAAACTTTGTCACTAGGCTAAAGAGTCACTGTCTTTAACATAGTAGCGTATAACTCTGTCAATATGCTGAAGAGACTCTACCTCCAACATAACCGTGCATAACTCTATCCATATCCTGAAAAAGAAATTGTCTAGTGCATAATTCTGTTGAGCAAGAATAATGCACAATATCTTGCAGAGAATTTAACAGTCTGAAACTTCAGAAAGGATGAACACCAGATGACTATAAGTGTCCAAGCTCTGGTGTCTTCAAAGTAAACATATCTTCGAAGTGAACAAGTCTTCAAATGAACAAATCCTCTGACTAAAATAACAATATTGTTGTATTTATGAAGAGAGCATCCTCAGAACAAAAGTAGCCACATTAGCATATTCAGGAAGAGATAGCCAAACTAGTGTACTCTAATTGAAGTAGCAATATTGGCATATTTAGGAAAAGATAACAAAACTTGCATACTTTGACTAAAGTGACAATATTGGCGTATTCAGAAAGAGATAGACAAACTAGCTTACTCTGATTGAAGTAACAATATGGGCGTATTCAGGAAGATAGCCAAACTAGCATCATCTAACTAAAGTACAATATTGGCGTATTCAGAAAGAGATAGCCAAACTATCTTACTCTGACTAATATAGTAATATTGGCGTATTCAGAAAGAGAGAGCCAAACTAGTGTACTCTGACTGTAGTAGCAATATTAGCATATTCAGGAAGAGACAATCAAATTGTCCACCAGTCGTGTATTTTTCTAAGACGAGATGTTCGCGCACTTTCCAAAACTTTCATCAATTAACTTGAAAATGCCTCCGACATGCCATCACCACAAATGCTACAAATTTGACATGCATATACTTTCTCATATAGAAATTGATAGATGTATATTAGCATTTATTTACTAATCTCCATGTCCTTAGCATTTGCAGTTGACTTGCTTATGGACCCTCTTATTGATACACTAGGATCGACTATTGTGTGCTGGCGAAGGAACCCAAAAGTAAAACCTTTACTCTTCAAATTATATGTACTAGTGAGAGTAAGGATCGATCCCACGAAGAGCTGTTAGTGTACCTTTATGCTATGTGAACAAGGGTGAGGGGGGAGATAGTTTTGAATATAATAAAAGCAAATTAAAAAGAGCTAAAATAATTAAAATATTGAAATCAATCAAGGGAACAAATATTGGTCTCAGTAAACATTAACCATTGTGATCTTAAAATTGGTCATTAATGCAAGCATAAATTAACTCATACTTTTAATGTTCGCCATTGGAAGTATTTTCCTCTTTCTCTTATACTTAGTTAATTAGAAACAAATGATCTAATTATTTTTCTAAATAATCAAAGGCAACCACCGAAGATTTAATCGAGCAATTTCTTAAAGAACCAAGAGATCGATGAAGCAAAATAACGCAAGCACAAGCTGTCACGCCCCAGTTCTAAAATATATCGGAACACAGGACATAAGCATGCCAACTGTACGGCTAGAATAAGTATTCCCAATTTAATGGACTTATCCTAATCGTAATACGTTGTAAGGTAAACTAACATATGCTATCTAATCTATATCTCAACTATGCCTCAGTACACAACAAAGAACAAAATCAAGAACAAACAATATATGTCACGGTCTGCAGCCCATCAACATATATGTTTGGAATGACCCAAAGAATAATAGAGGTATAGTAAAGCTAGGCTATGACAGCAAAGACATAAATAAGTAGTACAATGACGCAAAAGTGATAATAAGAAATACTGCCAACAATACCTGAATCCTGCAGAACACTTCACGATAACCTCATGCCGGAAGTCCACTGACACCTAGATAGATCAACAGATCCTCAGAGGGACATAACAAGATACAACAACTAGCCACAATATGAATAATAAAAGTAATATACATGAACATGCATATAACTGACAAGTTAACTATCCATGTACGTATAATGCACTTGAAGACTACTTTGGTACGTATGAGTAGGTAAAAAAAAGCATAGCATCCGCTAGAGGCTTATGTATATACTAGCATACCTTTTGACCATGTTTTGACGCGCGGTCAGCGGCTTCTGCCGGATATATCCCCTAGCAATACACCCATAACCGAAAAACTATGAACCCATAACTGGACAACTATGAGGCTAAAGGTGGCTATCTCATACGTCTACTAATAGTCTTCCCCGCCAATGTCTTGCACCAGTCATATCCATGACTCGAACAATACATATCTCAATGCAAGTCACTAGCTAGACGCACACTAACTCTATATGAACCGACACACGAATCGCTCGCACCGGTAGCTAGCCTAATGCGTAAGCTCGTGCCAACACAATATATCTCACTCACAATATCGTGTAATAGTACGTGACCAGTCATAGAAGTCATTGAAAAAAAACTTCAACACGAGGAAGTCTAGTACCACGCTAGGTTAC
>JANAVB010026400.1:13199977-13218203 GCA_029216955.1 Iris pallida
CATTCCTCATGCGGCTCGGTCATGAGACGTCCTTCATGTGGCTCGGCTATGAGACGTCTCTCATACGGCTCGGTCATGGGACATTCCTCATGCGGCTCGGTCATGAGACGTCCTTCATACGGTTCGGTCATGAAACATTCTTCATGCAGCACAGAACCCAGGAAGCTTCATGCAGCTCAAAATTCCTGGGAGCTTCATGCGGCCCAGATACAACATGCGGCTCAAAAGCTCGAAGAGTCCTATGCGGCCGGAGGCATTCCATGCGGCTCAAAAGACACGTGGCGTGACAGTGCTCCCCTCCGATCCATGCTGCATTAATTGCTTTGACGGCTGACCCCTCTGAAAAGTTGACAGACCTGACACCAAAGCAGGTAATTTTGACTCTGTTATGATGATGAATCTCTAGGGAAGAGAAAGAAATCTCTGACACGATCCCCCGAGAACAACAAAATGCCACGTGGCCCTGCCACGTGGGTGTGCTTATGCGGCTCAAAGTGAAGACTTCCCATGCGGTTCAGAGTGAAGCTGTCCCATGCGGCTCGAGTGGAATCATCCCTATGTGGCTCAAGAAGATCATGCCCATGCGGCTCAAGCAGACACACCATTATGCGGTTCATACGGCTCATCATATGGTTCAGAAGTCTGAAGGAGGGGGCCACTGCCCAGACAGCCCTGACACGTGTCCCAAGTCTTATACGGCCCAAAATTTATGCGGCCCAAATCTCATGCGACCCAATCTGCATGCGGTTCCAGTCTCACCATTGGCTCTCAGGACACGTGTCCTCAGCCGATCAATCTCCCAGATTTATGGCAATCCAAGATCGGGTCGAATCCCAATGATCTGGAGCACGTGGCAGGAGAATAAATTTGATTTATTCGCAGATATGAGAGAATCATTATAAGGAAGATTTATGCCAATCAGCATTAATTGCTAATGGGGATTTGGTGTAATCTACCTTTAATGGTTCTGATTCGTCACAATCAAAAACGAACGGCCTGGATTGATCAATCCCCAGGCCGCCGCCATCTCCAAGAGCTAATCATTGGCAACACTAGCGATCACATCCCACTATTATAAATAGCAAGGTGCCATTCCCTTGTGAGATATAGAGAGATATACAAAAAAAAGAATCAGAGAAGAATACGTATACACAGGGAGACTTCCCCCATAGTCAGAGAGAGAATATACATAGAGAGAGAGAAGCCCGAAGAGCAATCAGAGAGAGAGCAAGAAGGCATTTCTTCGTCAACGACCAAGCAGATCTTCTCCGAGTCAAGGCTGCGTACCGATCGTCCAAGGAGTAAGGCAGAGCGGCCGTCGCTTTCCCGAGCCTCTATCGTCACCCCCCAGAATCTAAAATAAACAATCGTACTTAGACTGCTGTACCTAGGTTTCCGTCCCTAGGCTTTCTTTGTACGAGCGAGTTTGTATTGTGAGTCAAAGTTCAGTCCTCCGATAATTGTTCTGTACTTTTACAATCAATGGCAAACAGCAGACACATAGTGGAACCCATAATTTTTGGTCCCAAGAAGTTTTGATGTCAAAAAATAGTAAAAATGCATTTACAATGTGGATATACCTGTTGTGTTTTCATACAACAAGTTTGGGCTATCTTGTGCGGGCTGTTGCGACCTATAGGAGTGGTTTTCGGTGATGGCCGACCTTGAGAAGGTGGAGGGGGTCCTTGGGAACGTCGAGGATGAGGTGGTTGGGCTGGAGGTGGTCGAAATGTCGATGCAGAACAGTAAGAAAAGGGGGCAGCAACAATAGTAGGTCGACAGTAAAGTTGGGTTGGGTTAGGGTTTGTAGAAAGGATTTTTGGGTAGGTTAGTATGCTACATTTATATTGAGGGTTGCTAGGGTGTCGGTTATGGGCTGTTCCTGTATGGGTAGGGTTTATTATTGATGGGTTTTGGAAACCAAATACAAGAGAGATTGACATATGAAGATACAAGTTTCCAAATTTAGAAACTTGTATTGATTGAGTTTCCCTAATAGGTTTGACCCAATTAAAGTCGCCAAAAATCTGAAATAAAAATCTAGGATGACCCTATCTATGTGGGGATGATCCTAATAAGTCATCTACAACTTGTTAGACAAGTTTAGGCTCAAGAAGAATTATCCAATTTGTAAATAGGCTTAAAAATTAAATATGGAGTCTTATGTGCCTTTGAATTTAAATAGCACATGGGGCCTCGATTGAGTGGGACACCATAGGCATGTGTGTAGTAGGCTAAAAAATAGTCGAAGTCTTCTATTGGGTCATTTATGTTGGATTGATGTCGAGTCCAAAATTTAAGTTGGAAGTTACAACAAATCTCACGGTAGATAACTTCTTGGCCTAAATTGACCCCGAAGTTGTGCCAAACAAATAGAATACAAGAAGACATATATAAGTGGGACATGATAAACTAAATTGAAGATAAACTTGTCTAGGTCAAAACTCACGAAAAAAGTTTCTACAGTTTGGTATTTCATGTGCACCAAAATTCAAAGCTAAGGAAGAGTGTATTGTATGATCATGAATAAAAGTAAAAAAATATATATTAATAACTATACTAAATAAAAATAATAAAAATAAATAAAAGAAATAACTATAAAAATCTAGGGACTTATAACCTATCCACCTTAGGAAATTTTGTCTTCAAAATTAAACATACAATAATATAACAACAAATAATATTAATAATAACAAATAATCCATGGCACCGTCCTAAATTCTTCTTGCAATTCTTCTGAACATATCTCTTCTTGTCGCAAAAGTGACAATTCGGGAGCTCCTTTGTCTGGTAGAAGATGGCCTTCTGTTGAAGATGTCCTTCTAGACGTCTGCTTGGTCTTATATGTTGTCCTCAAATTTAAAACATGATATAAAAGAAACTAGATAAACATGATTTCTAAAGGACACTACTACTATTGGGATTCTAAGTTCACATAACCTACTAGAAAATAAGGTATCCTTAGTTCTAGGTCTATCCTAACTTATGTGATGACAATAACAAAAGTCAATGTCAAGAACAGTACAGCTTCCTATATGGAATACAAAACTTAGGTATTACGGAATGAAATCAATGCTTTCTAAGTAGTTCTAAGTACCATCATGATGTTATTGGTTAGCAACTCTATAAGAAGAAATTATTACTAACTCAACAGTCATCCTATATAAGCCAGGTCTTCAACAAAAAAAAAATACTCTACTTCTTCTGACTGTCAACAGGCTATAAAATTCTTACAAGTACACCTAAAATTTTGTATCTATCTGCTAGACAAGGTCGAGGCGTAGCTGAACAGATACACACACCCATTGGTCAATCTTCTAGTCACGGTGTTTTATAGATCGTTTCAAGGATAGTCTTACCATATGTAGAGATAGTCGTCTAGCCTAACTCAAACTTTCATACTCTATCTAATACTTCTAGGTCACCTATCATGATATTAGCACTCGATAAAAATCCCTGGTACTTTTCTTCAAGGGTATATCTTAGGCAAAGGGTAACATAGATTAGTCTAGTAATCTTATGGTCTCTCGATAGGATCAAATCCAACAATGTACTATATTCTAACTTTCATCTTAGGGGAATATCTATAAAATTCTACCCACCTTAGCAATTTACCTTATCTCGTGAAGCATGGAATAATATCTTAAAAAATTCCATAAATAATGGTTCTACACAATCTTAGGTCCAGCTTTAAATATATGGCTAACCAAGCTATTCTATTTCTAAAAAACTCCCTAAAATTTATCACAAGGGAGTCATGTTATCTTGAGGTGCTATGTCTAACACTAGGTTTAACAGCCTGGCCTCTAAAATCGTATAATGGGTCGAAAGGGTTGGGTCGAGGTCGAGTCTCCTATTTAGGTTGGAATGGTCAATGGTATCGCGGGGCTAAGGTTAGGACCCTAGGCCCGAACACGTTTGAGTGGTACATGCTAGGTATAATCGAAGGTGGACTCGTCTAGGTCATGTATATAAAATTTGTTTGAATGTAACAACTAGTTTTGCGCTCCAAATATCAAAGTCACGATAGCGGACACCAAATACTCTGATTAGAAAGTGGGTGTCATGAACTACTAACTTATTAGCTTATTTGGAACGAAGATTCTCCTAATCACTCGTAAATATAGGGAGACCCTGAAATTTGTGAGGACCTATAATCTCGCTACCATGGAACCCTAGGTTATCGAAACTAAATGGTAGCACTACATAAAGGATAAGGAAGTCATTCTTGGAAGAAGTCAAGATGACTATTCATAAGGAGCATTAAGTCATAGTGACTTCATCAAAAAAAATTGAGTAGGTAATGACTGGTACCTACCATGATATGGATGTTGTATTTACAGAGGTACAAAGGAGTAAAGATTTATCCTTAGTGTGGCTTGACTTATGATAGAAATATAGGCCATACCCATTCACCTAAATGAGACGACTACTTATGACAAAAATCTTAAGACGAAAAGTTGCAAAATGTATTCATAATTGAAGGGGTAGTGGCATGATCAAAGATGAATCCTACCTGTAGTTTTAGGACATCCAGAGCTCCGAATGATAAGTTAGATGAAGGGTGTCGAGCTTCTACTTGTACTAGAGTGTTTGCCTTGCTATCAAGGTTTTCTAGGATAGCAGTTGATTCTCGAGGCTATGGCTAACTAATTATTGAAGGTCATAACCTAACTTATAATGCCCTAGAACTTCTTATCTATAATCCCTTTGCTCATTCCTATGACATGGTGTTCTCAGATGTTACCTCTAATATCATGGTATTACACATTAAGGATGCAGTCCGCTGGGTGCTCACCCTCTTTGATCTCTATTACCTACCCATGGTGCTACTTCCATGATCCCTTCTACTTCATAACCACTACATGTTATTTAGTCCAACCCTAATATTCTATCTATAAGATATTCTATGATTCCTACTATTCTATATCAATATGTATGATCCACTGGTCTTCTTAAGATAAGGTTTCCAATTTCACCCTCAATTTTCTAGGTTGGTCTAATCTCAAAGGATATAAATACTAAATCTATTTCTTAAACCTTAAGCCATACTTTCATAGATCACCTATCAACCTTTAAATGAGCGATTACAATTTTCTCTTTCTAGTCTACCATGTAGCACTAATGAATACGCCTACCCACTATACACCTTTCTATTGAGTAAGGGTGGAAGTTAATGCTAGGTGATGTTCGCTGAATCTTTCTATTCATAACGAGATCCTTTGGCCCTTTTCCACTAGTCTTACCCGAGTGACTATCACTTCTAGTGGGGAACTGTAACTAATCTCTAAAGTCCTACTATATGTTCTTTCTGATTCCTCCAAACATCTTTATCTAACATAGATAAGGGTAGAAGGGTTGTAATCTACTGATCCTGAAGTCTCTCGTTAGAGTTAAGTCGTCGACGAAAATCCTATATTACCAACCCGATGTGTTCTGTCTACCTAATAAAGGTACACACCGAATCCTTTCTTAATAATCATCCCCTTTACAATACTCTACCAACTACATTCTATCCAATAATGGAATAAATGTTTCACCAAGCATGAGCGTACGTCTTTTCGAAAGAGGAAATGACGAGAATCAAAAACAAAAAGGTCAAGGAAGTTGATCGACATCAATTTCGAGCTTCAAGGACGATGGATAAATTCAAAAGTGTTTTTAAGGAAGTTATGGATTGAGATCCTATTATATTATCCTACCGCAGGCTCGCTCGGTATAGTACGTAACAAAAATGACTAATTCGACCTGCATGGGCCACAACAAAAATATGTCACGCTCTAGTTCCAAAATATATAGGAACCCACGACGTAAGCATGCTAGATGTACAGCTAGAATAAGTATTCCCAATTTACTGGACTTATCCTAATTGTAGTACGCTGTAAGGTAAACTAACATATGCTATCTACTCTATATCTCAACTATGTATTAATCCACAATAAATAACAAAATCAAGAACAAACAATATATGTCATAGTCTGCAGCCCATCAATATATATTTTTGGAATGAACATAAAGAATAATAGAGGTCCAGTAAAGCTAGGCTATGATAGCAAAGACAGAAATAATTAGTACAAAAGGCACAAAAGTGAGAAATACTGCCAATAATATCTGAATCATGCAGAACACATCACGATAACTTTATGCCAGAAGTCCACTAATACCTAGAGAGATTACCACGTCCTAAGAGGGACGTAACAAGATATAACAAGTAGCCACAATATGAACAGTAAAAGTAATATACATGAACATGAATATAACTGACAAGATAAACTATCCATGTAAGTGTAATGCACTTGAAGACTACTTTGGTATGTATGAGTAGTTGATGGAACAAAGCACAGCATCTTCTAAGGCCTATGTATATACTAGCAAACCGCCCGACCGTGTTCTGACGTGCGATCAGCGTCCGCTACCGGGATATATCCTCTAGGAATACACCTATAACCGGAAAACTATAAACCCATAACCGGGCAACTTGGAGGCTAAAGGTGGCTATCTCATACGCCTACTAATAGTCTTCCCCGCCCATGTATTGCACCAGTCATATCCATGACTCGAACAATATATATCTCAATGCAAGTCACTAGCTAGACTCATACTAACTCTATATGAACCGACACATGAACTACTCGCAACGGTAGCTAGCCGAAAGCGCAAGCTCATGCCAACACATTGTATCTCACTTGCAGTGTCGTGTAATGTTACGGGACCTGTCATAGAAGTTATTAAAAAACAACTTCAACACGAGGAAGTCTACTAGAACGCTAGGTCTCCCCCACTATATGTCACCGATGCCGTCATCGATGGCACCCAAGTTACACTTGGACGTTCTCCTAACATATCTAATCCTAACAAACAACAACACGTCCATGTATAGCAGAAAATAAAATAAGATCACAGTGGCACGGTATTTTGCCTGGATTTGCGGCAAAGGAATAAAGTATTGATCCGGTGTCACCCTCCCCAGTCACGATCTCACAAACTCCTATAAATATATAACTAATATTAATAACCACACTAACATTAATAGTATCATTGACACACACACACACACACACACACACACACACACACACACACACACACACATATATATATATATATATATATATTATATATATATATATATATATATATATATTATATATATATATATTTTTTTATATATATATATATTATATATATATATATATATATATATATAGTTCATAGAATTTTCTAACTACATACTAGTCATAATACCCATACTATGGCTAACAAAATTCCATAAAATATAAATAGAAAATATTTAGTATTAATTCTAAAATAATTTTCTATAATTATGGAAGTATATTTTGTATAATTAATATTTCATAAAAATCCATTTAGAAGTCAATTCATGATCAAACTAATACCAACATTGATAAATCAACGTTATTAGAACTTGTTTAATGATGAATAAACTAACTTTAATATTCTAAAATAAATGGTAGAAAATTATTTTAAATATTAAATGTTCTTGATCAGGAATTGAGGTTCGATAATATGGAGCATTGGACGCACACAAAATTATTTGGGACTCATAAGATAATAATGTTGATGGTACGTTTTACGACATCGTTTTGTCATTCAAAGATCGAATGATTCAAGCATTAAAATAACAAAATTATGAAAAACTTATTTAACAAGATTTATAGGTAATCGGAATATGGTTGCTTTCGTACATTATCCCAATGCTAAAAGTGAATTTATACAGTTCAAAACTATCACGCACTGAACAGTGTTAATTCTGGACAAACATTGGTAAAACGTGTGCCCTATAAAATCTAAAAAGAATTTTGGAATATAATTTTATATGAAGGTAGCAGACACATAGTGGAACCCATAATTTTTGGTCCCATGAAGTTTTGATGTCAAAAAATAGTAAAAATGCATTTGCAATGTGGATATACCTGTTGTGTTTTCATACAACAAGTTTGGGCTATCTTGTGCGGGCTATTGCGACCTATAGGAGTGGTTTTCGGTGATGGCCGGCCTTGAGAAGGTGGAGGGGGGTTTCTTGGGAACGTCGAGGATGAGGTGGTTGTGCTGGAGGTGGTCGAAATATCGGTGCATAACAGCAAGAAAAGGGGGGCAGCAGCAATAGTAGGTTGGCAATAAAGTTGGGTTAGGTTAGGGTTTGTAGAAAAGATTTTTGGGTAGGTTAGTATGCTATATATATATTGAGGGTTGCTAGGGTGTCAGTTATGGGTTGTTCTTGTGTGGGTAGGGTTTATTATTGATGGGTTTTGGAAACCAAATACAAAAGAGATTGACATATGAAGATACAAGTTTCCAAATTTAGAAACTTGCATTGATTGAGTTTCCCTAATAGGTTTGACCCAGTTAAAGTCTCCAAATATCTGAAATAAAAATATAGGATGACCCTATCTATGTGGGAATGACCCTACCAAGTCATCTACAACTTGCTAGATAAGTTTAAGCTCAAGAAGAATTACCGGATTTGGAAATAGGCTTAAAAAGTCTAACATGGAGTCTTATGTGCCTTTTGATTTAAATAGCGCATGGGGCCTCGATTGAGTGGAGTACCCTAGGCATGTGTGTAGTAGGCTACAAATTAGTTGAAATTATATTTTGGGGTCGTTTAGGTTGGATCGATGTCGAGTCCAGAATTTAAGTTGCAAGTTACAACAAATCTCACTGTAGATAACTTCTCGGCCCAAATTGATCTCAAAATTGTACGAATCAAATAGAATACAAGAAGACATATTTGAGTGGGACATGATATAACAAATCAAAGATGAACTTGTCTAGGTCAAAACTCTTGAAGGAAGTTTCTAGATTTTGGTATTTTTTGTGCCCAAAAATTCAAAGCTACGGGTGGCTGGGCGACATCGGCTGTTGTAGGCGTCGTGAAGACGTCGGGGGCGCCTTCGACGTCGTAGGAGAAGAGAGGCATTGAGTTGCCGGCGTCGATAGACGTCGGCCATCCCATGAGGCTCTGGAGCGTGCGGAGTGCAAGAGGCATACGTTTGGGGCGATGATGAAAAAGCCAGTACGGACATGATTCGCACAAAGAGTCCGAAGCGACATGACGACGGATAAAAATCGTGTGCGGGGAGACACACGATTTAACTGAGCCTGCACGTGCTGGTTTATGATATATATATATATATATATATTATATTTGTAGTAAATAATAAATAAAAAATAAAATACTCTAAAAATCTAGGGGGCTGACACAAGCGGTTGCATTTAATTTTGTCAAAAGTTTTTCTCCTAAGATCTAATAAAACAAAGCTCATTAAATCTTGGTTGCTTCACAAATTATAGAAATCAAACAATTATGTATTTGATATCCAATGTAGCAGTAGATCGAAATGAATAATAGACTATTGGGCCTCTAGTAATTAAACAAAACAACCATGAAACTAGGCATAAAAAACATTCAATACTCAAAGTATAAATCACACATATGAAAACAATTTAGATCTCACAAGTTTATTGATTCTATGGCTTCCGTTTTCTTCGACCAACAAGACTTTTATCCGCACTTGTTCATGAAAACTTCAAAAGAAAAGTTAGAGATGGAGAAGAAAAGTTGCTTTTTTCTCAAGATTTATACCCCTTTTATATACTCTAAATTAGTTGTTTGATGCCCGTAATATCTTCCCGTAAATCGTCGAAGAGTAACAACTTCTCAAACAATAAAACAAAGTTTAACCCCAGTTCCAAAAATTTTAAAATTTGATTTATTTTATTTGAATATTTAATTTGACTTACTATAAACGAAATAGTAAATATTTTCGAATGACAAAATGGTTTTGCCAAATTATATTTTGAAAATTAGATTTCGTGTGTATGAAAATATTACGTAAATATTATTAGTTTGAATTATTATTGTATCAATTATTAGATTTAGATTTGGTTAATTTAGTTTTAAAATTAATGATTATTAACTTCGACCAATAAAAATATTTGCTAAATTATTTTTATAAGATTTGGACTTATGAAAATATACGTTAATTTTTCTTTAATATTGGATATTATTTATAATTATTATTATGATGAATTATGGATTGAGATTTGATCAATATAGTTTTTAGATTGATTTGATTTGGATTTGTTGGAATGATTTACTCATTAGATTCTTGACCCTTCCAATTTTGGAAATTATGTGTCAATCTGCATCTATTTAAGGAGAGACTTTTCCTTATTATCTTCCAACACCAAAACCTTTCCAACCTAATCCTCTATTCCCAATTAAGCAATTGTTACCCATTATATATACCCTTTCATATTTTCCTTTCTCAAAATTCTCACTTTTTCGTCCAAAATAGCCCAAAATTCGTCATAAATTTAGCCTCGTTTTTTTGAAGCTATAGCAACTTCGGAAGCCCTTGCTATCAACTCCGGACCCCGTTTCACCTCCAACTTTTTTGTTAGGACCGTATCAAGGTTAGTTTTCAAATATCTAATTTATTTTCTGTAATTATGAACATAAATTTCTAGAAAATTATTTGAGTGCCAGTTGTCCAAAAATGACATGTCGTACTGTTTTTGTGATTCTGAGAGATTTCGAACTCCGTTTTATGAACCATTTGATGTTTTGGAAAGATGATACATAGATCTATAACATACTAATTTTGCAGAAATTAATAAAATAGTTTAATATTTGTTTAATTTATAGAACCCATAGATGGCCGGTGATTCACCGAATTAGTAGTGGTTAGCCATAATTAAAAGAACTTTCAACCAAATCGGGATTGTATCACATACATCAACTCTAAAATAATCAAGACAAGTACACTATTGCTTTATGTTCTTAGTATATTATAATACTATTCATCCTTGTATTTTTATTTTGTATCTAGTTGAGACACGATAGGCTTGTTGTATTATTGCTCGTTTATTGTTGTTTAGTGAGTTGGGAGGGGAAATGCTCAGTAGGTATGTGAACAAACTCCAATTATTATTAACGTGGATAGCTAAGTCAAACACCTTCCGTATGGGTTGGCCGTTACATTTATTGTGGATAGCCATCTATATGATGTATCATATTAGCCCAGTCGTTCACATACCGAAGGGTATTTCACACACACTATCTGTTAGACTTTACTTGTTCATGTTCATTGTCCACTTGTCTTATTTATACATTTTCTTACCAGTGGCCTTATTATTCGCTTCTAGTTCATATACATGTTTCTTTTATTGTTATATCGCATCTCTGTTTGTCTAGCTTTATTTTGTTCTGAGTTACATAATTGCAATAGGGTTGTACTTTGTTTATTTCCTGACTGGATACGTAGTAACGCCTCAGTCCCAATATACGTAGGACTAGGTATGCCAAACATGCCAGCTGCCTACATACGAAGAATACTACAATCTATGTAATCCTCGTATATATACATAAACTGTATAAAATATAATTATAGGAAAATCAAAGAATAACTACATCTTATCTACGGAACACAAGAGAATAGCAATAGTCCAAATAGAATGTAAAAGAGTCAAAATATATAACCAGGTGGAAACAGATCCACTACAAAACATCTATGAAAAATAGTTTAGGATAACTGGAGTCCGACCTCCCAAAATAAAATAAAAAATAATAAAAAGATGTCCACTATAAAGTCTCAAATTATGACTAAGAACTAGATATCGGAAGGCGAGACCTCATCCTCTGCGGACTATGGATCCAGTGCAGAACCGTACAACTGGGGAAAGTCTTGATCGTCTTAGCCTGGAGAATTAACCAGGTCCTCAGAGGGACGTAACAAGATACAAGAAACAACATACAATATAAACTGTAAAGTAAAATAAAGATGCATGTAATAGTGTGCCTAACCATTCTAAAGTGGTTATGCAGTTAAGAATAAACCTCCAACGCATGGGCACTCTGGCTATATTGGATTGGCATAGTCCCTTTTCTTTGGGCACAAGGGCCTACGTCTATGACTTCCCGTAAATGCAAGAGGGAGTCAGTAATAGTACCAGTCCGTAACATTCCGTAAACATCAAAGAAAATCAGTGATAGTAGGAAAAAATCTACGTCATCCGCGGAGCTTACAAGTTATAATGGTGAGTGCACACGTGGCCCATACGTACCTCATGGAACTGTTCTCGCCCCCCAATGCCTATCTATGTCATCTCAATAACGTACATGAACCTCTAATAACTACCAAGTCTACTAATCATGCATTCTATTGGCAGTTACTCCATAACCGTCGCACATCTCATACGTAACGGTGGCCAGCCGACTACGCGAGTACGTGTCCTATATGTGACTCACAACTCGTGATAAAGCATGTGTTCAGGCCATATGTGATATACCAATACCTAACATAACGATAGTCATCTAGTAATAGGTCAATGCAAAATAAGAAACCAAAAATAGTAAAAAGACTAATGCAGTCGCTTGAACCCAAGTTTGACTTGGACACTCAGTATGATAGAACAAGCAGTATATAATAAAACTGAATAGAAATAGCAGGAATAAAATAGCAATGAAAGACAGAATATAATGTCAGGTATCTTACTTGGAGGTGTGCGCATAGAATAGCAAGTCCAGTCACTCAGATCGTCAGAATCAATAACAATAAAAAGTCAAATACCGCAAACATTCCGGATGCTGAAATGAACATTACGAACATTTTTGGTATAAAAGAAATATATAAAAAGGCCTACCCAAAAGTCTAATTCTGGACACAGAGGAAAAATCATAATTTTGGGTCAAAATGATATCCACTGTTGGACCCACTTTGCATCAAAAAGCGTGCAAGTATCTGTGATATCTAAATTCATCAAATTATATGTCTATAGGTCTGGTTTGACGATACAAACTCAATCGAATGTCCAAAGTTGGATTCCGGTGAGCCGTACAAATTCGCCCGTTGGATCGGGTCGTCGCCCGCCAAAATAGTGCTCCGATCGACCTTCTCAGAATCATACCAAACATGGCCCACAGGACCAAAAAAATGACACGCTCCCAGTGGCACAAGTTTTGTCTCGAGATGATGAACATACACGAAGTTATGGGCTAGTTTGTAAAGGGGCTGATTCGGAGTATATCGACTGATAAGCCTCGATTTTGTCGCACACACACAACGAAATATAGTTCAGCCAAATACCACACGTCCGGGAAGTTGATACGCACCTATCGAAGCTTTCGGTTCGTGATCACTAGCCCGGTTGTCGAGGCGCACGCCGTATCAGAAAAATTTTCTAAGTTCTGGGGTTTTTCCTAAATTTTAAATATTTTCAAGGCTGGTTACTGAAAGATTTCTAAAACCATTAGCATCGTTGCGATGTCGATTAGGTTGCTTTACTGCTGATAAATTGGATTTCAAAAGTGTTTTAAATCCTAGCGGTGATTCACCATCTAAATCAAGGGTCTGGGTTGGTTTTCAACACTATCTTTGGACAGGTTTTTGTTGATTTTACAGAGAATTTCTAGGGGGTTCGATACATTAGACTTCTTTTTTTGTAATTGATAGAGTTTGAAGTGCGTTTTGTATTCTCTAGAAAGAAGCGATTGATCAAAAATTTTCGAATAGAGTTGGAGAAATATGACTAAAAAGTAGTGTACCAGAAAGTTTTTGAAAACAGGTATGCTTTGTTCTGGTCAGATTTTGAGATTTTCCGGCGACGCAGCGGCCAACGGCGGTGAGCAGGCAGTCGAGTAGGGGCGCGGGCGTATAGGGGTTCTTCGGAAGTTGCTGCGTGGGGGTTTGTGGAGTTTCGAAGTGAAATTTTTTAAAAAATCCTATGAACTCAACGTATATATATTGCATTTAAAACCTATTTCGGGTCAAATTTGATTTCGATTTAGCGTAGGAATTGTGTGTTTCTAGGACGAATCAAAGAAGAATTAGGTTAGGGAAAGATTCGAAAAAAACTCAGGATTTGATTGAATCAAATCATCAGTCGAGCATTCCTATCAGGGGACAGAGGCTATTGGGTCTCATGCCTACTGTTACTTTGGAACAGTAGGTGTGGTAATACCTTTTTTCTTTTTTATCATTATATATATAAAAAAATAAATAAATATATATATATATATATATTTTCCAGCACGTGCGAGCTCAGTTAAATCGTGTGTCTCCCAGCACACGATTTTTAGCCGGTCGTCATGACGCTTCGGACTCTTCGTGCGGATCATGTCCGCACTGGCTTTTTCATCATCGCCCGGCACGTACGCCTCGTGCACTCCGCGCGCTCCAGAGCCTCACGAGACGGCCGACGTCTTTTGACGCCAAACTCAACGCCTCGCTTCGCCTACGACGCTGAAGGCGCTCCCGACGTCTTCACGACGTCTACGACAGCCGATTCCGCCCAGCCACTTGTTCTATGGGCACGACGCCCATACAACGTCTTCCCGACGCCCATAGGGCACCACATGACGGGCCGCATGGTCAGCCTTCGTTTATACCCGTGGTAGAATGGTGTTTCTTCGACCGCCTGGGCGGCGCCCTAGCCGATAGTTTTCATGCACGGGGCCCCCGTTCTGTCCCACGCCAGCTCAGATCGTGGACATTTTTCGTCAGTCCTCCACGTTGTGGATGCCCCGCATCGCACAGGCCAGGCTCATCATCGCCTAAATAAATAATAAATAAATAAATATATATATATATATATATATATATATTTATAAAAATATATATATATATATATTTATATATATATATATATTATATTATTAATTTTTTTTATATATATATATTATATATATATATATGTATGTGTATATATATATATTTATAGATATATGTGTGTGTGTGTGTGTGTGTGTGTGTGTGTGTGTGTGTGTGATAATACATACCTATATACCTCAAAAAATAAAAATAAAAATCTAAAAGTTTGTAAAACTCAATAACTACAAAAATATATTTGAGTGAAATTGTGCAAGAAAATACTATTAGTAATATTTGTTTGTTATTTTTTTATAATAAAATTTATAAAAAAGGGAGGTTTACATCCTATCCAACTTATAAAAATTTTGTTTCCGAAATTAAATATAATGATGGAGATGTAATACAATGGAAAGAAAAAAGAATTTAACATATGAAAGTCGTACCTTGGTTTTTGAACAAATAAGGGTAGCAATTGCGAATGTCGTCATCATGCTCCCAATAGACTCCTGGCGAGTAATGCTTCATGCTACGCGAACCAACAAGATGGATAGATTTTGCAACACATTCATTTGACGATCAAGGATACCGACTGGTTGCTCTTGGCATGACAAGCTCAGACCAACGGTGATTTCAGAGTGATCAAGCACATGACTACTGTACTCTGCCACGTATGTCCTCAGCTATGACACATGGAATATGTCATGTACTCCCTCTAGTGATGGTGGTAATGCCAATCAGTAGGCAACTTCTCCAACACGTTTCAAGACATCGAAAGGCCAATGTATCTTGGACTCAACTTTCTATATCCTCCGAATCGAATCGTACCTCTAGTGGGGATATCTTCAAGAACACATAGTCGCCTTCCTTGAACTCCAAGGGTCACAATTATGATATGCCCATTTCTTTTTTCTATCCTGCGTTGTTCGTAGGTGGCCTTGTATTTTCTTTACCTTCTCTACTGTGCTTACGACCAATTCAGGGCCTAATATCTATCGCTCTCCTACATAGCTCCAATAAACAGGACCCGACACTTTCTACCATATATTGCTTCAAACAGAGATGTCTAGATGCTCGCTTGATAGATACTATTGTAAGAAAACTCCACAAGATGGAGGTGGTCTTCCCTTGATCCGCCAAAGTCAAGCATACATGCTCAACATATCTTCTAGCGTCTGAATAGTATGCTCCGACTGTCCGTCGGTCTGGGAGTGATAAGTCATGCTAAACTTCAGAGGGGTGCCCAAGCTTTCTTGCAAGCTTATCCAGAAATGAAGGTAAATCTCGAGTCCCGGTCCGACACGTTGCTAACTGGAACACCGTGTAGCTTCACTATCGGCTTCATGTACATGTCATCCAAGACTTCCGTGGACTGTCCCACTCTAAAAGGTAAGAAGTGGGCTGATTTAGTAAGCCGATCCACAATCACCCATGCGGTGTCTTGTTCATAGGTCTTCGAGGAAATCCCATAACGAAATCTATGGTAATACCTTTTTTCTCTCTATCATTATATATATATATATATATATATATATATATATATATATATGACCCCTCCGTTGAAGCGTGCGTCGCTCCAACCTCACCAAAGCTCTACTCAAATTTTAGCTGAAGGTAGAGACATAATTCTGGAAGCAGAAAGCCAGATTGACTTGGGAGAACGAAGGCGACAGAAATACCAGCTTCTTTCATGCTTGCGTCAAAGGACGCAGACATCAACTTAATTTACACCAGATCACAGATGCTAACAGTATCTTACTAAAAGACAAGCAGAACATCCAGGCGACAGCGGCTAGCTTCTATTCCCAAATATTCTCCAAAGACGTCATCGTAAAAGACGACAAATTCCTGGCTAAAGTCCCCAAACTGATCAGTGAGCGAGGAAACATGCAGCTCCTAACTCCCCCTTCGCGGAGGAGGTCAAGTCCTTTGTGTGGGCCCTTGACGAATACAGCACCCCGGGCCTGACGGATTCTCCGCTGTCTCATTCAGATATTGCTGGGACATCATCGACTCAGACCTCTCGCAGCCGCTGTTGCATTTCTTCAAGGCACAAGATACCCTAAATCCATCTCCCGAGCAAACCTTATTCTTATACCTAAAAACGACAACCCAAAGTCCTTCAGAGATTTCAGACCAATCTGCCTATGCACTTTCACCAATAAAATCATCCCCAAGATCATCGCGACCTGCATGTCCAGTCTTCTCCCAAAGATAATCTTCGGGGAACAAAGTGGATTCGTTCCAGGAAGAAACATCACAGACAACATCCTCCTCGCTCAAGAAATGGTTATCTGTATGAAATTCTCGTCCAGGGGAGGGAACGTCGCCATCAAACTCGACATAGAAAAGGCCTATGATCGATTGGACTAGCAATTCATGATCTGGGTGTTTAGGGCATCGGGTTCTCTAAAATTTGGACTGATGTCATCTTTCGATCCATCAGCAACTCTTGGTTCTCCATGACCATCAATAGGAAGGTAGCGCTTCTTCAAGTCTAGCCACGGGGTCCGACGGAGCGAACCTCTATCATCCACCATCTTCATCATCGTCGCCGAAGCGCTCAGCAGAAACCTGAATAATCTGCAAATACCCACAGATTCCAATACTATCATACCATCATTGGATGCCCCTTAATTACTCATCTGGCATATGCCGACGACATCCTCATCTTCTCCTCCGGTGACATCAGATCGATGGAGGTGTTCCGTATAACGCTTGAAAAATACACAAGATGCTTTGGACAACGAGTCAACCCAGACAAAAGCGTCATCTACACACATCAAAAAGCAAACAGGAACCACTCGGGTACCCTCGCCAACCTGACTTCATTCTCCATAGCTTACCTGCCGTT
Organism: Iris pallida; assembly: GCA_029216955.1. Lineage (NCBI taxonomy): Eukaryota > Viridiplantae > Streptophyta > Magnoliopsida > Asparagales > Iridaceae > Iris > Iris pallida. The sequence continues at coordinate 13,217,444 of JANAVB010026400.1, forward strand.
CTTCTATTTGGGGTGCCCGCTGGTTTATGGCAAATCTAATTCGACATCTTCGATTGGCTTGTGAACAAAATCAAGAAAAAAATTGTGGGATGGCATAATGCGACCATGTCCCTAGCGGTAAGATGATCATCATCAAACACGTCTTATCCTCTATCCTCCTCTACACCCTCGTTGTTTGCTTCCCCATTAGAAGGTGTTATCCTCGTTAGAATCCATCTTTGCTAACTTCTTTTGGGGACATATCGATAGTAAAGATAAGCACCACGGTGCCAGCTGGGACACTATGGCTAGACTAACCGAGGAGTGTGGCCTTGGTTTCTGTAGATTATCCCACATCCTTGACGCCTGCTCCATGAAGTTGTGATGGAAGCTACGTACGGATAACTCCATATGGACTCGGTTCATGAAGGCCAGATACTTTCAACATTCTTATCCTATGACGGCCGTCGCCAACAATCGTTCCTCTGCGTCATGGCGCCGTATCTTACACGGCAGACACCTCGCTGAACCACTAATCCGTCTTCAGATCGGCAACGGCTGCTCGTCGCTGTGGCACGAGCGCTGGCTCGGCAGAGATCCTGCATCCCTCTCTGAACCCCCTCCAATTGTGCGATCAGCGATCTTTGGGACACCAATTCCGGGTGGAGGTGGGAACGGATCAGGGATTGGCTAGGCCCGGTGGTGACGGCTGACCTAGCCGTGGCTGATGTCCGGCTCAGCAACCAACCTGACACATTGAAATGGTCTCCCTCTGCTGGCG